>KZ454132.1:2030428-2202125 GCA_002786265.1 Apostasia shenzhenica
TTTTAATAAAAAATATTATCTTTATTTTACATCCTAGATCAAAATACTTGGTTCGAATATTTTTGTCCAAGATATAAAATAAAGTTGATATTTTTATTAAAACTTATTGAGTATGTTAAATAAAATAATATTTTTATATTAATATTTATGTAGAATGATTGAAAAAATTTATTTATTTATTATTGTTATTATTTTTAAACTAGTACCATTTTAATTCTGATTTTAGTCTTCACGTGAAACAAGGCCATAATAATAATTGAGTAAAATATTCAATTTGATCAAGTATAACAAACTTTAGGTGAAATGATATATCTAATAAATATATCAAAGCTCCTAAACTACATGTTAATTTTTAAAATTTATGAATTTATTTGATATTATCTTCTAATTTTAAGAGCCTATACGATATTGTGACTTGGGCTTATAATCAATCTAATTCTAATATCTAACATTTTAAATCCAACGTCTAGTTGATCCGTGATATAGGTGGCAATTCGCGTTTATCCGTGTGGTTCAAGTCAACTTATCTTTTAATTTGATTTATTGGAATTTAACTTGAACTCAACCAACTTTTAAAAGGGTTACCTCAGTCGATTCATCAACCTGTTTATTATAATCTTAGATGTGTCAAAATTCAATAAATTTAACATTTTTTCTTCAAATTAATATAATTATTAAAATTAATTTAAAATATTAAAAATATAATAAAATTATGTAATATAATTTAAAAATTAATATTATAATTAATACTAAAAAATATACATTACTTTTCATAAATAGATCATCAGTGAATTATAAATATTTAAAATAAAAAATTCAAACCTTTTTTTTTAATTAACCTAAATTTCAAAGTACGTGTTTTTAACCTGACTTCATATGATTTCGTTTAGTTCTAATTGTTTTAGCTCAATATAAATTTTAATTATAAAAAATATTTTTATTTTATATTCAATATAAAATTTAACATTAAAATTTATGTTATTTTATATTATATATTATTTTAATATTAAAGTAATTTTATTTTATTAAAAATTATTTTTTTAAAAAGTCCAGCCAAATGCATGGCGATTTACAGACGTCACAATAGTATTAGTACTAAAGAAAACTACGCTGACCAGTCAACGTTTGCGGCCGTCTGGGTTGAATTCGTCTTTAAAATCCATGTTGGGGGTAGATTGGTAATTGAGGGACGAGGAAGGCCGTAACTGGTACGATTTCTGCTAAGTACCCATTTTAAATTATCAGATTATTTAGGGAATATTTATTATCTTAATATATGCTTAGATACATAAGATCTAGCGAAAGTCAAAGGTGACGTGGCGTCATAACGGCTTGATATGCTATTCTCACGCCTAATATTTTAAATCTTAAACTTTGTTTTTTTGGGGTAATTCCACTAAGGCCCCTGAGGTATACTCGACATGCTACGCAGGTCCACAATTTTAAAAACATGCCAAATAGGTCCCACAAATTTACTATATAGGTCACTGTGGTCCTTAACATTTACAAAAAGCTTCCAATAAGGTCCAATTAAACAGTTTCCGTTAAACATTCCGTTAAATTAAAATTTTAATTATAAAATTATAATTTTTTTAATGTGAAATTACAATCTTACCCCCTCACCCCTCACACGCGAACCGTCGCCAGCGCAAACTTTCTGCGCGCCGTCGTCGGCGAGAACTTCCTGCGCGCCGTCGCCGGCGAGAACTTCCTGCGCGTCGTCGCCGGCGCAAACTTCCTGCGCGTTGTCCCCGACGCGAAGGAACTCCGCGCGCTCTGCGGACGAGCGAGGTCGGCGCTGCGGCGACCGGCGCGCAAGCGCCGGCGCTGACGCCCGCGCGCCGACGCCGGCGTAGGCGCTAACGCGCGACGCGCGCGCGCCGGCGCGCGCATCAAGTTCGCGTCCTCGCGTCCGCGCGTCAGCGCAGCCGCGGTGCGCGCGCGCGTCTGCGCGTTGTCGCCTACGCCGGCGCCTGCGCTGACGCTCGGACGCGTGCGCGCGCACCGGCGCCTGCGCTGACGCTCGACGCGTGCGCACGCACCGGCGCCTGCGCTGACGCGCGGACGCGAACTTGATGCGAGGACGCGCGCACGGCGCGCCGCGCCATGCCAGCGGGTGTGCACGGACGCCGGCGGCGCGCCGCGACGGCCGTTATATGGCGCTCGCTGATCTTAGACACTCATAGGGCGTGGCGCGAGGACCAAATCAGGACCAAAGTGATATTGATTTAAAAAACAACAATAATAATAATAAATAAATAATTTTAATCATTCTACACAAATTCTAATATAAAAAAATATTATTTTACTTCACATACTTAATAATTTTTAGGGATAATTCTACTAAGGCCCCTGAGGTATACTCGGCATGCCAAGCAGGTCCACAATTTTAAAAACATGCCAAACAGGTCCCCACAAATTTACTATATGGGTCACTGTGGTCCTTCTGTGACAGTTTCCGTTAAATACTGTTAAAATTACGAAATACCCTTTATATCCTTTCAAATTTTCGGAGGCTGCCCACTGCGTAGGCGTGCGCGCGCAGGCGGCCGGCAACGCGCGGCTCCCGGCAGCGCCTGCAAGCCCGAGTAACGCGCGGCTCCCGGCAACGCGCGGCAACCGGCGCCTGCGCTGACGCGCGGACGCGAACTTGATGCGAGGACGCGCGCACCGGCGCCGCCAGCGCCATGCCAGCGGGTGTGCACGGACGCCGGCGCGCGCCGGCGACCGACTCGCTCGCCTACGCACTCGGGCTTGCAGGCGCTGCCGGGAGCCGTTCATTGCCGGCCGCTGGCGCGCACGCCTACGCAGTGGGCAGCCACCGAAAATTTGAAAGGATATAAAGGGTATTTTCGTAATTTTAACAGTATTTAACGGAAACTGTCACAGAAGGACCACAATGACCTATATAGTAAATTTGTGGGACCTGTTTGGCAGTTTTTAAAATTATGGACCTACGTGGCATGCCGAGTATACCTCAGGGGCCTTAGTGGAATTACCCCTTGTTTTTTTATAAGGCTCCAGATTAAATTAACAATTGAATTCTTATCTTATCAAACGGATTATAATCAAATATTTACTATAATAATAATTTAAAATAAATAATTAAAAAAAAAGAAAATAAATAAAAATAATTTTATTCATTTTATTGATTTATTATTGTCAAGCAACTGTAAATATCATAGAAACATATTGATTCATTGTTATTAGATTTGATTTCGTATGAAAATTAGTTTTAACCAAGGTTTTAAAAATCGGATCGGACCGACCAGTTCAACCGGTCGAACCGTGAACCGGTCAGCCAACTGGTCCGGTTTAATTTTATAACCGGATCCGCTTAAAAACGGCCAGAACCGGTCTAAACCGCGGTTCAACCGGTCAACCGGTCAACCGGTGAACCGGTACGGTTGGACCGATTGAGTTTAAAATTTAAAAAAAAATTCCTAAACCCTAGGTCCCTAACTCAGCTTTCGTTCTGCGGCCTCTACTCGTGCGACAGTCACAAACTCGCTATTCCCCTTGCCTCGCACTCTCCTCTCCAGCCCCCATCCTCTCGGAATAATTTAGCATTTTAGTATTTTAGTGATATGAAATGATGAAATAATTTAGTATTTTAATATTGACAAAGTATACTATTTGTTCAGATTTTTTAACAATGTACTAAATATTAGATGTACTAAATATTATACTCAATTTGTGATTTGCAAATATTTTATTGGGTTATTGTTATTTCGATTTATTTGGAATTATTTTTTGGGTTATTGACATAAGATATTATTTGTTAAATTCAATTATTAAACATTCATTTTATGTCTAATTATTGTGTTGATGTGTGAATAATATATATCTTAATTATATTTATATTATATTTTATTAGTTTTTTTAATTTTTACTTCATCCCGGTTCGATCATTGAACCTTGAACCTTTCGGTCTACTGATTCTGAAGCAGATCCGATTTTCAAAACCTTGGTTTTAACATCAAATCAAATTGAGCGGCGTGGTGATCATTGATTGAATTGGGGGAGCAATTATAAGTAATTTAATTAAATTTTATTCAAATTTTTTCTTCTAAACATATTTATTTTTTCAAATTTTTTGTATGATTTAAAGAATTATCAAAATGACTCCTTTTCAATTAATTTAAATCAAACGGTGTATGAAATAATAATATTATGATGCTATGAGAACATTTAAAAATATTTATTAATTATTTTAATTATAAATATAGTTGCTGTTAAAATTATTATAAAATTATCGTTCTATAATAATATTTATATATAATAGTATAAAAAATAATGGGAAGTCGTTCTAAAGGAAATAAAAAAAGCCTAAATAAGAGAGAAGCTAAGGGATCTAAGTACATAAATAATAGCGTAGTTAGACGTAAATTTTAAGCATAAATTACTTTTAGGCTTCTTAATACATGCAAAAAATCTAATAATTCTTAATTTTTAATTAATTTACAGTATAGTTGATTGAAATATAATCTTTTTTTAAGAGGAGACTGAAATATTATCTAGAAAGCAACTTATTAAACTGTTGTGAAATAATACGCAGCGGAAAATTCAGATCATCGGATATGTAGTTAGTCAAATAAATCGTGCTAGATAAGTATGAAAAATAATGATAATAAAAGAACGAAACAACCACAAGAACACCAGATTTACGTAGTTCAAAGGTATTCTTCCTACATCCACGGGGAGAGAATACTTTACACCAATCACCTGGAGACGGGATACAGAAATTGAATCTTTTCTTCTTTCAGATTAGACAATCCAATTGCTCCTTGAGCCTTAGATGATTGCCTTCAGATTCCTACGAAATCACCTCCGTAGCCGACGAAGAAGATCCAATGAAAATCACTACAGAAATCCTGATAATCCCCCTTGATCTCTGTTTCTCTCTCTCTCCAATCTTTTCAGCTTACCTGATCATCCCGTATTTATATAATGGTAGCTTATAACAAAAATTTTGTATCTGATTTCCATAAAAATCTCAACAGCTTAACAAATAATCTTTATAATTAGGATTATTTAATTATTATTCAAATCATATTTTAACATTAAATACCCTTAATTAACTTTAAATTAATAAATTTCAAGTTAAATTTTTTTAACATATTATACATAATCCAAATTCAATAACGTAGTTCACTTTGAGAAAAAGAATAATGGATCTAAAATGATTTTTAGAAAACTTTTACAATTATTTTGTTGTTAAAAATTGAGAGTGATAATGCAATTTAAATTTAAAAATTATAAAATATATATATATATATATATATATATATATATTAAAATTTGAATGATTACTTTAAAAAAAATGATTTTCTTATGAGTTATGCTGCCATAATTCGTTCAGTCGTCGGCCAGCGGGCACGGAGCTCTGTAGACTTGGATCCCAAAGCGTTTATTATTACCCCAAATAAATATAGTGTAAAATTACATATAAGTCCCTAGCTTTTATCCCGACTTTCAAAATGACATTGTTCGTTGAAGCCGATATGCGTATGCAATCCATTTAACTAAGTTGTTAAAATTTAACAATAAAAAAAAAGTTGTTAAAATTTTAAGAGTAAAAAAAAGTTTTCATAACAAAGATTAACAGTACATTAATTAATAAAAGGATTTGGGTAAATTAAATGATCAATCTTAGTGATTTGTTTGAAATAAACAATAAAAAAATATGGATCTTTATGAAAGATGACTTGAACTTCAAGACTTGGGTTTAAAAATCAGCCCGTAACTCTCTTTCTTCCTTAAAAGGGAAAAAAGGTAGCATTGAAGTTAAATTTAAATATTTTAGTTGAAGATTTGTAAATGCCTTGATATTCTCACAAGCTCTCCACTTGAATCGAAGGGTGCATTTATACTAATATAATATTTAAAATATGACCAAAAAACTTTTTTGTCTTATATATTATAAAATATCTATTAAAATATTATCTCATTCTACTGTTTGTTTATACTTCATCTTCTTTAAAGCCTCTCCAAATTTAATTTTGCTTAAATATTTAATGTGAGCAATTTCTATCTTCCTTTTGGATACTAAACTCAGTAAGATCAATCGTATCATCACAACTGATATTGAAAAGCCTTTTAAAGTAACTCATTTATCTGCGCTGAATATCATTATTCTTACAAAATATTTTTAATCCTCATTTTTTTAATAGTTTTTTACTTTCATTAGATTTTTTAGTTTTTTTATCTTTTTACTTTAGTAAACTTGTATATTTTTATTTCTTATTTTTCGGTATTAAATTTTCTATAAAAAACATCAAAAATCACATTCTTTGTATTATAATTTTTTTTGAATTTTTATCAAGTAATTTTATACTTCTCTAATTTTCTTTGCTCATATATTTATACTAATTTTTTATAACAAATTTTCTTTTGTTTAATCTTTTATTGTATTTTTTTCATCACCAATCATCTTTATTGTTTGAAGTTTTTCCTTTTAATTTTACAATTGTAAGTTTGCTTGCGTCAGGAACGAAATAATATCAAGAGTTAATAAAATTTTCTAATTAAAATGAATGAAAATTTAATTCATGAGATAAGATTTTAGTACTCTGATAAGAATAAAATCATAAATAAAATGTGTATAATTCTCGATTAAAGTTTGAATAATCATATAATAAAAATCAAGATGACTGAAAATAGAATTACAACTTAAAAATTATTATTAATGAAATGATTATTAACGTCATAGGCGTGTATGCTCACCAAGTAAGATTGAATGCGAGCATAAAAGGAAATATTTTTGGAATGATTTAAAAGAGTTAGCATAAGGGATACCTCAGCATAAGAGAATATTTATCAAAAAAAATTTAAACAAACATGTTAGAAGCGTTGTTAAAAAATTTAATAACATTTACGGTGGATATAATTTTAGAGAAACTAATAAAAAAAGGTAAAACTATTTTGAAATTTTTCTTACCTTATAATTTTTTAATTGCTAATACCTTATTTAAGAAAAAAAAAATGAGCATATTATCATTTATAAGAATGAGCCTTCACAAACACAGATTGATTGTTTCTTTATGATGAAATGATATCACTTAAATTGTAAAAATTATAAGATCATTTCAAGTGAATGCTTAACTACCCAACGTCAATTAATAATTTTAAATCTTAAGATGAAGAGATAAGAAAGAATAATAAATCAAAATAATGCCCTGAAACTTGATAGTAAAATCTAAAAAATGAGAATAAAAATATTTTAAAAAAAAATTCTACAGTATAGGTAGTTGAATATTGAAGGAACAACTGATCTTAAGTAATTGAGTGTTACTTTATTTTTAAGGTTGCAAAAAATATGTCGGAAGAATTTAAAAAAATTCTAAATAATAAAGATGCTCGGTGGTAAAAAGAAGAAATACAAGAAAAAAGTAAAAAAAAATTATTACAAAAATAAATATAAGTGCTGGAGCAAAGAGAATTTAGAAAAAAAATAAAATTGCTCAACAAGAATCTAAGAAAATAGTTTGTAATATAAAGAATGCAGCTTTTGATGATTTTTATAGAAAATTAAACACTGAAGAAAGAGAAAAACACATATACAAGTTTACTAAAGTATTTGGTAAAAAACTAAAGCCTGACTGAGTAAAATGTATTAAAGATAATCAAAAAGTACTTTTTAACGATGAAGGCACTCAATACAGATAGATGAGTTACTTTGAAAGGCTTTTCAATAATAATTGTGATAATATAATTGATCTTACTGATTTCAGTATCTAAAAAAAGATAAAAATTATTTACATTTAACGTATAAGTAAAGCTGAAGTTGAGAAAATTTTAAATAAAATGAAGTAATAAATGTTTAGAAATGTATGAAAAATAAAAAAATTACTTAGCTTACTAGATTGTTAAATATAATTTTAAAGACTAAAAATGATATCAAATGAATAGAAAAAAAATATATCAGTACCTATTTATAAAAATAAAAATAATAAAGAAATTAAGTTAACGAGCCATACTTTAAGACTTTTGAAAAGAATGATTGAGCATAAATTACATTGTAATACTAGGGTATCATAAAATCAATTTAGTTTTATACCAAACATATCTATTATGAAAACTATTCATTTATTAAAAAATATAATAGAGATGTTTAGAGAGAGATCTACATTTGATCATTGATTTAAAAAAAATGTTTACGATAAAAATCCCAAGGGAAGTGCTCTCAAAAAAAATTTTAAAAGAAAGAATTTGTATCACTTACATTTAAGTTATTCAAGATATATATAAAAATACTGTTACATGAGTTCAAACACAAGAGCGTTTAACTAAAAATTTTCTATTTGAGTTGAACCACCTAGTGGGATTAAAGCTCGGTGATTGTTGTTGTATATATATATATATATATTCTATATTGCTATAGGTACAAAGAACCTGTAATTTTGAAACATCCAGTGGAGGTGATGATCGCCATCTTCCAGTTGTGGAGCTCCACTTCAATCTTCATCCAATACATCAGAAAGCCCTGCTTTCTGACACAGAGAATAAGAGTTCAAAGGCTAAAAAACCAATCTGAATGTCATATTATAATATAAGAACATGAATTTAGATATTTCCATCAACAATTAATATATGATCAGCAAACAGGAGAAGAGATGCCAACACTTTCATAAGTTTGACAATACTGGTGAAATCATATAGATGTCTGTTTATCTTGTCAAAGCCAATACTTGCTACTGCAGATCTTGAATAGTTTCAAATCATTGTTAAGTATTCCTCTTAATTCGTGTTGACTGTTTTGATTAAATGATGATTTTCTGATGTATATTAGATAAGTAAATATTTTTACCTCAAGTCTTATTTCCAAGTTCTTCGAGATGTTATTTTCTTGATTGCACGTTAGTCGCTGGCAGCCTATGGAAAGTGGTTCCGCGAGACATGCGACTAGTAGATTCTCTAAATTTTCCTCAGCCTGGTACACAAAAAGAAGTTAAGATCTACTACAAAGATAATAGGGAAAGATAAAAATGTAGACAAAAAATCTATAGAAGCATGATAGGTAGTTCGA
Organism: Apostasia shenzhenica; assembly: GCA_002786265.1. Taxonomy (NCBI): domain Eukaryota; kingdom Viridiplantae; phylum Streptophyta; class Magnoliopsida; order Asparagales; family Orchidaceae; genus Apostasia; species Apostasia shenzhenica. The sequence continues at coordinate 2,039,457 of KZ454132.1, forward strand.
TCTATCTCACTGCAAGCTAGTCGTGCACTGGGTTCCTCGGTTCTGCATGCACTTGGTTCCAAGCAAATTCAGAAATATCACATTTAGTTGATATTCAGAGGGATTTTGAGATAACTTAATGGCACACTCAGTGTTAGCTTATGATATGCTAGACGAATTCCATTGATTTGGTTAAATACACTGACTCCAACTATGTCGATTGTAAGCTTGACCAAAAGGGTGCGAGTAAGGATGTCAATTTCTTGATTTTTCCCTCATGAGTTCATATAGTAGCAAGCAACATTGTCTCTTTGTTATCCGCTAAAGCCCAAGATGCTGCAGACAAAAGTTGCATCGCTCAAATATTATGAATGATGCACCTGTTAGAATTACGGTTGAATTATAAAAATGTGCTTGCGCTGTGTGACGATATAAGTACAATAAATAACACCAAGAACCCAACACATCACCCTAGACAAAGCATACCAAAGGGAAACAATATTGGGTCATGTTGTGAAAGTAGATGATCACGGACTATACCTATACAAAAGCCAATCTAGCCGACATTTCAAAATTCATAGTTTTCATTCATTCAAGCCTAAGCTGACTCAGCTGTAAGCTAAGTCGACCTAGAAGCATTTGGTCGAATCAAACATTTAGCTAGTCGACCTAGCCCTAGCGCCCATAGTTTTGCACCTATTTGGTCTCAAGTCGCCTCAATATCTCACGAGTCAACTACCATCTTAGAATAGACCGATTAATAAGTGTGCCAACTCTATCGTTCTATACTCAACTATTATTCTATATTAACTGAATTTATGGTTTGTTGACTTATTTGTAATGATGAGCCTCATTCCTCATTTTAATCGCGTCATTCACTAGCTCAAATCTCTTATTTTTTGATGTCATAGCAAAGGGTGAGAGGGTTGTGTACGATTTAAGTTAGAAATTTTATTTCAAAGATTGTGTTGCTCTAATTTTTCTTATAATAATTGTGTTTGTGAAAATGCCTAGATATAAAGGATACTGCGACATTTTCATAGTGACGAGAAAGTGATACATAGAATGGGAAATTAACTTGAAGGAAAGTGGAGCAGGTCGAAGCTTCATTCAGGAGGAGCCTCTCCAACCAAGGGAGAGCTTCACATGAGTAATATGCACTAAAGGAAGCAATTTTTTGCTCTTTTTTTCTTTTTTACGTCAGATTATATTTATTCTAACTTAAACTAGTAATCAAACATTAAAAAAGAGAGATTGTTAGTTCCTTGTGACTAGTATTATTCATGAGCATTGACAATTGAAAATTTGTTTAAGTTAGTCAAGCTTGTTCAGCTCTTTTGAGATTAACAGTGAGCGAAGCTCAAGAATTAAATGAAAAGCATGGAACTCTGTCGACTAGTGTGGAAGTGAAAAGCATGTGCCCTATGCAACTTCAGTTTCTAGTGGGGCTTCAAACCCCTCTTCCTTAACTAATGCACTCATAAACATTACTTCACTTGAGTCCTCTTTCGGATGAGTTTATGGCCATCAAACATGGACTAAAAACTAACGTGTGGTTGGTCTTCATGTGCCACCTACAAGGCTGGCTGTGCCCATCGCCCGCCATCTCGATCTTTGCCTCCTCGTCTTGTAGAATTTCACTACTTCAAATTTTATATTAAAATGGATCATGATAAATTAAAATTTATGGTGGGACACAAATCAACATTGAATTGGACAGCCAGGATGACGCTATGTGCTGAATCAAAATTTAAATTCAAATTAATTAAAGCTATTGGTGATTTCTATATTGGCTTTATTTAAATTTGATTTGATTTGATTCAGAGCAGATTTGAGAAGTTTCGAAACTCACCATATTTGGAGCTAATTTTATTTTATTATAATAGAATTAATTTCATATTTGCTTTCGTTTATTTGGCATTTTATTTCTTACATTTAATATTGTATTTTTAAATTTCTTCATGAGATTTCTCTATATAAAGAGATTGCTTTGCATTGTAATAATAAATAATATTTGATGAATGAAATTATGCTTGAGTTTTCTCAAAGCCTAGATCCAGATTAAGGGGTCGATATTCCAGTGAAGGAAATGGTAGGGTTAGCTTTTTGTGAAAATCCTCAAATTAGCCTAGTTATCTACTTTCCAAAAAAAAAACTCTTCTATCTGTTGCTCTCTCTCTTCGGATCATCTCCAAGCACCTCCAACACTTTGCGCACTCGCCCACCTCTGACGCCCACTGCCTCTTCCTTCCCTGCCTTTGACATGCGCTAATCTTTACTGCACGCTGCCTCACCAACTAGCGCTAAGCGACTCGTCACTTTCTTCGGTACTCGGCTCGCTACTTCGCCCAAGAAACATGCCACTCGAGCACACTAACCCAAGCTGCCTGTCTCACCTGCGTCACTACTACTTAAACATATCATTTACTATTTGAATTTCTTTGGTTAAGGTATAATTTTTTTTTTAAATCAAATTAATCTGATTAATTTGATTGCAATATAAAATTATTTTCTTGATTTAAATTATTCATTTGGCTCTAATTACGAGATCCGACATTTATTTAAGTGATAATTACTATTGGATTTAAGTATCAGATATTAGTCATAAATTCCTGGACCTTAGATCTGATTTATTGAATTTAAATTGATGCCATAATCTAATTTGATAAATTCTTATTTATTAGACAACCCAGTTTAATTTTAATTTTAAAATATTTTTAATTTTTGAGATTTAAGAATCTAATTTTATCATATAATTTATTTAAAAATATTTTATGCTTAATTAAAAATAATTTGCTAATTAATTTTAATGAATATAAATATAAAATATCATTTATATTTTTTTCATCCTGCATTAACTTGGTATCAGAGCATATTCGGGGCCTGTTTTCTTCCCTTATTGCACGAACTTTGATTTTTGGACTCAGGTGAAAAGCGCGGGTTGCCATTAAGCTCTTGCGCTAGCCATGATTTTCCCTTAAGAACATCAACAACAGCCCCATTGTTGACCTCAACTTCTTTGTTCTCTTAAACTCTCATCAAAAAGGAGGGAGAAATAAGGGGGTAATAGAACAAACGCAACCCACACTCACATCAACTGACATAGCGCACAAAGCATCACAGCCTTCCCAAGGGAAGCACACCACCATGTACGGGATGACCCGTACCATCACCTACATGCCTAGCAGTGGCACGAAACTAACACATGATACATTCTTCCTCCTACTCATTCTTTTCTAACCTTTTGCAAAAACCGAACAATCCACTCCCACGATACAATGGACCATTCTCTTAGGGCAATGGACGATCACTGCATCGAATAGTTACAAATCTATGGTTAAGCGAATGGCGCACACCACATAACATAGTCCCCTCAGCGGAGCCGGACCACTACCGATAGATGACGATCAACGAACCATTCCTTGCGCATTTACAGAAAAACAAAAAAAGACCATAAAAGTGATAGTACATACAAGCATATGCGCAAAGAAAAGTACATCATGAAAGCAGACATATTACAAATTTTACACTAAAACCTTTTCAGGCTTACAAAACGAAAGTAAAAAAGGAAAATACAAAAGCATGGGACATGTCTTCACATCGACCATGGCACCTAATTCATGTCAAGCCGTGACGACATCGTAAATGCTCAGAACGACTCAATGCTGCATCATTATGACTAACATCTTCCTCCATACATTGTTGTGGATTGCAAAACCAAGGTACTTAAAACTCTCATGCTATGGGAAGCAGGGCAATATGCATGCTATCTTAAATAAGAGACCAATAAATCTAATAATAGGTAATCACAAAATGAGGCAATAACAAGTTCTGAAAATAATTACATAATGCTCAAGAAATTACTAATCCGACGAGCAGAACTACTTAAAATCCGAATGAAAACATGATCATCGAGGTAAATAGAGATTCACTGAACAGATTAGGACAGACAAATTTGAATAAGTCAGAACTAGGATATGCACTAACAAGGAATCTGATAATTAAATAACCCATAATTATATACTCTCGGTTTGATAATAAAGATCTCACTGTGAGCAATTGAGAAAATCATGAGTAGATATTGCAAACAATAGAAGGTATACAGAAATATTAGATTAAGACTTGGGTTCACCTGAGTCGGGATTAGGGCTTACAGAGAAATAGTCTAGATAGTGAAGAACCTTCAAACAACAAAGGGCGGTCGAGGACTCGGATCATGGCGCCTGCAGACAGAAATGGGATGACAGTCCAGTAGAATGGTGAGGACAGCGGCATGTCGAGCTGGCCGGGCGCCAGATGACGGCACGAATGAAGACGAATGCGGTGCGAAGGCCCAGCTGAAAGGCGGCCGAGCAGTAGTAGGCAGCGGGGTAGGTACCGCAGAACCGTGCAAGGCGGCGTTTTGGGGCCGGTGTGCGGCGCTGATGGAGATGAAGCAGAAGCCGGGCTTGGCCACAGGTCGACATTGCCTCGATGGAGTGAAGGAGACAAACAGCAGAGACTTGAGAGGAGGAAATGAGACGAACTTGGATCAATTTTATCTGCTAGGTTTTCCGGTGAGTAACATTCAAATGTAGCACTCAAATATTATTTTAGACTTTTATTAAAAAAATATATATTCGAACTAAATTATGCATGAGCTTATGCATGAGTGTAAGGCTTGTATTTTTAAAATTTTAATATAATTATTAAATAAATTTTGAAATTTTTTATTTTTAAAATTTTTAAAATTATAATCTTACTTTTTCTTATAGCACCCTCTCTCTCTCTTTGGGGCAGGAACGCCAATAAAAGCAAAGGGAGGGGGGGGGCAATGCCTGACTATAGAGGGGGCTACTTGCCCCTTCGCTCTTTCTCACCCTCCCTATACCCTTTCTCTCCCCCCCTCTCTCTCTTTCCCTCTAGGCGACAAAGTAGTTGCTTGCCTTTGGTGTAGGAGGCCCTAAGTAGCCTCGCCCCCTCGCCTTTTCATCAGTAGGTGGTCGCTCCACTGACGGGTGCCCCCGCCTTCCGGGGAGGGAGAGACAGTGGGGAGAAAATTAAAATTTTAAAAAATTTTAATATTAAAAAATAAAAAATAACTCATTCAATAATTATATTAAAATTTAGGATCTCAGAAATTAATATTTTGAAAACGTGGACTTGCGTGATAATATGCTATAAATCATGAACTATTTTTCAAATAGGTTTTTTCCTGCTCAAATGCTATGCAATAAAATCTCAATTGTCTACTGTAAATTAGAAATTGGCAAATTGAAGGTTCTGAGTCCCCACCAACTCTCCCCAGATGAGAAGAACTCAGCTCCAATTGGTAATAGCCAAGGATCGAGTTGAAATATTTCTCTAATAAATCAAAATCAAATCTTCAAAATTTATATGTAGTGCTCCAACGGTCCTTCAATAATGCCAAAATATTATCATCTAATAAAATACTTCACATAACTCAATTTCAAGTTATTGACTATCAATTTATATGAGGAATTCTCAATTTGCCCTCTCAAGGAGGGAGAAACTCAAATAAATCACTTGATATTATCACATTTGATTTTTAGTAGGAAAAAGTTTAAATAAATTACTGTGTATTATTACATTCGATTCTCACTGAGTATTGAGATTTTGAAATATTGAAAATCGCACTAATCCGCAAGCTTGATAAGTGAGTGAATGTATATAGTGAATGTATATGCATTCGAATTAATTTTTTTTAGATTTTGAGATAAATCAAATAATTATTTATAATTAAAAAATATTTGTTATTTATCAAAGTAATTGAACTAAATGCGTAATCTTATATAATTATTTAATAATATATCAAAATAAATCAACTAATAATTACTTGTTATTAGATAATAATTTATCGTATATTATAGTAATTCAACTAAATGCATGCTCTTATATAACCATTAGATATTATATCATGATAATAAAATCGATTACGTGTTCTTAGATAATTATTCGTCATATATAAAACTAATTTAATTGCTCATTAATGCAGAACTATTAGACAATACGATAACTATGCACTTATATATCGATGCAATTCAATCGATTAGTTGCTATTAAAAAATTAAATCAATTCAACATATTTTGCCATACAATTATTAGATGATACATTAAAAAAATTCAACTAATTATTTGCTTCTAGATTACTATTATTTCATATCTAATTTGTTCAACTGAATATATGCTTTATATTAATAATAGATAAGATATTTAAGTAATTCAACTGATTACTTGCTCTAAAACAACTACTTACTATATATCAAAGTAATTTAATCTATCACTTGCTCTTAGAAACTTTCGCAATGCATCGAAAAATTCAGTCGAGTACGTGCTTCTTGATATCTATTTGCTATGCGTTTAATTATTGAGTAATCTTATACAACTATTTACTATATATTGAAGTTATTCGATTTACAAGCTCTTATATAATAATTAGACGATATATCAAAGTAATTATCTGATCATTTACTCGTGCTAGAAAACTTTTGTAACGTATTGAAATAATTCTATCGGTTGTTTGCTTATAGATAACTGTTTTTTTAATTGAATTTAATAAATACTTTTTTAGAACTTTTATAAGCTACAATCTATATATAATTAGACTGAATGTATGCTTTTATGTTATTAATAAATAATATATCCATAAATAATTTACTTTAAAAAAATATGACATATTAATATAATTTAATTAATTACTAACTCTAAAATAATTATTTGATACAAACGAAATAGTTCATGATCTACTACTTGTTCTTAAAAAAATATTTATTACATGTTAAAATAATTTAATCGATTATTTTTTTCTACACAATTATTTGCTATATATTGAGTAATTTATTTGATTATTTGCTCTCAAACAACAATATTGAAATAATTAAAGTTGTTTTTATACAATTATTTGCTACTTTTCAAAGTATTTCAATGATTATTTTCTCTCATGCAACTATTTGCTGTATTTTAAAATAATTCAATTGAATACCATAACAAAATAATTTAATTGAATTCATATTCAATACAATAATTAGACAATATTTCAAAAAATTGCATATTCTTAGACAGCCATTCAGTATCTATCCAAAACAATTCAACCAATTATTTACATAACTATTTGCTACATAAATATTACTCAATTGAATATTAGACATGACTTTATACAAATAATAGATGAAATATTAAGATTATTTAACCAATTATTTGCTCGTAAATAAGTATTCATTATATGTTTCATTACGGGCAAAATAATTCTTTTTATTCAAATGTTTAATTCAAAATTGTGTTTTTATACTTAAAAATTATGAGAATTGACGGGTTGATCTCCATCACATCTTCAACTACTTCGAGATTAAAGATTTGGTTATTACTACGAGCGTTGTTAGGCCTACTAGCAAAAAGTAGGTGTGATTTGGTCCGAAGAATGAAAAATAATTAAACAGCATTAAGCGAAATGATCCTGGTCTATAACATGTTGAGATGACATCTTTTATAAATGAAATTGTGAGACATCGTATGAATTATGTTAAAAAGAAAAATATCTCGATAATGTTAGGTAGATAAAATTGATAATCACATTACATATAATATTGAAATTAGATGGCTAAAAATTTATTATGCATTTTTGTAGTTAAGATGTGTTACAAAAAATGGCAAGTCGTGCGGAGAAGTTTTCTTTTTTTTTTTTTGAACTTTCCAAATTAAATACATTTTGTATCAACATATCTTGGAGTTATATTCATTTATTTGCTGAAAATTAGTGTAACAATAATGACAGTAGCTAAAAGATTCATGTTGATTAATTGCTCTTATAGCACAAATATATTAGTATATCATAAATCGATCTCTAAAAGTGCACATTCATTTAAAATAGATCAATATATCGTTAAAATAATTTGTAATTACTGGTATTATATTAAAATGCAAGCAAATGTTCCTAGTAGATCACCAAATATTTATTTTCGGCTTAAATACATCGATATAACAAATATTAGTTATTTAATCAGAGTATTATTTGAAAGTGCCTTCATATAAATAAGATCAAAGTCAAATTCCTTGTATTCTTTTTAAATATAATAAAAAATAATTAAATATTCATATAATTACTAGTATACAATTAAAATATCTTATTATGTAGTGAATCATATTCTAAAATACTTGTATTCCGCTTGAATTCAACGTTTATGAGAGAGAGAGATTATGAGAGAAAAAAATAAGAGATATTTATAAAGACTTGCCAAACTTGAAATTCAGATTCAAGTAAAATTACTATTTGGGTCAGATTCAGTTCATTAATTTGTCATTAAATGAGTCAATTGCACACATGGGTCGATTTGATATACTGGTAATTGAAAGATTTTGTGCTAAAAATGAGTTGGATTGGAGATTTGACTTGAATCTTGGATCGGGTTTATGATAGACTAATTTAGATTGACTCAAATGAGTCAAGTCGCATTTGATTTTGATCTAATTCTACCGTGTTAAATTATTCTTCTCCCTAACTCAGACTCAATAGATGTGAGATGCTGAAAAAGTTAAGAGAGATTTTAATAGTACCAAAAAATTTTAAAAAAAAACAAAGAAAATTGCTGAGGTGAGATTAGAACCATGTTATCTTTCTTAAAGGTATTAATAACTCATAATCTCTTAACAAACAAGTGAGTTTGATTTATTATTACCTAGATATTCATATCATTTAAATATTTTATATCAATTTTAAATTTTTATTTATTTAATTTAATATTATTGTACTAATTAGTAATAATAAAAAATCAATACAGCATTGTCTCTTTTTATTATAATAATTAAGAAGGTATCCGAGTGTTATTTTAAAATAATAAATTTATATTTTTTATAATATTTTTTAAATATATCATCAGACAAATAATTAATTTGTTTAAAAAATATGAGATAATTCTTCAATCAAATGAAATAGGAAATAAACCTACAAGAGCTTATTATGAGGTATTTTGTGTGACTTGTTGTTTTCATTCAATAATCCAGATTAAGGTTAAGATCATTGTGCACACGAGAGTTGTAACGTATCGAATTCGGGCCAATTGACCGCATTTCAAATTTTCAAATATTTCGGGCCAAGTTTGGAAAGAGATGATTTAAATTGTTCGAGTTCAGTCGATTTTGAGTTTTTTCAAAAAAAGTAATCGGTATTTTGTAGTAAATAAAAATATATTTCAAATACTCTATATATTCTATAAAATAGTATTATTGAAAATAAATATATCTATATAAATTGATTTATTTTAAGTCATAAAAAATTTAAGACGAGTTAAAATCAAACTAAAATTGAACCCTACCCCATGAAAAAATCTTATTACTCTCCAATATAATATAAAAATCCCCGTTTATTAGGATTAAAAAATTATTTTTATCTTATTTCAGAGCTATGTCTCATCTTCTTTGAAATTATTAATTTTTATCATAATGAATTTTTTTTTGTCTATTATTAAGAGGTAATTGTAATTTGTGTAGAAGCTCATTAAATTTGATCAATTTATTAACAGTTTTTTTGTAATAATTTATTAACAATTACATTTGAGCATACAAACATTGAAATAATTGCAAGTATATAAGTTTAAATTAGATAATATTACAAAAATGTGCCACTAAGGGCTCGTTTGGTTTAAGGCAAAATTTTTATCTAACATAAATTTTAACTATAAAAATTAACATTATTTCACATCTAATACAAGTATGAATATTAAAATTTAAAGTATTTTATATTTTACACACTTTATAATATTAAAATAAAATTTTTAATTAAATTTTAAAAATAATTTTTTTTCTTATAAAAAAAAATTGAACCAAATGAGGCCTAAGAAATAATTTATGTATTTAATTGTTCAACATAATTGATTCATTTATGATTTTTTGCCTAGAATTGATGGGCAATTTGGCATATTGCCGCCCTAAAAATATGCCTTCGTGTTGCTCATGGTATATTATTTATTTTTTGGAATAATTACCTACATGTCACACCATTTAGTTTTATTTATGCTTTACCCATCCATTCTTAGTTAATTACGCTATGCACACTTAAAATATTATAAAATCTTACATACACACACTTGTGTTAAAACTTAATCAAAATCTATTTGAAAAAAAAAATATTGTGTTAGTAAATCATTAAAATTATATTTTTACTCTAATGGTATATATTTTTCTCTTCCTCAATACCACACTAAAACGCTGATTTGTCCTAAAATCAATTTACATTGGGGATGTCTTCTTCCTTTACCGCCACCTAAACATTAAGTTTTTAGGATTTCCACTCAAAATATATTTAAATATCTTTAAAATATTATAATGAACGGTTCAAATTTTTTGTAATCTAACTATAATTAGGTTATTGAAAAATTATGATTACTCATTATAATAAAAATAAGTTAAAATGTGTGTATGTAAAATTTTATAATGTTTTGAGTGTGCATAGCGTAATTAACTAAGAATGGATGGGTAAGGCATAAATAAAATTAAATAGCGTGGCATGTAGGTAATTATCTCTTATTTTTTTATTAAATATTTAATAGAAAAGAATTATAATTTTTAAAAATTCGATGGATCAACAAATAACTAGATTTATATTAATTTAATCTATTTACTTCTCTTATAATAGATATTAGAAAAAATTCATATCCTCACATAATAATGTTTTTAAAAGATATCTTATTTAACTTTATTCTTAAAATATACCAAGTATACCTCTTATTAATCTTCTAGAAAAATTTGAAATTAACCTTTTAAGCGAAAAGAGGTAGAATTTTGTAGTTCATAACTATTAATCAAACCAAATAATAATATCTTACATAATAATCTAAGGATTTGAAAAATAATATAAAAGATCTCTCCAACCTCTATTATGATTCTTTAAATTTTAGATCATAATAAACCCTACATCCTATGTTATGGCTAGGGTTGTAAATAACTCGATGTTCTATTTTATAAGAGTCAGTTTATGCTCGGTTCTTCAATATTAATAAAAGAAGCTTGAACATAATTTTAACTCGATGTTCAGTTCGTAATGAGCGAGTTTGAACATATTGTTATTTGGCTCGCTAATGTTTATATGATATTTACAAGCACACTTAATTATAAAACTGGTTTGATATGATGCTCTTTTAGATATTTTAGTATATCTTGTTCATTAACATAAATAAATTTATGAATTATGATGAGAGCAAGTTCATAAACACATTCTATCAAAAATAAAGTTCATAAATGAGTTAATATTTTTAATATATATATGGGAGCTTTTTTATAATTTTCGTGGTCGTGAACTCAAATTTATTTAATTTATTTGTGAACACATTAGAGACCTTATTCACGAATCACATACACCATGCCCAAACATACATGCATGCCTTTATGACGTTCTTGAATTAAGCTCAAACGAGCTCAAGCTTCAACAGACCGCTATTCAGCTCAGCTCAGTTCATTTATAGGTCTCGCAATGGCATTACTTGAACCCACTTTCGAGGGGGGATCCAGTGGTCCTAGATCAAAGCTAGCTTTGACGCGCATGGTCAAAGAGGGTAGAGAGTGATTGTCGAGTAATGTCCAAAAAGAAGAGAACTACTGAAGTAAAGTGCGGCTTCAAACAAGTATCTAGGCCAATAAATAATGATTAGAGATGCAGAAAAATAAATTATTTCATATGAAAAAAAAAAGGAAAAGAGATTCTGAGTTATATAAGTAAATAATGTGATACCAGATATTAATTTGAAAGACGTCTTTTGGAGTAAATTCATGACGTTAATAATTAAAAACTCTGTTATTAAGTATACTTGAGATAAAGTAGTACTTAGATGGATGATCTTCTGTGAAGTACTTAAGTCATACAATTTTCTAAAACAAAAGTAGATAATATTTTTATATTTAAATTATGAGACGTTACACCAGCGATTTCAATTTGGCTCCAATTAAATTTGAGCTATTAAGACTTGGCTATATCCCAAATGATCCTAATATTAAAAAAAATCTCTAAATTATTTATTTGAACTAATAGGAGAACTGGTTATGTTAGTTTGCTTCTCATTGAATTAAGGGTTGTCAAAAGCTATCATTTCTTAATGAATTGTTAATTTGAAATTATTAAAAAAACAGTCACGTGTGCTTTAATTATATATATATATATATATATAAGAATTGGGACCATTTAGAAAGATTTTTAATGATTTATATAAAATTATTTCTAAAAACTAATAATAAAAAAAATCCACTTGAGTGTTTACAAGACCTTTGACTAATCCAATCTCATGCAATTTTAAGTAAAAATTGAAACACTTTTGCATTTTACTTGATTTAAAATTAATTTAATCTTTTTTTTAACTCAATTTAATTTATAATTAACTCAATATATATATTTAAATATATAAATTTAATTTTTTGTAAATACGGTATGATAGTTTATATAAAGTAGATGAGATTATTTATAATATTATATTTTAGGAATAATTTCTTAAATGTCAGGAAAATTTAACTATATTATATATTTAAGATTTAAATATTTAGTATTACATATATATTTGTAACTAAAATTATCCAAAAAATTATAATATTATTACATATATATATATATATTATTTTTGTGACATGAATTATATATGAGATATAATTTTTAGATAATTTTAATGATTAATATATAATATTAAAAATTTAATATTAAATGTATAAGATAATTAAACTTGGGTGGCATATATATAATTATTCCTATATTTTAATATATCTAATATGTAAAACAATTATTTTTTTAAGCAGGATTGAATTGAACCTGACACAATTAAAATTCATTTTTGAGCTATTAGGTTTTACTTGCTCAAAATTAACTCGAAATACCCTAACGAATAGTTAGTGAATTTTGCCAAAATATAGTTAGATCTTAGTCCAACTATATATAAATATTTCATTAGTGTTATATCCTAATTTTTTTATTGAAGTTTGTAGATAATAGTTTACCCAAAAATATTAAATAGTTGCTACTTGTAAGCAAAAGAAATGGACTTACAAGAAGTATAACTAAGGCCCTGTTTGGCAATGGGCTAAAAATCATGGCTAAAATTAGCTATGGCTAAAATCTTAAATTTATTTAAAAAAAAAAACTTAAAAAATTATTTTATATCTCATCTCACACAAATTCTAACATTAAATAATCACTTTATTTCACATCCAATACAATTCTCAATAAATCAATCAACTTTATTTCACATCCTACATAATTTTTAATATAATCAACTTACTTTATTTCACATCATATACATTTTTGAAAAATGACTAAAAATTTCAATCAAATCTTCTTTTTTTTTCTTATTACCAAACAGAGCCTAAAGATATGATTTGAATAAAACATTACAAAGGGTATTTTTATAACATAAGAATAATTAAGATAATATTCAATAATTTGACATATGTCACACTTAATTACAGCTAGGAAGAACAATATTCTATATATATATGGTAGTTAGTAGGGGAACCTATTTCATAATTTAGGTGCCTTGCAAGTTACAACATAGTAGTTAAGAGTGGCTATCACGCTCATGTCACGTGAATATTTCACCAAAAAATATTTGTAACAAGATAATGTAGTTAATGTTCCACATGATTTCATAATTAGTGATCATTATTATCATTGTAAATCACTGTTACCATTATGAAAAAAATTAGATTTTTGCCTAAATTAGTAGCATTTGCATGCACTATGTATTATAAATTATTTGTCTCCTAAATTTTGATCATCAAAATTAAAGAAAAATATATTGTAAACATATTTACTTAGAAGTTATAATAGTATATTTCATTAAAATATAGCTTTATGTTAATATAGTATTAATTTTAAATTTTTTATAAAAAAGTAATAATTTTAAGAGTAAAACAATTATCCTAATTAATATCATCAATGGATTATTTTATGCACATTTTCATGGTTTGGATCATAGTAAAACTGTAAAACATGAATTGAATAAAAATATATAAGAATCAAAGATGTGTTAAGTTTTATATATATATATATATATATATATATATAATAATACTATTAAGAGTAGAGAGAGAGAGAGAGAGAGAGAGAGAGAGAGAGAGAGAGTCTTTTGCATGTGGTTCACGTGTGAATACTATGCAAGCAATTCATGCAGCGTTAAGTTAAAAATAGTTTGCTTTTAAAAAAAAATTAAAAGTAGTTTAAGTGGAGATTATTATTTACTTTAATCTAAGATGACATAACATATATATATATATACAGAGAGATATATAAACAAAAATATTATGTAATGTACACTAGTAAATAAACATGTAATTCCTTCTTCAATGAATATTTTCATATCTTTTATGTATATAATTTCAAGTGATTTAATTTCACCTCACAATTAAGTTTCTCAATCTCAAATTGAATTGATTCAATTATAACTATATTATTTTTGTTTTAATTAAATTTTATATTTGATTTTGGGTAAAGAGAATTATAACTTTAGAGAAAGTAAAGGAATATATATACATATAATTGATAATTTTTTTATATATTGTAACTTCAAGTAATAGATATGGTAATTGAATTCATTGAAGAGTGATGAGTATTAAATAGAATGTTTTTTTTTGGGTTTACACATATCATTCATGCATCTTCTTTGACATTAATCTATTACGAGATATTTCGCGCTTTGATATTAACATAAAAGCTAATTAGTTGTGAATATAGAGATAATGAATAGATGTTTTAAATAAAATAAAATTTATTATAGAAAAACTCTTCTAATAGCAAACTAAATTTCTATTTATAAATTTCGCTCTTTAATATTAAAATACCCATAAATATAATTTAATAAATTCTATATTATTTATTATTATTAAATTTAATTTATCTAAACAATTAGATGAATAAAACTTATATATATGTATACATAGTGTATATATATAATATATATATATATAAGGATGAGTATATATATATATATGCATGCATATATATATATATATATGTACATATATTATTTATGTATGTAAATAATGATAATTTTAAAATATCATTTTTATCCCACAAGAAATAGTCAATGACCCCTCCTTCTCGAGCCAGATGCACAAAATTCCTTATAAGAGGCGGCAATATATACTAAGTGGGGAGTGAGAGAAGAAAGAGTAGAAGAAGAAAAATTAAGAGATAAAAAAATCTTTTTATACGTAAAATTTATCGCTTAAAAATTTAGGTGCAGTAAGGTATCTCAAACTGCAAAACTTATTTAATTGATTTAAAATTTAAAAGAGTCAAAATGTATATAAGTTTAAATTAGATAAACTCAATTGCTATTTATTTATTTATTTATTTTGCTAGTATACCCATGTTTATTTTTTAAGTGGCTTACATGAGATATATTGGTTTTTTGAAATTAAAATTTTGAATTAATGAAAGACTTAGGAATTTTAACTTGAGAAATCTTAGCCAAATTTCCATTGACATGAGGCTATGATTATTTCAATGGTGATTTAATCTTCTCAATTAAATTGATAATCATGATCATGAAATTAACTGTTTAACTAAAATAATCCTCTTGAATGCGATTTTTTCTCTTTAATTAAATCGTTTTTTTTTCATTAATTAAGATTAAGGTGCTCCAACATCATCTAAAAAATAAAATTAAAAATGTAATATTTGTTTTAGAAAGAAATTTATCTATAAAATTACCATGCATCATTGTCATATAGCTCACATTCATTAATTGATTTGATCATATTTTATGATTAAACTATACGCTTATCGTACAAATAATATTTAAATGTCAAATCATGATAATTAAATTATTGTTTTATAAATGATTTAAAAAAAATGACTGGTCTCCATTTTATTGTAAATAAATAAATAAACAGTATGACTTTTGGATCACAAATTCATTTTATAAAGCGAGGAATTCTTTTTTTTTTTTTTTGAAACATAGAATTCATATCTTTTTTGAGGCTGTAAATTATATTCGGGATAATTAACTACATGCCACACAATTTAGTTTTATTTATGCCTTATCCATATATTCTTAATTAATTACGTTATGCACACTCAAAACATTATAAAATCTTACATACACATATTTTAACTTATTTCTATTATAATGAGTAATCATAATTTTTCAATAACCTAACTATAGTTAGATTACAAAAAATTTGAGCCGTTCATCATATTATTTTAAGGATATTTAAATATATTTTGAGTGAAAATCTTAAAATCTTAATGTTTAGGTGGCGACAAATGAAGGAGACATCCGCGATGTGAATTGATTTTAGGACAAATCTGCGCTTTAGTGTGGTATTGAGGAAAAGCAAAAATATGTACCATTAAGAGTAAAAATATAATTTTAATGATTTACTAACAGAATATTTTTTTTCAAATAAATTTTGATTAAGTTTTAACTCAAATGTGTGTATGTAAGATTTTGTAATATTTTGAATGTGCATAGCGTAATTAACTAAGAATGGATGGGTAAAGCATAAATAAAACTAAATTATGTAACATGTAGGCAATTATCCAATTATATTTAGTGCATGTTTGTTACTAAAATCAAGGAGGGGCTTGATCTCAACTTTATTTGATTTATATTTAATTTGTGAACGAACTGAATAATTTATTTGCAAATAAATTCATATATATTAAAATTTATGATCACAAAATTTTTTAAAAAATCTCATCTAAAATATTAATGTGTTCACATGTAAGTTCATCTTCATATTATTTAAGATTGTTTTCTTTATTTAATAAAAAATATAGTCTAAAATTTTTAAATATGTTATTTATTAAATTTACAAAAAACAACATATTAAATTTTATAATTAAATATATTTATAAATTCTATATGAACAATTTATAAATATTAAAATTAAAGCTTGCAATAGCAGCCAATCTTTGTGTAATTAAATAAAGGTAACAAGCAATTTTGTTTGTTGATTTTGGTGATAATGTCACTTATTTCTCTGAGTTTTTAAAGTCTTTCAATTTAGTCCTTTTAATTAAAAAATTATTAACATTTAAGTACTCCTTGGAGAAATTATTATAGCTTCTGTTATTTTACTTTTTGAAATTTTCATTTTAATTCTGAAGGTTGAATCGATAATTGTTTACTTCATGTTTAATGATCTCATAATTATATTATAAATATTTTCCAATTAATAAGTATATAGCTAATTTTTAAAGTTAAAGTTAATTTTGAAATAAAAAAATGAATATTTTTTTTAATAAAATACTTTAATTAATATTTAATATAACATTAATTATGTTAACGTGTGGTTCTAGCGCTGCATTTCAGCCATATATGTGACACTTTGAGAGGCACGCTAATCATCCATTTTGATAATTAATCACTAATGAGCTTTGCTCTTGCAGATCTCAAACCTCTACCATGATAATTCAGCCTTCTCATAAATATCGTCGATGAGGATTGGGCTACAGCAGCCTCGTAACATCGGGAACGATATATCCCAGCTCTCTTCAGACGTCGGCCACGATGTTTCCCAGCTTCTTCAAACATTGGCCACGATGTTTCTCAGCTGCACCTGTCGCTATCAGCGTGCCATGACTGCATCATTTCTACTGCTGCGAACTCCTGCACACAAACCAAGGGCATGTATGCTTCAGCCATCACGGACCCGAAAAGAAGTACAAAGATCAAGGGGACATACTCTTCACCCATTGCTTCCAGCTCCTCCGGTAGCCGACAGCAGTGGGACGACTAGTGCAAGCTCAACAATTGTATATATTTCTTTCCTCCAGGAATGCCGGGCGGGTCTCCTCTTCCTTCCGCCTATAAGTACTCTTGTACAGGCTTCAAGAAAAGGAGGGGTAATCCATCAAATCTTTTCTTCTCTATTATTTCTGCCCTTGTACTGAGGCCAAGCGGCTCACTTTCTTGAGATATACAGTGGAAGACGATCCGATGGACGTAGGGAATTTCATCCCTAAATCACCTTAAATCTCTGTGCTTTTTTGGATGCCTTTCTCTCCCACTTGAGCCGTAATCATTAGACTTAGTTCTCTGCATACCACTGTCTCTCGGGACCCCTACTTCTCGTGTCAACAAATTAAATTATAAAAATATATGTCAAATGCAATCATTAACTCACACAAATAATTATGAAGATAGAGTTTAGAGAATTCCAAAAATAATAAGCATTTGACAAATTAATTATATATATAAATAAATTTTATTCAGTTTGACTAATTCATTTGGTTCATTGATCAAACTAATTTAATTGATAAAGTAAAAAATATATTAGCCTATTTATAGTCAAACCAATTCAACAATCTTGAAAGTAAAAAAAATTACAATAATCAATAAAATTGAAATATTAAAAAAAATTAAAATGAGGAGATAGACCAGTAAAATGATAAGGAAAAATATGTAAGTAAACTATGTATTTTAATAAAAATATAAACATCATATAGATATAACATAATTATAAATATATTTATATGTATTATGTGTATATAATATGTTAAATTTATGTGAATATTTAAGTTTTATAGGTTAACCATCACAATATTTATATAAATAAATTTCTTTTAAATATATTTAAAAAAATTATATATATATAGTCGATTATTTGTTAAATCAATTTTATTTTGTGCAAATAAATTTAAATTATTAAAAAATTGAATCGAGTAAAAAGCGAGTGATTGTTAAGTGAGTTTTGAGTTTCAAACAAAACTGGTGCCCATAAAAATAGAATAATGAGATTAAAAATTAAAAGACTAAAATGCATTTTACATATAAAATTTTAATGTGCTTTATTTATTTTTCGTTCTAGACTGAAATAGTATTATATTCACCTCAAAATTTCAATAAAGATCACAGTGCAAAGATTCTCCACTCAATCAACTCTAGTGATAAGATAAAAAAATTTAAAAAGTACTAATATTTATTTATAATTATATTTTAATTTATATTTTTAAAGTTATTAACTTAAAACTCCTAATATTTTTTAATATTTTTCACTTAAATTTTTAAAATTTAGAATAGGAATCTTTAATAAAGCAAAATAAGAACCTAATAAATAGTAATTTAGCTAAGGAGCTAAGTTAAAAATTTTAAAAGCAATAGACTAAATATAATTATAGATAAATAATAGAGACCTATTAGTAATTTACCAAAAACTTTATCGAAGTTCATTCCATTGATTTGGACCACAAATTATTAGAAAATAGTAAATTCGCCGTTTAAAAGCGAGCTGTTAACTGACACGTGGCAGTCAGAAATGGAATCCTTAGCATATCTTTAACCTGGCGAGTGGCGAGTGATATCGAAAAAAAAAAAAAAAACTGTTGGGTGATGACTCGGATCCACGCCTGGAACAGTTGGGCACGCATCAGTTTCTGGAAGTGGTCCCCTGCTGACGTGGACGGCCATATAAATCCGGGAGAAATTTATTTATTTATTTATTTTGGGAATGAGAAATTTATTTCGAGGCTCTTCGTGTTTTCAACAATTTTCTGTTCGGTCCCATTTTTTTTTTATAGAATCAATCCCTATCATTATCACTATTAATAATGACATAACTACCATATCAATGCGCAAAACATAAGAAAGTTTTTCAAGTTTTTATTATTAAATTTTAATAATACATTAAAAACTTTTAAAATAAATAATTATCTATCCTATTATATTAAATAATATAGATATAAAAATAAAATCAGATCGGGTAAATTTGATTAGTTAAATTTATTTAGAATTTGTCAATTTAATCAATATTTCAATAATTGAATTTTTTTTTACGTATTTGTATTTAATACAGAATTTAAAGGATTTCCTAATTGAATAGTTTAAAAACTAAAGTATAATTTTAAATATACCCCTTGTTCTGGGATCTTTGAGTATTATATTTTTTGATAACAGACCTGTGAGTAATTTTACCAAATAAATTAAAAGAAAAAGAGAATGCACGGTGCAAAACATCCCGCCGCTGCACTTCAGGGCGAAATCTGATAGCAGCCGTTCGATCGTTTTCCCGCACGAAAGGGACCCCCAGCGTGCGCCCGGCCCATTTAAATATCTCCTGGTGGGCCCACGATGCCTTAGAAATTAATAAATATAATAATATCTACTATGTTTAATTATAGTTAATATTTTAAATCAGTTTTTTAAAATTAGATTTCAATTTCAGTTTTGGTTTCTACTTTGAACACTAGATGAAATTATCAATTTTAATAATTTTAACAATTTTAATAATTTTGATATTAGTAGTTTCAATTTTTAATAAATTATTTAATTTTTTATAAATTTAAAAAAAATTATTTATTAAATAAAATTTCTAATAAATATCGTTTTCCTGAGCCGCCTCCGGCGGCCTCGCGCGGCCGCACGACACTGTCATTCCCGCGAGGCCGCCGGCAGTGTGTCGCGTGGCCGCGTGAGGCCGCCAAAGGCGGCGCGGGGCTGGGCGGTGACGGCGCGACTGTCGAATCTGGTGGAGAGAGGGAGGGTAAGGGTATAATGGTAATTTTAATATTTTTTAATAATAAAAAAAATAAAAAAAACCCAGATGATAATTTTTGAAAACCTAAGGACCGATGTTAAATTTAAAAAATATAGATCTGTGACCTTAAACTCAAAGACCTGGATGTAATTTACTTTTTTTTTTAGGAGTCAATGTTTTATAGTTGATATAAGATGTTTTACACTTCAATCTTTAATTCCATGAATATTTATATATTATATATTTTTTGAGCTAATAAGATAAGACCAAAGTTATATTGTTTGCCACATCACTCCTACTATGCTAAGTTGTATTTTTTATTTCATCAATCCTACCGTGCACTTTATGCATACAAAAAAATTTTATCATGCACTTCATAATAAAATTATTAATTATAAAAATATTTTTTAATTTTTTTGGATCAACAAGTTTTAGCAGTTATGATCAAAACAAGTCGAAATCATCGAGTTTCGACTGAAATTGAAAAAAACTTTTTAATTTTAAATACAATTAGAATAAATTTGTAAACTATTTTGGATAATTATCTTTCGATTATTAGCAAATCACAACAAGTGGCTGAGATAAATATAATGAATTAGACCATTGCTATTTCTTTTTTAATTGTGATATTTGTTCAAGTTCTTAAATTTGACAGACATGATTAAACGCTTAAGTAAATTTAATTAAAAAAATGAAATAATCATGAATAATAAAATTATTCTTTTCAAATTTCATATATGTATTTATTATATATATCATAAAAAGTATCTATTAGAGAGTAATTACCAATACACACGCATGTATAAATATGGAAATTCAATTATTATTAAATATGCCATTTACATAATATATATTTATAATTAGATTTATTTTAAATATTAAAGTTAAGCTTAGTTTGAATCCATTTTAATTATAAAGTTGTTTATCTTTTAATTCATTTAAATTAAATTTTATTTGAATCAAAAGAAAAATTACAAACGACAAAGGTTACTTAGATATTATCCTCGTCCACAACTTTTTTTTAAAAAAAAGTGATTTTTTTCTACATAAAAGAAAAAAAGTATTTTTTTCTAGATAAAAAAAAGTATTTTTTTCTAGATAAAAGAAAAAAGTATTTTTTCTAGATAAAAAAATGTAATTTTTTTAAAGTCCTCACAATCTAAAGTTTTATAATGAATGATTAGTTTTGGTCAATTAATTGAAGTAAAAAAGTATTTTTCTAGAAGAAAAGAGAAATTCTCAGATCAAAAGGACATTACAATTAGTATTAAATTTTGAAGCTCCTCAATGTTTGTCTCCAAGATTATAAAATTATTAATATAAAAAATAAAATTATAATCATAAAAATATTATAAAATTATTATCGTTTAATTTTGTGTCTTGATTTAATTTTTGAGGTAATTATATATAACATACAAAAATTTAACAAAATTATATATTTATTTTAAAAAATTATAAAATAAATTACTAATATATTTTTATAAATTACCTATAATATCTATATTTTAAAGAACTATTATTCTTTTCTATTATTATATTTTTCTAAAAATTTAAAATTTAATTAACAAAATATATAAAATTTTTAAAAATTTTAAAATCGAATTTTTTCCATGCCCTCTTTTTTTTTAAAAAAAAATAAATTATAAAAATAAAAAATATTTTTAAAAAATTAAAAGGTTAATAAGTGAGACCTAATTTGAATGCATAATGGTCAAAGTTAAAATTTAACCATTCTATTTTAGTTGAGACCTAACAACATCATTTTTATGATATCAATAATTAAAATTAAAAATTTTCAATAATTGTGATCAAACTTTAATGCTCTTTAGAACGGAATATCCTAATTATTAAATATTTTATTCAATTTTTATTTTAAAGTTTCTCAAACATTTTGTGACGCTCGTGGCCGAAGAGGACAGGGAGTGATCGTCGGGTGATGTCCTAAGAGAAAAAAATTATTGAGATAAAATACGGCTCCTGACAGGCTTTTAAGTCGAATAATAAGTGGTGAGAGGGGCACAGAAATGAATCGAAAAGAGACAATGAGATACATCTATCCTATATAAAATTTTAGATATTATAATTTTTAAAATATTTATTTTCGTATAATTTAAGTTATATAGGCGAGATAGTATTTAAAATTTTCTTAGAATAAAGAAGGGGAGTATTTTGATTTTTTTTAAAAAAATAATTAAAAATAAATAAAAAAATTTGATAATTTTTATAAAATTAAGAATTCAGATATTAATTTTTTAAAATTATAAGTGATATTAAAATTTAAAATAAAAATCTTGACTTTTTTTTTAAAAATTATTTCTAAGCCAGCTGTCACACTTTGCTCAAGATAGGGGCATTCCATGGGATTCAACTGTCGCATCCACTGCTCCCGGCTGAGCAGACCGCGGTTTCAATTTTCTGAATGTTGGGGGGTAGTTTGGGAAAATCGCTATCCTCTGTTTAGGCTATGTCCAACAGGCGTATAAGAGAACCTCCGACCCGCTATTCGAATCCCATCCTCTTCCAACTAAAAATCTCCTTTTTAATCTCTCTCTCTTCCAACTAAAAATCTCCTTTTTTAATCTCTCCCCGCGTTTCCCCTACGCTTCTTCTTCTTTGTTGGATCATACGAGCGGGGATTCCTTCTGTCGAAGAGTTTCGTCCGTTCAATCCTTAAATTTTGAGGAGAGGGTTTGGTTTATTTCGTTCATTTCATGGATTACAGTTAGGTTAGCTTTGCCCTAATTGAGGTGTTGAGCGCCGTTTGGGAAGTAGGGCTGAGGCTTGCCGCTTGTAGGGGTTTTGGCCGTGGGCGATGGGGGCGGGGGTGTCCAGCATTCTGGGACCGGATGGGGAGGGAGGAGCGCACGAGACGGGGCTAGGGGACCTGCCGGAGAGCTGCGTCGCTGAGGTGATGCTGCACCTCGATCCGCCGGGAATCTGCAGGCTGGCGCGGCTCAGCCGGACTTTCCGGGGAGCGGCGTCGGGAGACTTTGTCTGGGAGACGAAGCTGCCGAGGAATTACCAGTATTTACTGCAGCAGGCTTCGGACGACGAGGCGCAGAAGGCTTCGCTTACTAAGAAGGAGATTTACGCGCGGCTTTGCCGCCGGAACCTTTTCGACGGCGGAACCAAGGTATGAGATGCGTAGATATGTCGAGAAAACTTGTTTCTCAGTTTTGAAAATGTTTTTTTTTTTTTTAAGTAATGTTTCTAAGTTTTGAGGCCGGTTTTTTCTCTCAGATCTTGTCGGTCTCCTGTGTGATAAGATCTTCTTTAGTGGATGAGACCTGATTAATGGCGGATTTTCTGGCAAAATACGTCTTTGATATTCGTTTGAGCGGAAAATGGATTTTCTTTTCTTGTTTAATCAAACGGATGTTTTTAGCAGATCTGGAGGTCCTTCTTTTCTTGTTTCATACTTTTGTATTTATTTATGGTAGTTTTTCCTCTTAGAAACGTTATGGAAAGTGTGAAACACACATTATCCTTCTATTTCTCTTCATTGGTAATGGAAGTAAAAGATTTCTGTGATGCATGTTTTGGTGTATAATTATTTGTCGGCATCATGCTTTATATCACGGTTTCTTGGGTTGCAGGAATTTTGGCTGGAGAAGTATAAGGGCAGACTTTGCATGTCCATTTCTTCAAAGGCATTGTTAATTACTGGTATTGACGATCGGAGATACTGGAATTATATCCCCACTGAGGAATCAAGGTATCTTAGTCTGATTTTTTTTAAGGACAAATAAAAATCAAACCTTTTTTCAAAGGGTGAGACTAGAAACGTGTTCTTCTATGCTTTTTGTTTTAAGGGCAACCTCAAAATCAGTAGGCGAAAGCCAAAAGGGAAATTGTTGATAGGATCGAATAGAACTCCTCACAATTATTATAGGGAGGGAGAGGGAGAGGGAGAGGGAGAGGAAACACACAATTTATGTGGTCTCGTGAGTTTTGCTTTTATCCACTGGCTACATCGAGTTTTTCTTTATGCAACTTGAACTTATGAGATATATTGTATTAATTTGATTGACTGTAGAAATTTAAATTTGTCTATCTGCTACCTATATTGAATCTAACATGCCACTAGCTAAATTAAAAATAGCCTATGAAGCATGGACACTTTAAGAATCATGTCGTGTCCGTGTCAGACACAAGGACAGTCGGAGACACCGTGTCGGACAGGCCACGTGGCGTGTCCTAATAAAATAATATTAAAAAAACTAAAAGACACTTCTTTGACACATGATGACACTTTGGGATACCTTAAGACACTTCTGAGACACTTTTAGGATATTTCTGAGATATAAGATAGAATTGAATGTATTTAATATTAATGTTAAATTTATTTATTAATATTATATATTTTTAATAAAATTTATGGATATATCTATCTCATTTTTTTATTATTGTTAAAATTTTATTTAATAAAATTAAAAATATATCTCTTATTATTATTAAAATTTTACCTAATATAAGTCAAAATTCTAAGTTAACTAAGTGAAATTAAATTTCTTCCTCCTTTGTTTCCCTTAAGTCTTACTAAAATGAACAATTGCAAAAAGTTTAGAACTCTAGCTTTACCTTTATCCTTTTTTCATTTTCAACACCGAAAGCTCTTACTTTCTCTTATTGTTGTGCTCACTGTGATTGTCCTAATAAGTAAAGTTATATTTTCTCTTATTCAAAGTGAACCCTAAATTTATATTTCAAATTTTTTTAATACCGACGGCGTTTGTTCTCAAGTTCTCATCTTGATTTTATGAGACTTCAGTGCTACTTACAAGTTATTTATACTTAAAAATTTAAGTTTGTATTATGTTATATATATTTTTTTAAGTATGAATTGTTAATTTTATTATTATATTTGGCGTGTCATGCCGTGTTCGTGTCCTATATTTTGGAAAATCGTCGTGTCGTCGTGTCGTGTCGTATCCATGCTTCATGGAAAATAGCCAGTTTCTCTGTTTTTATCCATATTTTAGCTGCTTGCTGAAAATTTGTGGCTCCATGGTTTTTTTGTTTTCAGCTTTTTTGCTTCATCTTCAAAGTTCATGTGGACTTTGGATTTGGATCTTTCATTGTACTTCACTATTACAGATTCTTATTCTCATGTTGAGATATTATACTAGGGTTCCATAAATAACTTTAATTATAAGCTAAATGTCATTGTTAGATTTTAATGCTGGACGCCTTGCTTATTGAAGTATTCTTATTGTTGGAGCTTCGTTTAGTTCTCCTTTTACCTGTTAGACGCGTTCACTTAATCCTCTGACATTTATAATTCTCTAACAAAGTAACAACAAAGTATTGCCAAATACTCGTATTTACTTGATTAAATGCAGTTGTTTTAGGATAGTGCTAGTTTGTATGTATTAGGTAATCATTAAAAAAATTTCTGCGGTGTGATTCAAACATTGCATTGTATAACTCAACCTTCGTTGGGATGTACGGTTTATTTTTGTTATTATTGCTGTAGTTCATTTCTTATGCTATATGCTAAATATGGGTCATGCGTGCTTTTACATCATGCTGGTGGATGGCAAAGCTAGTTCAAATGCATACTTGTTTTAAAAGATCTAGATGCAAAATCATTTGCAATGCTATGTAATTTTGAAGTAGTTCAAAAAGAGCTGTCTGAACTAGTAATTGCATATTTGTTTTTTGTTTTTGAATGCTAGATTCTTTATGACATTTAACATCGCCATTGCTTGTAAATTCTTTTCATGCAGAATAAGTTCTTGTAACATTTGCAATAATCTCCTTGATCTACGAATGTGCTAATTGAATCATCCTAGTACTAGTATTTCGAGGACAAGAGGCTTTCAATGGCTAGTTGAAGAAAATACAAGTTTTTCAATAACACCATTTCAAAAACACATTAGCTTTTTGAGTATGCATAACTGGGAAGAGCCAATTGTGGAATTTTACACTCTTGAAGATATACGTGCTACAAAATTTTACGTGAGAAAACTATAGTCTCACGATTACCACAAGCTATAGTCTCACGATTACCATAAGCTAGAAAATTTGTTGGAACGTAGAATTTATTTGAGTTTTTTTCCCATTGACTCACTAGAGGATTACAAAACTTGACCTATGCCTAACTTGCCCTAGGTGAATAACGTAGAAGAATAATTTACCTTCTATTATTTTCACTTCATGAAGGTTTAGGATGTTGAACTTCTTTTGGATTGCTCATCACAACTGGACTTAACTGAGCGATGGATCTCTGGATGCTATCGTGGGCCTCTGTCTTCGTTGCAGTAGTACACTTTTGTTGTTCTTCTCTACTCCTTTAATAGGAGAACAAAGCATCAACTTCGTAGTGTGGCTTGACAAGAGTTCCCTGTTGTTATTTGGTTGTAACCTTACATGGCCACGCTGTCATAACCGTTTGTCCTTAGACCACAATCTTTGTTCGTGGGATCCCTTTATCAAAGACTTCATCCTGTGATCCAATCCTTGATTGATGATTCTCTTCATTAAGGTTTCAAATGTTTGGTTTACTAGCCCTATTGAGAACACATTCCTTTAATAGCAATTCTTTGCCGATGATGGATTGCCTCCTTAAGAAAACCTTTTTTGAGGAACCATTTCGATAAGCTTTTTTGACGAGCTTTCTCGATTTCTTCATTCTTACTTGTCCTCATAGGCAGGGATACTAAGACAATCCGATATGTCAACAATCTATTACCATTTGTGTTGATATTGTTAGCTAACTCTCTGTATATTCTGCCTCATTTTAGGTTTGCTAGAAAATCATCTCTCAAATAGTAGACCATGGATTAGACTTTTTTACTTTTGGGTTTTCAAATGATAGCTTGTGTATTGTTCTTTTCTGTGGGTGGCTATTAATTTGAGTATTATTTTTTGTCATATATATGCAAAACCTTTCCAGTCTTCATTGACCAGCTGTTTTTTTATAAATTTTTTCTCTTTCAAGTGACCAAATTACATCCAATTCCTATTTTAGATGAATTTACTTATAAGGGATATTCCTTATGTGTCGAAATCAAGTGTGAAGTTGCATAATGTGGCTTCAGCTCATGTTTTGGAGACCTAATATTCAAACAATTACTTTCACTCTAGGTCTGGGTGGTTCGAGTTAATATTATAGTAACTTCGCTAGTATCATCTTACTTCACGGCTGAACCCCTCTTTGCAACTGGTACTGTAATATCTCTCTGTTATTTTACTCAGTTATCTGCAGTTGTGAGATGCCCTTTTTTCTTGTGCTCATCCCTCTTTGCATATTTTTACTGCATTAAATTAGCTTAAATCTATTTTTGGCTTGAAAGTGAAATTAGATGGTATAACTTCTGGGGCTTGAATTTCATATAGTATCAGATAATTCAAACGTGTTCAATTTTTATTATTTCTCTTCCTTTGTTTGTGGATTGGGTTTTGAACAGTCTGACTCAGATATTGGTGCAGTTTTCACTTTTCTTTTCCTCCAGCTTTCTTTATTTCACTTGAACTCAATGCTTCTTCCCTTTCCTCTTGCAGATTCCACTCAGTTGCATACCTTCAGCAAATTTGGTGGTTCGAGGTCGATGGGGAAATCGAGTTCTGTTTCCCTCCGGGCACATACAGCCTGTACTATCGGCTTCATCTGGGCCGTCCATCGCGCCGCCTTCGCCGCCGGATATGCAGCACAGAGCACATTCACGGATGGGATATCAAGCCCGTTCGTTTCCAGTTATGGACATCGGATGGCCAGCATGCCTTGAGCCATTGTAATCTTGATGACCCTGGATGTTGGATAAGATATCATGTTGGTGATTTCATGGTAGCTAGCTCAGATGTTCCAACCAAAGTGAAATTCTCAATGAAACAGATTGATTGCACTCATACAAAAGGGGGTTTATGTGTTGATTCTGTTCTGATTTATCCAAAGGGGTTGAGGCAGGAGAAGAAATCTACTGCTTCCCTCAATCTTTGAAGTTTTGCAGAACAGTTATGCCATGTACAGAATCAACAGAATGAAGTAGGGAAGATTTAATCTCTCTTTTTTTCTCTCAGAAATCTCTTCCCAGTTATATTGGGGTAAGAGTAAATCTATACATGTAAATTTGTCTGGTAGTTACTAAATTTTGATTGAAGGTTACTATTAAATGATTGGTGTATCTTCTTCTTGTGTGTTAACTGCCTGCTGATACTGAAATTAGCCTGGGAATGACAAACAAAAGTTGATATTGGTATTTAATAATGACTAGAGCATTGTTTTTGCTGAGCGTTGTTGTTGGTTGAATCTAGTTCTCCTTATTGCAAGTGTAGTTGTTGAGCCTCATGATGATACACTCCCCTATAGTTCTTCTGATGTCGTGTGAGGTTTAGTCGTTTTCAGGTGATTACATTTTGGTGCAACCTATTTTGAATAAGTTAGTACCTTCATAGAGTTCTTTTTTAATTAAACACCTTATATCCTTTGTATATCATCTAGAATAACCATTAATTCTTTTGAGTGTAGCTCAGTTTTAAGCGATACACACCACACTTGTTTGGATCCTTATTTGCCTTCGCCTTTAAATGAAATCTACTTGGTGATCCCTTATAACAAAATTAGCTTCAGCAACACCGCTTTCTTGCATTGAACTATCAAAGTTAATTTTGATCCATCCAAGAGTTAGGAGTAGTGGGAACCCAAGTATCTCGAGTGAGGACACATGCCCCTAAATGGGCTATTGGGTTCCAGTTGCTCCAATGATAAATCGGATCATTAACTGTGATGTTCAGCATAGTAGTAGCAATAGTTTTTACTAAAGGGTCGAATTCGGATTGGACGTTTATAAAAAATTACTCTAAGTAGGTCAGGTCAACCATTAATTGGGTCAATTTTTGGTTGATTTTGACCCGTTTAATAAATAGATTGGATTTGAGTTGAGGCCATTTGAGTGGGGTCAGATTTGGGTTCGACTTGAACCTGACCTACCAACCCGTTTTGCCACCTCTACCCACAATGTACCTTAAAGTCATAGCATGCCAACAATAATAAAAGGTTGCAAATTCTAATTAGAGCTACAGGTATCATTCATATTTTTGAAGGCCGAGTTTGTCTAAGCAATTTTTTTAGCTAATCTAATATATATATGATGTTGTATCAGGCTTATCGACACAGATCTCATAACAATTCCTTGCCCAAGCGCCGCCTAGATGGCGTTCATGCTTTTTAGCTCGGTATATTTTAATGGGTCTCTTTTTTGTGCTCAAATCCACCCAAAAAGCATCGAGATTTCCCCATTCTAGACTAATTGTCCTCATTTTGAATTTATCGTCTTTGTTTTAGAATGCCTGTTCTCTGAGGCACCTATCTTCGAACTTCCCATCCTCATTCTAGACTCCATCTTTGTTCTGCACTGGCCATCCTTGGCATCTCTAAATATCTTGACTACTATTAAAATCTATGAAACAGTCAATGGGGTTACCCCACTTAGGCTATAAATAGAATGTGAATTTCTCAATCCACAGAGAGGGAAGAACAGGCTAATCTCTAGTCCTATATTTGATCTCTGTCCACAGAGAGAGAACTGATTAATCTCTAGTTCTATATTCTCTCTCTCTCTACTCTTACAGGTTACATCTACATGCACAACTTTAAAAAAGATCAAAAAATTTATCTTCCTTTTACTACAAAATGAATCTCATTTATCCTCCGCATCATGTATATCTCCACTATGTTACCCTCTTTAAGCATCATTTTATAGCGACGTTGCTCTCTCAACCTGTCTCCCCCAAGCGAGAAATTATTGCGTTCGGACTGCGTAACACATCAATTTTTCGGAAGCCAGTTGTCGTGCGACGCGTTGCATGCAGTCCCACCATCACGCTACATACTAACGGCGAGTTTTTTTAACTCTGTTTGCTCGCTTGTGTTTGGCGGGATATTTGGTGAACTCAAATCCCTAATGTGCTACGTATGTGATACATATGACCACAAATGTGCTACATATGTGATACATATGACCCCAAATGCTACATCAGCATGAAAAAAAAGCTACGTATATGCTACATATGACCCCAAATGTGCTACGTATGTGATACATATGACCACAAATACTACGTCAGCATGAAAAAAAAGCTATGTATGAGCTACATATGACCCGAAATGTGCTACGTATGTGCTACATATGACCCTAAATACTATGTCAGCATGGAAAAAAAGCTACGTATGTGCTATATATGACCCCAAATGTGTTACGTATGTGATACATATGACCCCAAACGTAGGCGACAGACGCAGCAAAGCAGATTGCCTCCACCTGCGGAGAGATCTTCAGCCCAATAATGGCGTCCACGGGCTAAACAGTGACCGGATCTGCGTTGGCTGCGTTGGACGGCGACGGTGCTCTGGTAGCAAGGCGAGGCGAGAGCGACCGGATTTTTCGAGCAAACGGCATCAAAAAACCTCGCCGTTAGTTGGGAGCGGTGAATGTGGGACCCGCATGCAACGCATCGCACGGCAACTGACTACCGAAAAAATGACGTGCTACGCAGTCCGAACGTAATAATTTCTCCCCCCAAGCACTATAGCTTTTACCAGCTTCAGCTTTTCGCACAAACTCTTCTCTCTTTTTGTCATACTTCACATGATCTCTGATCCTCATGTGTAAAGACATGTCAGAATCTACAAACATACCTCCAACAGTTGCTGAAGTCCATTTCAAAGATCAGACGGTCCAATAAGTCAATTGCTGGATCTCCCATCTCACTATACGGCCATTCTCATTTACAAACGGATCGTACAATGATCTATCCATTTTCTTATATAATAGTAGTGAGTTGTTCATACAAATAAACATTTAAACCATAGAAGAAGTTTCCACGTACATAAATAATCACAAAAATACCTAAATACACTGATCCTCAAAATAACAGTATGCTCAAAACAAAATAACAAAGTAGATGAGAGATAATGACTTCAAGTTTAAGCTTAAAGTCACCGAAGTCAAAAGGAGGCAATTCCGATGATGTCCCACATCAAAATACAAGTTGCAGTATTAGATTAAGAAAATAAAAGAACCAAAATGACTTGAGATATGAACATGAGAAGTGATTACGAACTAGAACTAGAAATACAACAAACATATGTATAACTTGAAGGTGTTGGAATTCAAACTAAACATACAGCAGTAACAAGGTAAATACATTCTGTATCTCCCCTTTTTTTACTTATTAAAAACTCTTTTTTTTTTTTTTCAAATAACACTTGACATCAAGAACAAAATATTAACCCATCAATACACTTGTCTGGTGATTTTATCAACATTCTATCTAATCTCACAAGTCAAAACAGATGAAAATCTGACAAATAATGCAAAACAAAGTAAAAATACAGCTCATTTAAGAGACCCACGAAAAATACTTGGCAATATTTGTTCTTTCAAAGCTGGAAAACAGCATCAAACAGTCAAAAAAAAGAAAATAAAGAAAATAAAACAGCTTCGGTTATCTTCCATGCTGGGAAGACTGGAAGCTGAAGATCGCTGTTCCCAAGCTGTCAAGCTTTCTATAAGAGTAATTCTTCAATCAAGCAAAATCTGCTCGCTCACCACTGAAATGCATCCTCTGTGAATTCCCGTAAAATATCAGGATCAAGATCACCAAAGTTCATGTTCTCGAGGACGTCAAATTTTGCTTTATAGCTATTGCTGCTGACAAAGCTGTTATTTTTCAGAACAGGTTTAGAAGTATCGCTAGTGCTTGGCATTTCATCAGCGCAGATTCCGGACCCATTGCTCATTGGCCCTGCACCTTTGGCGCCAATGTTAGATCCACAACCACTGACTGGCTCGCCGGATGGAACATTACCGCTAACAACCGGTGAAGCCATAACCTGCGGTGGAGCTCCCTTGTTGTTCATCATTTCTTGCAGAAGTTGCTGAATCATATGCTGTTGCAGGTGCTGGTTAGCTTGAGATGGAGTCTGGTTATTATCAATCTGGGGTAGATTTCCTTGAAAAGTTTGGCCTGCTAAAGTAGGAGCATTGCCCTGGAATGGCAAAGCCTGTACTTGGTTGAATCCGGTGAATGTGGTATCAGAATGGAGTGGATTATGGTCTAAGTTCGATGAGTTTCTTGATAGGTATTGGTAACTATTTGGCGGCACAGTGATCTGAGAAGAGTTGTTCAGGAAGTGGGCTGCTGGGTGATTTATGTGCCCTTGATGAATAGAGATGAGCCTTTCGTTGGTTTGCTCGGTTGGGAGGCTTTGGACAGCTGAAGCCTGAGCCACCTCACTCAAGTTTGGAGCTTGTATCTTGTTAGCTACAGCCTTCGGAAAATTCTTTAGACTATCTGCAAGCAGAAATTTGCCATGATTATGGTATAAAGATCAAAATCTTAGTTACACATTTACAGGAGCATCGGACGATGTCGCCTTGGTTCAAAATCCAACCAAAGCTTTCAGAATTTTTTTCCTTCCAAGTGCCATGCTTAATATGAACAATGCATGTTAAAGATATAATTCTAATCACTCATATAAGTTACAGCACAAAGATTGGCTCGAATCACTTGATTTTTTTATTCGACTTAACAACCTTAAAACTTGTAGAATGACAGCCACTGATACTAATCAACATGCTAAATGCTTTTCCAGAGACAAATTCAGTTTAAGTGTCAATTAAACTACTGGCATTGAGAAAATGAGCACGTTGTTTTTATGATCAAGTATGCAGACATGCATGAAAAAGACAAATGTTACAAGCAAATATCAATGATTAAATATTTCTTGGCTAGATTTTAAGACCAAGATTCATACCTATAGGTCCCAACTTGTTTGCCTGGCCGAAATCAATCAAGTCTTTCATACTGTTAACTACTTCTGAAATCTGTAAATCCACAGAACTAGAGAAATCATATCCAGAAAATTTAAAATCAATGAAAATTGGTTTTTTACATTATGGACAAGTGAAGAAGTAAAAGCTAAGTATCAGCTGCCGGCCATAACTTCACAATATCACAGCCTTTTAAATTTTGGAGCTCTTTACTTGTGTATATGCCATCAAATCTAACCCAATTAGTTTAACTCACAAACATATTGCAAATGCACCCAGAATACCTGCAGGCACCTGACATATCTTTTGGAAAAGCCCAGGTCATTTAGTGACTGTAGCTCTAGATTTCTTGCCAGTTGACGGCCAGCTGCAACAAACCTAGAGAAAATAGTGGATTGCATGCGAGTCAAGTCTACTTGATGAACCAGTATCAGTGAAACATATATATAAAGCCATACGTTTAAAGAGAAATAGGTAACAAACAAGATATAACAATAAGAAGGCTAGAGACAATGCATATAGTAGGCATTTCTCCAATGGCAGGGAAACATTTTACATGCCTATCCTGTTGTTCTTAAAAAAGAAGAGCAATTGATGAATTATCAATGACCCAAATCAACGGAGTATGATCTCACTTCATGTGAGCTGCTATATACCATCTTCACCTCATGCCTTGTTTTCGTCGACATTGGTTTCCACTTCTTTGCAATAGTTAACGAGCATAACCATTTCAATATTGTCATTTAAGGTCATCATCGCCTATTAAAAAAATCAAGCTTAGCCAGTTGGATCAGTAACTTAAATTCTTTCTTGCCATGCTACCAAGATCTTGCTAAGAACTTAAAAATCAACTAAAAAGGTCGCAAGATGACTAGATGAGGTTGACAAACAAAATCATAGAGATAAATAGTATTAGTAAGCACATACAAGGTTCCCCTATTTTAGGTGCTTTGTTGCCATGCTACCAAGATCTTGATAAGATTCCGTACAAAAAATCTTGAAAAGAACTTACCATTCTAACAAAAAAACAGACAACAAGATCGACATTATAAAAAGTCATAAAGGCAAATTACATTATACAAGAATCCAGTGATTTGACAGGGGTAAGTCATAACAAAGGGTAGCACATAAAACATTGTCCTAGGTTCCATTTTAGTCTATGTTCTTCTATATGATGTCATCCATGACAAGCTTGGTAACAGTTTGGTATAAAGACAAAGTGCTCACTAAAAAGGCAACAAGAAGCACAGGAAAAAATCCAAAACTAAAATCATTTGGGAAATGGAGCTTGAAGAAAAGATATCTTCCAGCAAACACCATGAAAATACCAACTAAGAAATTATCAGAGTAGACCAATTTGGCAAAAGCATATGAGAGGAAGTGAACTCAAAAGAGGAAGACCACATGAGCATGTTGAGGGAGAGAAAACTAAAGATTACAATGCTAGAGTTACATCATACAACATGTATGAAATTCCACGCAGCAGGTGCACACAAGGTGACTATAGACACCGGATATCCTTGCATGTTGAAGGGAGTCCCAAACAAAGCAGCTCTTATAAGAAATAAGAAACAATATTACTAGTTTAAAAAAACAATTAGAGGAGCTCATCCACAAAAATATTTTATGTGCTGTATCACTAACAATTTGCAGCTATTTTGCAGATTCTGCATAGAAACACCAGATGGGCCGCTTTCATTTACATCAGATTGATATTTTTGTGCAACTTGCAACAACTGATTTACCTGCACAAAGAAATATATCAAGCAATTACTTATTTGAAGTGCAGACCCCACAAATTGAAGTTAATCTAAAGTATATTATCTAAGCAAGTAAACTTATTTTCTCACAGCTGCCATATATAATTTTTCTTCTTATTATTTTGATAGTATTATTATTATTATTATGCATGTGCATGTGCATGTTATGTTGGATTGATCTAACAGAGTTAAAAGGTTAATATGAGGAAATTTAAGAGGCCAAGGAGCAAAACCTCTTAAAATACACGATGACTTCAACTCTAGAATATAATAGATTCAACGTAAAAATATTGCACAGCATTACCTCCGGATATTCATAACTGCAATAGATACCGTTAGGACCAACTCAAAAAACCTAGCTCAAAGAGCACCTTACTCCTATAATAAGATAGCATCCTCTCAACCAAAAAGCCAATAGTCTCTTGTGTAAATAATATATAATGGTGTTCATACAGTGACTTTATCAGTTCTTAAAAGCATAAGAGGCCATGGTAGAGCTATTATGAAAATCCAGTAAACCAGGTTATGTATGTAGTTTAAGTCATTAGATTCATGATGCTGCAGGATTTTCTATAAAAATAAAAACTTAATTGACCAATTCATTAATTTCAAAAATTAGAAGGGAAATGGACAGACTCTAAATTGAAGATGAAGTCGGCATTGAAGGCCAACTAAATCAAACATAAATTCCTAATCAAGACAAGGCTTTGTGGAAAAAAAGGGAAGTGAGAATAAAGAACTCAAAGCAAAAATTTGGCTAAGCTTGTAATCACTTTCACAATAGACTGACGAATTGAAAATTCAAAAGTTAAAAGGGAAAAATTCTATACCTGGTGTCCCATCATCCTACGAGGGATAAGTTCTTCATGGCGGTGAGCACAGAACTCCCACGATAGGATCTGAAACAAAAAAGAAATATGGCATCACAACAAATTTTAAAAATTTATCAAAAATATAAATTTTGCCAAGCAACTTGGTAAAATCAAGTAAAGACACAGCTACCGATTTATCACCTTCAGGTCAGGAGTGAAAATTATCCGAAGCTTTCCCTCATGTACAACACGTATTTGTTCATAGACACTCTCTTGAACAGCTTTAGCATACTCCAAGACCATCATTCCTGATGGAAGCCGACCTTCACGAGGTACCTCGAGGTATAAAAGTTCATCGATGACCCCATGATCAAATTTGATTTGATTAAGTCTGGGAAGCACTTCATATGTAGCCTCTACACATACCAATAGAGAAAGGAAAAATAACAAAAGAAAAGAGACGAGTGAAGAATGTTGGTTTCAGAGATAACTTCATTAAAGAAATACACACACTAACAGTGAAGAAAATTGCATAAATCAGAACATATATAGTGGAAGTTAAGAGGCATAATAAAATTGCATAAATCTAATGATCCAAAAACCAAAATGGCCAGAATAAATAAAACAAAAAATGTTCACACATAGCACGAAGATGTCAAATTTTTTTGTTGTATTCAACTTATTTTCTATGGAATATGCACAAACAATAATTGAAAAAGAACAAATCTAAACAAAAGATTAAAAAGAAGGGATATTTTGTTAGAGCTGCAATAGGAAACTTATAGGTGGAGAGTACAGGTGTTCTATTTCCTTTAGAATTTAGAACTTTGTGATCACACCTTACTCAGATTCTCATTCCTATCTAAGTATCAACTGTAATTCCAATGCAGTGTTCTAACTCCTCCACTGTAAATCAAGTTAAGCATAATATTCAACAACTCTTTGTTTCAAAATAGCAATTTCACAGTGTCATATCATGTCAGCAAGATATGGAGAGTTTGACTGAGTGCAGCCACAAAAGACTACCATAGGAAAAGCTAATTTAAGCAAACACAATAGAAGTACTGAAATTGAATTGGACATACTGACCGAAGCCTTTTCCAGATTTAGAACCACATATGCCACATTGCCATGCATCCTACAGAAGAAACACGGTTTTGAAGGCCTACCAATTAGTCAATTAAGTAAATAGTAATGTAAACAATGCAAATGAGAGAATATCATATGAATCAAGTATTTCACAATTGCAAAGTATCCCTCTCTTCTTTCCTACTTTATAAGAATACAAGCACATGAGTTTGTATTAAAAATTTATGAAGATGACATGACCATTCATGAAGTTGACATTGTGATGTATCATGCTTGAGAACTAAGGGTACTACTAACCATGGCAGCTTGAGGAAAAGCTCCAAGGGCATGACTACCGACACTATTATACAGCGACAAACACCACCTTTTCTTTGCTCTAGGAGCAAAGTATTCCACCACGAACTTTCTCCAGTATGTTATAGAATTGTCCTGCAGAAAACAGAAAACATTTCTCAGTAAGCCAAACTTTTGTCACCATTACAAGTTACAACAGAACAGAAAATAATCAGGAAAAAATCCACAAACTCACAGCAGGTCTGTGACTCTGATGATACATATACTGCATAAGCCTCCTAGCACATAGACCAATTTCAGAGGAGCGCCTCATAGGGGATACAAGCTGCATGGGACTTGGTCTAGGCTGTTGAGACTGTTGCTGCATCTGCATTCGCTGTATCTGAGGTAGAGACTGCAAAATTTGTTGCTGCTGCTGTGCCATTCTCTGCTGGTGAATCATAGTTTGCATTTGGGGGTTCTGATGCCTCTGCAACATCTGCTGGATAACCTGCTGCTGATAAATATCTCCTGGCCTCATGTCTAGCCTTGGTCTTTTCTCCGCAGGCAAAACTCCAGCATCCAGTAAAACTGACTGAGATGAATTGATCGAAGCACCTCGCTTTGACACTTTTTCCTGTTGGGGACTTTGTTGAACAAGGGAAGAGCCGTCGATTACAGAGGAATTAGATATGTTGTTGGAGGAGAAGGACAAAGGCGAAGCAGGAAGATGCGTAAGAGACTCATTGTTTATGCTAGAGCTCCTTTGCAGCTGCGGACCACCCGAGAGGGAGGAATTAGCATCTGTGACCAGAGAGCTTGCACCCATGCTTGGGCCAGAGGAGTTTGCCGCACTGTTGAGGACCCTGGGATTCATGCCGCCAGAGGCAGAAGGCGCAAATCCAGACCGAACTGTCCCTGAAAAGGAGCTTGCGGGCGAAGGGCTCTGCCCATCACCCTGAAAGAAGATGGCGGAGGCTGAGGATGAATGGGAAGGGCCGCCAACTCCAGCAACCCTCGAAAGGGCCACTGAGGGAGAGGGATTGGCAGCCAGCCGAAGGGTCGATTCAAGATACCCCTCTAAAGCCAGCGCTGCTGAGAGAAGGCAGCCCTCCCTTATATCTTAAAACCCTGAACTAACACTGAAGCAGCAGCTAATCGATAAGCAGCGCCATGAACTCAACTAAACCCGCCCCCCCACCGCTACTGCTGAGCTGAGAGATCAAAAATTAAGCTTTGCCGTCAATCGAAATACACCCTCTAAAACACAGAATGAAAAAAAAAATTGCTTCTTTACCGTACAATTAAAGCATGAATCGCATCAGGCTTCGATCAGAGCTTCAAAATTCAAAACATATGTTTCAAACAGAACCATTTTGACAGTCGATGAAAACAAAAAGGAAACACAGCGAAAGCAAAGGCTTCCCTTTATATCGCAGGATCAAACCCTAATCTCCCAAAAGCGACCAAGTTCCAATTCCATCGGCTAAAATGTGGCACAAAAAAAAAACACGACAAAACCCTAACCTGTTCTACCAAAATACACGGAAACAAAGGCTGAAATTTCGCAGAAAATCTTCTACAATAACCAATAATCCGGCAGATCACAGATACATAACAAAATTGAAGATACACCTAACGAACTTACCAATCGAGATCAAGCCAGATGGGAGACGATCATGACAAACCCATATGGAGTGGAGAACAGATCAGCTTCTCTCTCTCTCTCTCTCCCCTCCCCGTGGCGATCAACCCGCGCCTCCAAACCCTCGGCACACCGTGGTGTTGAGTTTTTACTCTATACATCGCGGGAAGATAAACAAGCCCGAGAGAAGGGCGACCGGCTGCAGCCGGTTGAAGAAAGACACTTCCCGGTAAATCCCCCAGCCGTCTGGGGGATGCGTGGCACTTAGCGATGCCGTTCACAAACGCGGCGACCAGATCCTGCGGCTGAGATAGAAGCTTCCTGCATCAGTGCCGCGACACGTGGCTCGAGATCATTTGTTGAATGGCCAGATTCTGAGACCGCGAGGACTGGACAGGGAGCGGCCCGAGGGAGAGCAAAGGAGCGAGAAGGACGGCGCATGCGCGCTCGCACGTGCGCTGTTCTTAGTTGCTGAGCTGAGCTCAGCCGATTTATCATCCGTTTCTTTTTTTTTTTTTTTTCATCCGTTTCTTTTTTTTTTCATCCGTTTCTAATTAGCGTAATGGATAATATTTCTACTCGTAATTAATTTAAAAATTAAAATGCAGTTATGGAAAAAAAATACTTTTAATGTTCATTAATACGCATTTATGGAGTTAGGATTTCCTAGGCCTAAATTTTTGTTGGTGGATTTTGGCAATAAAATCAGTGATTCTATATTTAATAAATTTATGGTCAGCCCGAATTCAACATATTAATCTGCAATAATAATAAAATTTAAATTTAAATTTAAATTTATTTGATTTAACTATATTTTAAATTTATGAAACTTTGATTTACCAAATCTTTACATCTAGAAAAAAAATATAAATTGTTGAAAACTTGGATCCAGCATATTAAAGTAGAATAAACATTAATGTGAATCTAGTGAAATAGTTATAAAAACAAAATAATATTATACATCCCTTATAAATAATTTCAAATATTAAAATAAACTTAAATTTTCTATATAATATTATTATCACATAAAAAAATTTACTTTTTTATATTTATCACAGAAAAAAATGCTTTCCTTTGCACTTTTTAGTAAAAATTTAAATAATTATTAATCAATTTATCTTCATCAACGTATGTAAATTTTATGAAAAATAAAGTCAAAGCCTGAACTTGTAGCCCTCTACATCTATTCAAATGCTTTGAAGAAGGTGCATCTTGACAAAACGTGAATTATTATTATATATAAACATTTATACCTATTTATATTTATTTATTTAAATTCTTATATAATTAGTTAATTATTTTATTGCATATATATTAAAAATGAAAATATTTGTCCAATTCTTGTTGTGTTTAAACATGAATTATGTGGAGTTTCTGTCCTTTTGTTGATGAAAAGAGAGAAAATTTGATTTAGGTTTAAACTTTTGATTTTCTTTTTAAAAAAAATTATCTTCTAGAAATCTATATATAGGATGAAATTGCTTTGTTATATTAATATTCTAAATTAATTATTTTCCGCAAATTATTATAAATTATTTTTGTTATGTAAAACATATATTGAATTTGTGTACAAGAAATGGTAGGTTAATTGGGTTCATAGTTGGTTTGCTTAGAAATTAAGTCAATTTTAGAATAAACTTGGATTGGATCCTAATCAAGACTCGACTAACCATTTGTGAATTCGATCTGGAACAGGTTATTTCGAATTTGATCTAATTTGTTTGCAAAATTAGGCAAATGTTGCATGAGTGAGGTCGTGTGCGGAGCCATGCATCTCTATCATGTGGGACAATGAAGGACCGATTGAATTAGGACTAAAGTTAGAGTGAACAATAAGACAATTGCACCTTAGTCTCTTTATTTATTGTCTCATTTCAAACTAGGTCAAATTATTTGATTTAAGTGAACCAAATAGAACCCGAAATATGTATGGCACTAAAACTGTAATAATAATAATAATAATTAAACTTTTATCCCATTAGTATGATTGCTGTATAAATTTTTTATTTTCATTATACCAAAACATGCATGAGACATAAAGTTTGAATTCTCATTGAAATAAAAAAAAATAACTCAAATATATAAAGAAAGTAACTATTAAAAGAATTGATCTTCGCTCAAATGCGTAGATTATGTTAAAAAAAATAAAGAAATGAGTTTATTAGCGATCATACATTTGACTAGCTAATATATTATTTACAGAGTATTTAATTTAATATAATTTAAATATTAAGAGATACCATTTTTTTAGTGATAATTTCAAATTTTTTACAACAGAATTCACATGTATCATCAAATCAATAACTATCATCTTTAAATTATATCACATAACATTAAAATAATGTTGAATTAAAAATTTTCATAATATTATGTTAGTGGACTACACATGAACATGTTTTTCTTATTCATATAAATATATATTCATTTTCATTTTTATTTTAATTTTTTAGACTTAGAACTCAATGCATACCTTCTCCCAAAATAAAGAAAAATTATTGAGTTTAGACAAAACACTGTTCAACAACCAATCGACGTTTGCAAAACGGGCGGGCCCAAGTGCCTGATGATTGGCCACCCGAATCATGCTCACAACCAGATAATTTTTCCGAAATAAGTTTAGAGCTCCCTATCATCTCTGGCCATAATAATTTATTAAAATTTAAATAATTGTTCTTTTTTGATTAAAAAATCTAAATAATTGTTGAGACAATATTGAGTCATAAAAAAAAATGAAGTATAGTTACAACTAGAAACTTAAGTCAGACAAGACAACAACATTAACTAAATTTATTTGATTATGTGTGGAAGTATTCATAAAGATAAATATCAAACAAGCATTTAGCTAATAACACATAAAACTAACTTCTTGTTTGCTTGTTCCTCAAAAATTCAACCTTAAACCAAAATAGTAACAGTTTAAATAATAATAATAATAATAATAATAATAAATTTTTTTTAATAATTTTATACAAATTTTAGTATAAAAAATATTATTTTACTTCGTATACTCAATAATTTTTAATAAAAATATCAATTTTATTTCACATCGTAGACTAAAATATTTGAATCAAGTATTTTGATCTAGTATATGAAATAGAGTTAATACTTTTATTAATAATTATTTAGTATGTAAAGTAAAATAATATTTTTTATATTAAAATTTATGTAGAATAATTAAAAATATATATTTATTATTATTATTATTATTTTTAAATTAGTACCATTTTAGTCCTCGCGCCAAACAGGGCCTTAAATTTAAAAAATCTCAAAATTAATATTTCATTTATTTTGAATCTTCATTTTTAAAATTTTGAATTTAATTAGATTTATATATATATATATATAATATATATATACATTATATATATATCAACAATCATAAATAAATTTATATTACTCATTTTTTTAGATATTTAGTATGTAAAAAAAATTACGATATCTTTTATGTCACATATGTGAAATATCGTTATGTAGTTACGGGTCATGAGTGACATGATCTAAAAATTAATTAAAATTGATCTATTTTATAAATTTTATTTTAGTTTTGGTCAAAATTAATTTGAAATTCAAAAGTTTTATTTCGATTTCTTAAGATAAAATGTTACAAAACTTAAATTCTTAAATAAAAAAAAAAATGAAGACATGCATTAGATGAAACTATTAAAATTATCAAAATTATTGAAATTTCTACTTTCAATTTGTGAATAAAACTTTATTCTACTTTCAATTAAGACATGTCAGCCTGGCCCTGTTTGATGCAAGGACCAAAATCAGGACAAAAAATGTACTAATTTAAAATACAACAATAATAATAATAAATAAATTTTTTTAATTATTCTATATAAATTTAATATAAAAAATAATATTTTACTTCACATACTCAATAATTTTTAATAAAAATATAAATTTTATTTCACATTTTAGATCAAAATACTAGATTCGAATATTTTAGTCTAGAATGTGAAATAAAATTGATATTTTTATTTTAAATTGTTGAGTATGTAAAGTAAAATAATATTTTTTAAATTAGTATTAATTTGGTTCTATTTTAATTTTGTTTTGATCCTTGCGCCAAAAAGAACTCAAAAAAAAAAATACAGAATATAATACAACTAATGAACAAGTAGTATATTTTATGTAGTATAATAGGCTGGCAGATGAATTGGTAATTCAGGGTTTAAAAAGAAAGAAAAAAAAAGGCTAAAGTTTGATAATGATGGCATTTTTTATGTTATAATAGGCGATGATTATTATGTAGAGAATGATTGACCCTATAAATTATCTCATCATTTTGCCTGCTTAAATTATTATATAATTAAATTTTTCTTAGCATATATTAGTATCATTTTAAAAAGTCAGGAAAGTTATTCGAAACGCAATAATAGAATACCATGCAGCGTGCAAGCCCGTGTAGCACTTTGGCCTCAACGGCATCAAAATGTCGTCTATAAATTTTTTATTTGCTAAATATAAAATACTATAAAAAATAAAATAAGTACGTCAAGAATGTACTTTTAATTCTTTCACATATTAGCTATGCAAGCAGGATTTGTATACATATGTAATTTATATACCTTAAAGTTATTCAAAAATATCTTATAGTAAGGCACTTTCAACAAGAATC
Source organism: Apostasia shenzhenica (assembly GCA_002786265.1). Taxonomy (NCBI): domain Eukaryota; kingdom Viridiplantae; phylum Streptophyta; class Magnoliopsida; order Asparagales; family Orchidaceae; genus Apostasia; species Apostasia shenzhenica. The sequence continues at coordinate 2,082,860 of KZ454132.1, forward strand.
TCTTTCCAGTTAAACGTCCTATGCTCCATCTGCCTAATTACTGGCCAATCTCACCACCTCTAAAGCCCTTTTAGTTTTATTGCTTTAACTGCTCTCGAAAATAATATGGTACCCACAGCTCTTAGGAAAACTCATTGGTGATTGTGAAGAATAACTACTACACCAGCCTCGCCGTTTGTTCATACAAAGTTATCAAAGTTGACTTTGATACCCCTTCAGGGGGGATTCCAGTGGGCCGTGAGAGTTACCATATGTGCTGACGTGATTCTAATTCTTTGAAGTGTAATTAAGTCTACCTGAGGCTATATTTGAGCAAACTGGGGCTGTCATGGTACTCAAAGTGGCACGTGGTTGGCTACACATGAACAATTGACGAGGTCAGTGTAACATTAATTCTCCGTGACCACGAAAGAGTCTTTATTAGAGCTGTGAGTGCCAGATTATTCACGAGAGCAATCAAGATAACAAAACCAAAAGGGATCTAGAGTCAACGAGATTGGTTAGTACTTGGGCAAATAAAGTACAAGACATCTGACTGGAGAAAAATCCTACCATCGTTGTAATAAATATCTTTCTTTTACTATGTGAGTATTTTATACTCTCGTGCTTCATAAAAAAAATTTTCTAGGCATTTTTTTGTTCACTACATATATCAAATAGAAAATTATTTTTATTAAATACAAAAATATCTATATTAAGTGAAAAACAGTCCATGCTAAGTAAAAAAAAAATTAAGGGGGCGTTTGTTTCAATATTATTTTGATGTTATGTTATGTTATTTAAAGAAGACAATTGTTTGGTTTAATGACATCTACAAATAATCTTCTATCAAATTATAAAATTATTAATCAAAAGATGACATCTATATTACATAACATAACACCAAGATAACAACGAATCAAACGCCTTCTAAATAATATTTTGATGCCATTAAGGGCTGAAACTTGCGAGAGTCTCGCCTGCTGACTTGACACTATATTATTAAATTCCAAATAACTTATGTGATAAGCCAGCTAAACTCAATAATTTAACCAGAGCCTTCAATTATTTCATATCAAAATAAAATTTGTTTAGTTCAATTAAACTTAATATATATATATATATATAATATAAAATATACTTATAAAAAAATATTGGGACAAATTATAACATAAAAAAATAAATAATGTAGAAATTGTGTTTAATTTAATGTCAAACAACCTCTTGCAATCAATTTGATGTGGACATCTTACATTTTAGATATAATTTAAATAGAAAATGACTCCATATGACCATATGTATGATCAATTTATGCATTTAAAAAAAAAATTATAAATGCTATATTTTATAGGATAACTTTCATCCGGCCCTTAGGCTTAAAAATTATTATTAATTAGACTTAATTTTTTAAAAATTTTAATTTAAAATTTTAAAATTATAAAAAAATTGCCATTTAATTCAAAGTAAGATATAATTATTTATTTTTTTACAATTATATTATAAATAAAAAAAGAAAAAAATTTAAAATTTAAATTTTGTTAAAATTTTAAAGAAGTATAAAAATATAAAATTATAATGACTATTTAAAATATATAAATTATTCAAATGTATCAAAAATATGATCAAATTTGATGTTTTTTATTATAAAAAATTAACAATTTTTTTTAAAAAAATAATTAAAATTATAGCACTCTTATAACCTCATCATAAGTTTCTTTCCCCACAAAAAAATTATTATTCTGATTTTAGTTCTTATAATATAATTCAACTGAAGACATGTCAAGCTGGCACATCTATTTTCATCACACTTCAAGATGTGAACAGTTTGAAATTAGAAATAACCCAAGGTCAATATCATTAAGGTTTTGAAATTAGAAACTAATATCATATAAATCAATAATTTTAATAAATTTTTATTCTTAATCAGTTCCTTTGGTTAATATAAATAATTCAATTTAATCTTTTTTAATGTATTCTATTGGTTCTCCATCACCACTTACATAAATTTTATTTAAATCAATATTTTAATTTTAAAATGATAAAAATACTCCATAATTTCTTTTCAGGCGAAAACAATATCGTGACTATCAGAGAAAAAGAGATGGCGGTGATGCATATAAGGCATATAGCGGCAAAACACGGGACTACCACACGATAGTTGCATGCATAAGACCTTGATCAGTGCCTTGTGCTGCTGCACAAGACCGTTATGTGGTAGGACCATTTTGTGTGTAGTCGTGTGCAGTAATACTATGCAGGGCTCCTACGTGGCTTGCGTGCAGTGAGCCTTGGGAGGGAAAACGAAGATGTGATATAAGTTGGTAAATTTATTTTTTTTATTCTTTGTTAAGAAAATAATTACTCAAAATAAAATATTTAAAAAGCTCAAGGTCCTAGATCTAAGATATTTCAAAATGTGAACTTACATTACCTTAACCTTCTTATAGGCGGTCATTTTATACAAAAATTAAAACTTGCTTTTATTTTGCTCGGTTCAAAATTGACTTTATTTTCGTCCGGCTTGAAGTTAATCCGCTTGAAAAGAAATCGACTTAACTCAGAATTGAGTTACATATTTAGAATTTTTTTAAAGTATAATTAAGATATTTTGGTTTATCCATATTTTATAATTATTTATCTAAAAGAGATAGGAATTAAAAATATATGAATACAATTAAAAACTGAATTTATAATATTATATTTAAATATATTAATATGAATAATAAATATTTTTAAAAAAATATGATTTATAATTTAGTTGGATTTAATTCAAAAATTGACCCGATGAAAAATTTAATTTTGAATTGGGCTCGGCTAACTAGAAATCTAAGCTACCTTACCTTGGTACCTGGATGATATTTAATTATTCTTTAAAAAAAAATTTAAAAAAAATCAAGGAAATAGTGAAATTTGTGATTTAAGTACCATTAAAAATAAACAAAAAACTTTAAGTACCCTGCTACAATTTTGCGAGAACCTGTTTTGCATTTTACTGGCTCTAGGTTTTCTCTTCTTCAGCGGCTGGTTCTCGACCTCTTTGAACTCCGGAAGAGGCGGGGAGATCGCAGGGGCCGCCGTGGGTTCTAGCCATGGTAGTGGCGTATGGGTTCTCGAACGCCGCGATGCGCCTTCTCGTAGCGCCAGGCTTTCTCTTCGCTGGTCTTCTTCCATGGCCAATGCCGCAACTTCCCGTTCCTCGCAGCATTAGACGGCATACTCTGTCGGCTGGTAACCCTTGGTTTTGTTCTTCCGATGTATGATCTTTCTTGCGTCAATCGTTGGGTGAACTGTCTTCTACATTTGATTTGGTTTTCCGATAGAAGCTTAACAAAATCTATTTTTTTGGTAAATTGCACTAGGGTAAATTGCACTAGGGCCCCTGAGGTTGACATGGTATTGCAAAAAGGTCCCAAAATTTGAAAATCCTAGATTTAAGTTCCTCGGGTTGCATTTGCTTGCACTTAGGTCCCTAGCCATTAAAAATAGTGAAATTGACTTTTTTGCCCATATGTTTTTGCCTAAACTCTTTCTTTTTTATTTTCAAAACTCTAAATATATAATATTGTAAGGGTATTTTGAGTAATAGTCAAAATTAATGTTTACCATCCAAATGGACCATCAGAAAAAACGAAAGACTAACTCAGGGACCTACATTGAGTCTTTTCAAATTTTAGGAACTATTTTCAGTGCTATGTCGACCTCAGGAACCCTAGTGCAATTTACCCCTTTTTTTTAATTTCATATAACAGGGTTAAATTTATTTTCACCCTTTCGCAGTGCTACTTCAATCTTTTGCTTAACTTTTAGGCCCTATTTGGTGCGAGGATCAAAATAGTACTAGTTTAAAAAATTAAATTAATAATAATAAATAAAATTTTTAAATTATTCTACACATATTATAATATAAAAAATATTATTTTACTTCACATACTTAATAATTTTCAATAAAAATATCAATTTTATTTCACATCCTAGAACAAAATATTCGAATATTTATCATTACTTCACATACTTAATAATCGAGTATTTTTGTGTAGGATGTGAAATAAAGTTAATATTTTTATTAAAAATTATTGAGTATGTGAAGTAAAACAATATTTTTTTATATTAGAATATGTGTAGAATGATTAAAAAAATTTATTTATCATTATTATCGTCGTTTTTAAATTAGTACCATTTTGGTTCTGATTTTGGTCCTCGCGCGAAACAGGGCCTTAGATTCTAATGTTCAACTTGCATTCCTCATTTTGACCATTCTTCTTTGAAGGGGATTTACCACTTACCATGGTGTTTTTCTGATAAAACTTTTCGGAGAATATTATGTATAGACTGAGGTCTGCAAACAATGTGAAGGGTTTTGTGGTTTTTGTTTGTGTGAGGGAAAAAATATGAATTGGTGGTCCTCTCCATCTGTCTCAATAAAATATATGCATATGTCTAGGGATTTTTCTCAAATTATACATTGGTTCATGAGATTATATGAAAATCATATCCACGTCCTTAATACTCTTCTTTAAGTTGATGCATAAATATCATAAAGCTTCATCTTGTTACAAATATAAGCAATTCTAATAAGGTAAACAAATCTACTAATTAATTATTAAAATCAACATATGACATCTTGTAACGAATTCTTGCCGAAGACATTGTAGATTGAAGAAATGTCTATGTTGAGGAAGGGCTAGAGATCTTCTAAATTAATATGACAGAGAATCTCAATTTGGCTTTCAAGCTCCCCTAGAGTGAAATCAGCTACTTGAATAGTTTAATTTGCAGTAATGTAAACAAATTGTGGAGAGGATGCAAACCAGTAGTCAAGCTAGAGGCAACTGTGCATGTGATCACCGACATTCACACGCGGACACATCACACATGTGATCGCAATCTGCATGCGCAGGGCGGGCTCTCGAGGCAATCACATGTGATCATAAGCTTGTGTGATCGTGGGCTCGTGGGCACGCAGATCACATGTATATGCAATGACTATCTTTGTGATTTAGTAACCTTCAAGGAGAATGAAGCCTCGAAAGTTATCAATTGCTTAGGTCCAAGCGATGCTATGTGGTGCAGATACTTTGGTGCACGGAGGAGAGGATGGAGATGATCTAGCCATGTGCTGTGCGTGAAAAAGATCTATGGCTAGGGCTCTTACACCATGTGAGGGAGAAACCCTCTCCACCGTCTCAATGAAACCTATATATATATTTCATACAAATTATACATAGATCCTTAGGATTATGAAACAATTGCATTCAGATCCTTAACAGTTTTGAGGTGCAAGTGATTTTGGAGTCAAATGACAGCCTATGCTGGCATAAAAAGCATGCTTTTTTACATTATTTTACAATCCTTTTGATGAATTCCTCCAAAGCATGGCTGTGTCTTATTCGGCTGTAAGCATAGAGCTGAGCGCCAAAAAGGCATTATACTTACTTGAGCTTGTTAACTCTATTTTCTCATTCTTTTATCTGGCCTGAAGCTGAATCAACTTGTTTACTCGTTTTAAAATGATGATTGATGAAGAATTCAAGTGTTGTTTCTCTAGATCGTTGAAGGTGTATTGACTTACTACAAGAACTTCTCCAACCCGTATACTAGATTCTGCAACAAAACCTTGTAATGAGAATATGCTATATGTATTCCAGAGAAAAGTAAGCAGCAAATTGGAGCATGCATGCCATTTACCTTAAGGCGCACCACTTTCCTGATTGCTATGAGTAGTCCAGGCATGAGGCATTGGACATTTGTGATATCATGCCTTAAAGTATAAACCTGGATAGGCCATTTTGCTGATTGACATGTTGGATTGAAGTGATGATAATTGTTTTTCAATTTTCATCAATACGGCTAGGTATACATGGGAGTTGGGTTATATTGAGTTTTAGGCACGGAGAAGAAGGGGATAAAAAATGATTATCACTTGTGGTTATGGACAACATTGTTTTACGTAGAACTGAATGGGGGGAAGATGAATCCATGTAGTGAACCCAGCTAGCTGGGATTAATAAATTGTTATTGTTCATGCTAGATTGAGTCTGGGGCTAAATTCAACCATAACTTGGAAGTTATTTTTGGCCTCTGTGGGACTTTCTGAGGTGGTTTGGTTGCTTCGATCCTTTAAAATTTGAAAAAAAGGAGGAAAAGATATTTTGAGGCCTACGAGGCTAAATTTAGCTGCAAATTTACCTCTCCTGCACCTGAGAAGTGAACCGTTGTGCTAGAAGGAAGTCCTGGAAGTACCATGCTGTGGACACGAATGCCATCCTCGCCGAGAACCTGGCCTCTTGCCTTTAAGTAAAGAATTCTTTTCTCAGGGACTGATGATCACCAGATTGAGAAGAACATAAACACAAGTTGTAATTATTGTTTCTTTTGAAGGAAAAAAATATTTTACTGCCACTACTTACTGGATTATCTGTTGAAATATCTTCTCTGTTGTACAACTGTCCAAGGTTTGTTAGATTGGTTGCAATTTGTTTTGCTTCTGTTGGAGGAAGGTCCTGCCATGAAAGAGTGTGTGGCGACTAAAGATCTCAGAGGCTGTAAGTTGTTTTCTTTGGCTATAATGCTGAGGCTTCCCAATTATTGTTAGCATTATGTGCATTGTAAATCAGATTGATGGGTATTTAATTAGTTAAATCTCTTAGTATGAGAAATAAGGTCATGAAAAGAAACAAGTGATGCAAAGCATAATGACGCTAGATTTATGTAGCATAGAGGGTGTAAGAATATAAAAATATTTCTGGTCCATTACCTATTACTATCAGCTTAAGTTTTTAGGTCAATTGGTAGACAGGGATCTAATATTGTATTAGAGTCAGAAGTCTCAATTTAGAACCTTATGACTCCCAATTATCTCTTACATAAGGTTAAAATAAAAAAAAACAGATTTATGTTGAATTCATGTTGTAAAGCAAAAAAGCTTGTTTGACCGTTACTTATCAGCTTAAGCTTTAAGGTCTGTTGGTAACTAGAGATTTAATAGAAGAATCATCCTACCTTCACAAGGATAGACAAAAAGAAACCTTATGATGTAGAAAAAAATTATGAAGAAAGCCTTACATTAATCACCCATTTCTTAAATTTTTCATTCAAAAAGCTAATTCTCATGTAGCAATGCACATAGCCAAGTTGTTGCAGATGTCAAAATTTCGAGAACCTTGTCAATAGTTTTGACCAAGATCAGGTGTCACATGTCATTGCGCAGTTACTTCTTAAGAAAATTACTATGAGTGACTAACTTTTTGGAAGGCATGCTTTGAAAAATAATGATATTGACTATCTCGAAAAAACCCTCGAAGACAAAAGGAAACTTTCAAGAAGCTTGGTATATGATAACTATCTAACTATTCGAATAGCATCGTAGGCTCATGGGACTAACACATATGGTTAGGCAATTTTAATGCTTAATGCTGCATTATAAATACAAATTTACTGTGTATTGCAAATCATTTACACTTACATATGGAGTCGGCTTGGATTCAACAATCTCTACATTATCATAGTAAAAAGATGCTGTAATGGCAGCTTGTTGAAGAAGAACAGAACCGACAGATAGTGTTGGCGCAACAAGACAACCCTAGAACTTGAAAATAGTTAGAAAAAAATTATTCTCCAAATGTCATATTTTAATATCCCTTAGATTTAATGTTTACGAGTTTATTTATTATATTATAGGATGGTCTCATAACTTTGTATAAACAAGTTCTCTTATTTGTTTTTCCTTATTATATTCACCTCAAATATTGTATATAATAGAACTTCTTACAATCAAAATAAGTACTTTATTGACGAAAAATTCTCGAGTACATGAAACAAAATAGAACAAGAAAAATTATTGCCTCTTAATGCAAGAATTATTTTACCACAGACTATGTGATTTTGGTGATGTAAAACGTAAGGTTTCTAATAGTGACATTACCATACTGGCCTTCTCACAAAATGCAGAAAGTGCTGAAATGGTCTCTAACTCAATCTTTGGTACATAAACAACGCTATTCAAGCCAAAAGCTGCTGCCTACTAAGTTAGTGAAAAGAAGAAAACTAATATTATTTCAAATAGATAGACTGAATCGTATATGGAATTTTTTGAGAGAATTTTTTGAGAAAATACATTATTTGGAAATGTGATTGATTTGTCTCTTACCTGCTTAACATTGTCAAAAACGGTAGACGGTTCAGTGAAATCTACAATCACTCCTGTTGCCTTCGACTGCCAATGGCAAGAAAATTCAAGTTTTGGATGAATTGTTGTAATATGGCTTGTAGAATTGATATTACTTGTTGAAAATCACATTTGTTGAAGAACTAGAATTTTCAATTAATTTTGACAACCCCCAGAAGCAAGAACACTTGAAGCGAAAAATCATGGGCAATAATCTTGCTGAACTTTAATGTGAGAACACCCTGACATGGTTATCATAAATTAGACTACTAGCTAAATTATGAGAGTGGTTTGTTTCCTTATTAGAACTTTGAGAGCCCTAAATGGCTGCCTGAGACTTGATTTTTTTTATATTCTTCCTCTGTTTTTTGAGGACTTTACTAACTTTCTCTGGAACACTGATTGTTTTTATTGTTGAATTTCATTGTTGGTAATGACTGCCCTAGAATACTCTCTGTGTGAATCTCTCCTCGTTGTAGCAACCTATTGGCAAAAAAGAGAGAGACAGTTTTACACAAAAGTCTCAACCAGACCACTTGCATAATTGTTTTGACAAAAGGTTGATGTAGCCACTCCTACATAACTATCCCTAGAACATGTCACTTTTAGATCCAAATTCTCAGAAACTTGATTCCTAAAGGATTCCTACGAAAATCACCTATCCTCGAGATTTCAATCCTCAAATATCCAACTTTATTGAGAAACCTTCTTTCTTCAACCATGGTTCCTTCTTACGAGGTTTCAGACCTTGGGTCCAATCCTTTATCGAGACATCTATTCATTGAGGAATCCCACACTCATCATAATTTCTACGAGCCTTTTTTTTTCATTACTTTGATGATAAATTCAATTAGTCTCTTTCGAGGAGCTTTCTTCTACTCTTTGTTGAACTTCCTCCTCCACTCCCTTAAGTAGAGATATCACAATAATGATGACTGCAAGACTCACTCATCAAAGCAATGATTTTAGGCAATGTGTTCACCTTTTTGGAATCTAGCAAAGAGAGATACTATTATTTTTCGTCTGGGTTTCTCTCTCATTCACGCTCAAGCTAAAGGATTCACTGGGTCTCCCTTTCAAATTACTGGTATAACTGACAGATGCTCAAGGACAATACCTGTGCTATTGAACCCAAGACCATGGTGAGATCATTCAGAATCGGAACTTCCAGCGGCTCATCCATGCCACTTACCTGCAAGCAACAGCTGAGAAATTTGTAGCAGTTTTACAAGGGAGGAGATGGGTTCTCTTCTATAATTCAAGCTGAGCAGACTGTTTTCAATCAAGTTCCAAATCACAACAAAACTCGTTTGCGGTACAAAACAGAGAGCTGAACAGAGAAGACCTTTCCTGCATCTTCTCCAACAAAACTGCTGTCAACTGCACCAGCTATCTCCATTCCTCTGGCTCTACTCACTGCCAAGATGGCAGCCCTGCCAATGTTCTTCGCAGCGCCGTTAACGACCACCTTCAATGAAGAAGAACATCAAATATCTGTTGATTGGATTATTATCTAACCAAAGAGATTGCTGAGCAGTGTGAAAAACCTTAATGTTACTCTGAGATGCTTGCGATGTGCAAGATACAGCCGGGATGATTCTGTGCTTCCCCTGGAATAAATGTGGCTGGTAGCTTAAAGAAACCATTCTAGCTTTGTCTCTTTGATGTAGTGGGTTAGAGGACAGAGGGCTTTTGCTCTTATCTCCTTCTCTCTTTCTATGAGGATAATAACCTTTATCTTCTCTAGTTTCTGTAATAACCAGGGGAAATTGGATGGGGTCCTTGAATTTTTGCCTGAATTTAGTGAGTTGATATTTTTGTGAATCGTTTCCTTCCCTCCCCCTCCACCTCCCCCAGTTCATGTATTCTCACGGGTGAAATATGATCATAAAATAAGTTGTTCATTGAAGTAATTTGCATCAAAAACTTTGCTGAAAGCTAAAACTTTGACGATGACGCCTTACTCCACTCGAGGAGAACAAGCTAGAGAAGAGTAGTGAATTATTTTGAAATAGCCCATGAGTGATGTGGGCTTTCCCTTGTTGGTGGGTTGAGTTTAAAATTTAAAAAAAAAACTTTCTTAAACTCTGAGTCCCTAACTCAGTCTCCATTCTGCGGCCTCTACTCTCGCTACAGTCACAAACTTGCAATTTATTTTTCCTCGCACTCTCCTTTCTAACCCCCATCCTTTCGGAATGATTTAATATTTTAGTAATATAATGATGAAATGATTTAGTATTTTAATATTGATAAAACATGTATTTGTTCGGATCTTTTAATGATGTACTAAATATTATACTCAATTTGTGATTTGCGAATATTTTATTGGGTTATTGTTATTACGATTTGCTTGGAATTATTTGGGTTATTGACATAAGATATTATTTGTTAAATTTAATTATTAAATATTCATTTTATGTCTAATTATTGTGTTGATGTGTGAATAATATATATCTTAACTATATTATATTATATTTTATTAATTTTTTTAATTTTTACTTCGACCCCGGTTCGACCCTGGTTCGACCCCGGTTCGACCATTGAACCTTGAACCTTTCAGTCTATCGGTTCTGAAGCCGGTCCAATTTCCAAAACCTTGATTGTAATGAAGATTTGGTTACCACGAAAATTCTCTTCCGCCTACATATCTTTTCGCTCGAATACGAGTGTGGGGCTATTTCACACTGACATCCTTTTGTCTCCTGTTCTGCTCTATTTTAAAGGGATAACAGGATGGAATAATCTACTTCTATTAGTGATGTTATTGGATGAAACAATGCTCAAAGCTGTAGGCTGAAAATTGATCTCCTTTGCAGTTGAAGATGCAGAGAGAACAGGAGCATATGATGCATTAAAAATAGCGAGCAAATGGATAGACGCGACAAACAGACTGTGGATAGAGGGGGACTCCTTTGTTATTGCGGACCTTTTCCAAGTAGCCAATATACGGGTTATGAACGGCACATTTGCCCCTCTCATGCGTGTTTTACTTTTTTTTAAAAAGTCATAGGATTTCAAATGTATATCGAGTTGCGAATAAGACAGCCGAGTATATTGCTTTTATTTTTTGTGATAGCGATATCCAGTGAGAAGGGGGAATGCCCATTCTACATAATTTTTTATGCGATCATAAGCCAGGATCACCAATTTTATACTTAATGTATTGCTTTACTTTTGAGTAATTTAGGCCCAGCCCGACTTAAAAAAAAAAGGTTCAATAAAATATATATATATATATATATATATATAAGGTTAATATGCGTATAAACAAGGGTTTTTATATAAATAGTGAGGGTTAAATGAGTAATAATAATATATTAGAGGCTGTAAATGTAAATCGTCCTATGAAAAGCTGTTAAAAAATGGAAATTTCGTAGCGAGTACATCGCTTAAAAGGCACCCGTGGGGTGTGGCCAACGCTTCTGAAGTCTGAAATGCTGGCACGATGGACATACATGACATAAAATTAATATAATAAAGTAAATTGCATTCTGGTCTTTCAGTTTATGGATCATTACATATAAGTTTCAAATATTAAATTAAATTACATCTAAGGTCCTGAATTTCTTTTTATATGCATAAAGGTCAAACCTTTTTTTTTTTTTTTTGGCTTGAGCATTTAGGCTTTTTATTTGACCAAACTCTAAAACTTTGATGAATTTAAATTCTCATTTCGATTTTAATTTTATGGTTGCACTGCTAGGGTAGAGATATCTGAGAGTTTAAGTTGAGCCTAATATATAAATAAAATAGATATCACTTAATTAAAAAATTAAGGTAAATGAGTCAGTATCATCATTTATATAAATTCTTCGTGTGCATTAAATGCATGCACATCAGGAGTCTACTCAATCACTTCGGATTATATTTGAGTCAAGTTTCATAATTTATTATCGATAGGCGTGTGTAGGAATACTTAGAGAACTGAGAATTGATCCGAAAGCAAATTGAATTGAATCGATTAATTTGGTTCAGTACTGATTTGTTTTGTCCAGTTTTGAAATGTTTAGAACCAAGTGATTCGAGTTAGTTATTGATTCTTAGGACTAACTCAAACCGTTAGATGATTAATCATAAGTTTTGAGTTAGCCAGTAACTCATGACCTAAATCTTATCTTGCTTATGTTGTAAATTTACATTATATTATGTCGGATGTGATACATCATATTTTCGAACGTAAATAAATATATAAGGAACTCATTTAAATTTTTTAAAGATTTATTTGAAATATAAATTATCTTGTAATATATATTATCAATAAATTTATGATCTGTGAGATAACTTCGAAACATATAAAATTGCATCTAAAATATGTATTGCAATCAACTTTCTATCTCCACTATACTATACTACATACAATTTTGTACTATCATTTTAAAGAAGTGGACTTAAATCATTGAATGGCACGATAGTTTTTATTTCTGATACTCTTTTTTATGTAAAAATTATAGTCTTCGTTTATTATTTTGATTTTGTTTTATTCTATATCTTTGATTTTAGTTAATTAACTTTTTTTTTTATCAATAATGACAATATATATATATATATATATATATATATAATTAATAAAGATATAGATAATTAAAGAGATTAAGCAAAATGCACTATAAAAATTTGACATAATAAATGGCTAAATAGTGAGCCATGGGATGTAGTCATTAAAAAAATAAATGATACTATATAAATACCTATTAATCCAATAATTTGGAAGTTACATTCTAGTCATAAATTCACGTTAGAATTACATATCGACGCTTGAGTTAAACTCTAGGTACATCTTCGGAATTTTTCAAACGTAGAAATCTACCAATAATCATGCTAAATATAAGATAATTTATAATATCTCGTCATCAAAATATAAATGTATTATCTACTTTATTTTTAGAGAATTACTTTATTTTTAGATCCATCATTAGCTAGCCTTATATTTTTATTTCAAAAGATACTTCTGCTATTTGAGATCATATAATTTACTTATACCGCTTAAAAACTCTCTTCCTTTTTCAATGTTGTACGATTCATTTACGTGCTACTCTCATCACTCACCAGTTGGCCTAAAAGCCTAGTCGTCGGGAGGTCAGTTATTCCCCCTCTCTTGAGATATCACCTAGTGATTAATCTTCAGTCTCTTTGATCATGAGTCATCACACATTTTTGTATTATCTATTTGACAGTGACCTCAAAATAGCCTTGATATTTTCTATTCATTAAACACAATATTTAATTACTAATATATTTTATATTTTTACCTTAAAAATAATTCTTCAACTAAATGATACAAATAATTGAAGTATTGCAATTGAATAGGTTTTCATGAATGAAAAAAAAAATAACTGAGGAAATTCAGAATAAGTGTTAAGGAAGTTAAGCTGAGATGGTTATCACATAATTTGAGCATTTATAAGTCGGATTTAATTGAACTTTAGGATATAAATGTAAATTTTTGTAAAATAAAATGTAAATTTATTAAATGTTAAAAATTAATTTGAAATTGTTCAAAAATCAGGTGCGTCACCCTTTTCATAATGAATGCTTAGTTAGTTGGAGTCTCCATATCAAAAGACCGACTCACCAACGTCTTGCGCCGGCTGCCGCAATCGAATCTCGGCCGTCCAATTTTCCATGGGCGGCAGGGCACCGCCCTCCGGTCCACTTTTTTTTTTTTTTTCTAATAATTAATATTTCTAATGAACAGACTAAATTTAACTAAAATAGATATGGGGATTTTCATTTATATGCTCTGAAAATTAATATTTATACTTTGTCAAAAAATAATAATAATTATACGTACCATTTAGTTCATGAATTAAAAAGCATTTGTGCATGTCTCTAGTATTAATACACTTCAAATTGAACTTTTAAATTTAATATTGTTGTTTTACTATTTAATTTTTGCCAAAATTCTTAAAATCACTCGGAGTTTCTCTCACGCGTGACCTTCCATTTCTAAGGAGTGGATCGAGTGGAGCAGAAGAGAAAGAGAAATGAAAAAAGTGAAAGTAATCTCATTAGTTTTAAGGATTTGGGCAAATTTTTTTTTTTAAATTCAATCATTCTATCGATCTCAAGATGTAGAAGCAATTTAATTTTTTCTTTTATCATAAATGATTATTGAAAAGCTGATTAAATGTGCGTGAAAATAATATAAAATTATACATATATATATAATTAGTACATAGATATGTTTGCGTCATGTATATAACACTAAAGTATAAGTATATATCAATAAATTAGGAAAACTTTTATATTGGTTCTTGAAATTTTAAAGTTTTATATGCTGGTTCACTAATTTGAATCGTAATACTTAAACTCTAAAATCTCAAAATTTTTGCATGCTGATATATAAATTTTAAATTATAGCAATTAAGTCATTATAGTTAACGATTACTGCTGTGTGATTCTGATATCACCCGTCACGTTACATTCAATATAAATAAATTTTGTAAAAAGATGAGGTGTAGTATAACTAAATGATAATACGTAGTCAACTTCAATAACCTAAGTGGTATAACGGGGGCTAAATATGATTTAAAATCAGTGAGCTAAGGTATAAAAATTCCAAGAGCTTGAGAACTTATATATAATTATCCAAAATAATTTTACGTATGCCATTTGTAATTTTTATTATATGAGAAAAAAAGATGCAATTTTATTATTGATAATTATATATCACACACTTTAGATACTCATAATTAATCTTCCTAATCATTGCTTCTAAACGGTGGGCTATTAGTTAGCAATAATAAACTTAATCATAAGTTAATGATTTATTAATTTATTTTATTCATTACCAGTTAGATTTTTTTTTTTGAACTTATATCTGTTATTCATTTCAACTTTTTAAAAAAAAAAAAACTAGAAATCTCTAATAATCAAACTATAATATCTTTTTAAATAGCTAAATCAATACGATAAAAAATAAATAAAGAGACTACGAGGCTCCCCGCAACCCGACTTTCACTGTAAAGACAGCATATGTGAGGTAAACAAAACAAAATCATAACTCAAATAACAAAAAAATATTAAATGTAAAATGACAAAAAATCAACATCATGAATCTCGCAAACAGCTAAGTTTTTTTTAATTTTATCTAACATCGATTGAGGGGCTATAATATCATCAATATTCTTTTTTAATTCCTTAATTCCACAAATTTTCTCACCTCACCTGAAAATTATAATGGTATGATTCAAAGTCATTGTATTTAAGTAAAAGATTGTTTCCTATTGGACTAAAAATCGCCGCACAATAACGTCAACTTTGCAACCCCTATTAAACCTGCAAGCGGATAGGGTTGGATCCGTAATAATTTATTTGAGATTCAATCGACGAATAATCGGCTCAGGACTTTGATTTGAGTCTGAACTAGGTTTTTTCGCAATTAACTCGAGTTCGAATCGAATTTAGGTGTATCGGGTTTGGACCCAATTAACTAAATATTTTTTATGCACAAACGCATTATATATTTTGGATTATAATAATAAATTGAAATGATTTACATAAAATATGCAATTTAAGTAATATAATAAAATAAAATTAATAACTTGAAATTGATATTAAATTATTTTTCTTTCAACTAACATAGCAACATAAACTAGGAGATAATACAAATATGCAAATTTCTGTATAAAACACGATAGAAATTAGACAAATATTTACATCTCAATTATATGTAATAAAAGTTTGATATTTTTATATATTTATATATACATAAAAGAATAGAATGAGAAATGAGTATGTCTGTAAGAAAATTAGAATTACATCAATTGAAGATAAATTTAGAAAAAATCAGTTTAGATGATTTAGACGGATAAATCGTAGGTAAGTTGAAGCTCTAATTAGAAAAATCGAGTCATTAAATTTTGCCTATGATAAGAGAAAGAGAGAGATTAAAAAAAATATACCAAAAAATTATAATAAGTAAATTTACTCATTTATATCTAAATAAAAATTTATTAATTAATAAAATATAATAAAAATAAAAAATAGCAAAATAATTAATTTTATTTTTAAAACTGTAGTTATTCAATTGAATCAAAATTTAGGTCAAACTTCACAAGGACCCCTCACTTCTATGGGCCCCGCAGAGTCTGTCGGTAGAAATTTGGGTGAAACTCGATCAGTTAGTAATATGACGGATCTACCCTTACGCTACCCGTTCGGACCAACTGCGCGACGATGGACTGAAACTTCTAGCTTTTCTTCAAGATTCGTGCTGGCACGAATCACAGAGCGCAGGGTCAAGCTGGCGACGCGGGTGAGTCCGCGCCCGTCTTTTCGAAACAGCTGCACTCCCCACTGCAATGACGGATGAGACCACGCGTCTGCTGTGATCGAAAGCCACGTGGCAGATGTCGCCAATCTTAAAGAATTGTTTGGTGGAAAATGTGGCGGGCAAAGGTTGATCCTGAAGCTGAAATTCGCGAGTGAGCTGGCAAAATCGTGATGATTTTTGCACCCACTTCTGACCACAAGTAACGTGGACCCTCAGTTCTGGGTGCTTCTGAATTGAGTAACTTCCTGTAAGATTTTTTTTTTTTTTGGTTATTTTAATAAAATAAAATTGCATGTCTGAAATTTATTTAATTTTTAATTATTGTAGGTCTACAATAAGTGATGTTTGGTTTATGTTCCTCTACTGCTCATGGATATTTATTTATACTCCTCAATATTATTTTTTTAAAATTACTTTGAAGTGTTCAAATTTAGAGGGCTCCTTCATTTTGGTCCAAAGTCAAAGAATTGGTTCAATTAAGTTTCTTACTTCAGCAATTTCTTAATTTCAATTCTTGTCATCATGATCTCTACTTAGCAGATATAATATATCCTTGGCCCTTCAAAAGTTCTTCAAGGTTGTAGAATTCTCGGTCTTTGTAGTATGAGAGAAACTCGAGTATTTCAACAGAGGGATTTACTAGTGATCTATGTTAGTATTTGAGGCGTTTGTCATCCAAATCTGAAGGTCATATCTCTCTGTTATGCAAAACAGAGTTCAATGCAGTGAAAAATATTGCATGAAGAAGATTTATCTGCTTCACTGACTTTATAGAAAAGAGTGAAAAGAATAATATAAAGAATAAATAACTAGATGAAACATATGAGGCTTGCTAGTTTAGAGAGATCTTTCTACAACCATGGGTTGAGTTAAGCAAAGCAAAAAGTTTTACTATTAATAAGAGGTTCGTTGGTAACAATTAGAATAGTGAATTATAAAAGTGGATATCTTTTAAGGGACAACAGGAAATGACACAAGAATTTTTTATGACTGCTTGATCTTTTCGCTTGTGAGCATGCTTGTTCTCCAATATTTATAGCTAAGGGTAGATAGATAACGTTAATTAAGATCTTTGATCTCACATTCCACTATATCGATCATCAGATAACATATCTTTTGGTTTGTTAAATAGGTATTGTCATAAGTTAGACAAGAAAATATAACCCCTTGCTGCAGCTATTATTTCCACAATGTAATTTCCTTAAAAAATATCTTAAAGTGTATCTCGTTGAATCTAATCTTATAAATATAGTATTTGAAAGAAAGTAAAAAATATCATAAATTGAGGTTTTTTTCTTACTAAATTTTCTGACTTAGAAAAATACTAAGCTCCCAAAAGGTCCTTTCTATTCAATGGGAATAAGGATAACAGCCTAATTAGTTTTGTTGCCCGATTCAGAGCGTTAGAATTTAGTTTATTGGGATTTGTGTGGACAGCTGAATTACGTGGGTGAAATCGCAAGTAAAAATATTGGCATCACCCTTAATGGAAAAACACAAAAGAAGAAAAAAAATACTTGAGTAATTTGTTCGTAGAATTATTTTTAATTGAAATTAAAGATATCATTTTGATGTCATATATTTCCCTCAATTTTGAAATAAAGCTAGTATTTTATTTTAAAATTTTATAAAATGTGAAATAAAATTAATTTTAATTTAAAATATTACTAAGTTAACATTAAAATTTATATGTGATATAATTTATAAAATTAAATTTAATTTAAATTAAAGTTAATTTGGCAAACAAGCAGAATAAAGATATCCCAAAGTCAGATTAGACTCTACCAGCCTCATGCATCAACAAAACTTTAGCTTAACTTTCTTCATTAGGCACAAAAATAAAAACAAAAAAATCTTTTTCAAGCACAAAAAGAAAAAACAAAAGAATCTTAGCTTACAGTCCTACCTAATCTTTAAAATTACATTTGGTACCCAATCTACTCAAATAAATTCAGTAGCAGGGACGTATATTGAATAAACCGTTAATCAAAGAGACTCAGAAATAATTCACTGGATTTTTTTCTCCTGCATCTTTTTCTTCCTTCGTCCCCCCGCTATTTCGACCGAGCGACCGACGCGTTCGACTCCGCAGGAAGAAAATCGGCAAGCCGCCAGCTTTCACGGCCCATCGTGCTCCCTCTATATCTCTTCGCGCTGCCCATTTTTTCTGGCGGCAGCTCTCTTCTACAATCCGGTGTATCCCCGCCGGGACTGGGACCTCTCCCGGCGGCTGGGAGAGCAGGATCCCGAGAGATCCCCTGCTTTACAGGGTGCCTCATAGTCCTCCGAGATATTGATTTCGGCGGATCTGAGCTTGGGCTGCGAAGGATGATGCGGATGAGGACGAAATCGCCGGCGGCAGCGGTGGCATTTGCTTCGGTGAAGGCCTCTGTTCCTGCGAAAGATTCCCCGGCGACGATTCCTGTGAATGAGCAGGCTGATTGGGAGGTCCGGCCTTGCGGAATGCTCGTCCAGAAGCGGAGTGACGGCGGTGGCTGCGGAGCAGCCGCAGCGCCGCCGGTGCCCGCCTTTCGCCTCCGCGTTAAGCACGGAACGAACCTCCACGAGATCTACATCAGCTCCCAGGCTACATTCGGTGAGTAGTAGAGAATCTAGAGATTTGCCTGATATTGGTTGTTGTTTTCACTGGGGAGCTCATCGTCTTCCTTTCGGAGCAGGGGAGCTGAAGAAGCTGCTAGCAGAGAAGACGGGCCTGCACCCCCAAGACCAGAAGATACTTTTTAAAGACAAGGAGCGGGATTCGGCCGCCTACCTCGATATCTCCGGCGTGAAGGATCGATCGAAGCTTGTGGTCGTCGAGGATCCGACGGCGCAGGCGAAGCGGTTCCTGGAGATGCGCCGCGCCGCTCGGACGGAGAAAGCTGCGAAGTCCATCTCCCAAATCGGCCTTGAGGTCGACAAGCTCGCTTCCCAGGTTCTTCCCCGCGTCGAACTACACCTGGTGTGCCTTCTTCGGCGATCCCAATAATGCTCGCATCTTCAAAAAAGCTTTTTTTTGTATTGGTTGCAGGTGTCGGCGCTGGAGGCTGTGATTTCCAGAGGGGGCAAAGTGGCCGACGGCGAAGTGGTGAAGCTGACCGAGCTGCTGATGAACGAGTTGCTCAAATTGGACAGCGTCAACGCCGACGGCGATGTCAAGCTCCGGCGAAGAATGCAGGTAGCAGCCCAATTTCCATTCTTGCTACTCACTCTCCTCTGATCTCTCCGTTGATCATCGGTGTTAGGTGAAGAGAGTGCAAAAGTACGTAGAGACCCTGGACCTGCTCAAGGTGAAGAACGCGACGCCCAAAGCCGATAGAGAGCAAGTACCGCCGGCGCCAGCGCAAACGCCGCTCAAGAATCAATCTCCTGCTTCCCCGCGGCGGCGCTCTGCTGTTGTGACGACAAAGTGGGAGACCTTCGATTCCCTCTTCTCTCCGGCAGCCTCTACCTCTGCGTCTGCCACGACCACCGGCACCTCCACCGCCGCATCCTCCGCCACACCCACGCCGAGATTCGACTGGGAGCTATTCTGACGCAAGATTGAGTTAGAATTCAGATGGAAATTCAGACTGAAAGCTGAAAGCTTCAGGCCAGGTCTTGATTCAGGTGGGTGAATGGCTGATGAAATTGCTTGGATTGTTCAATCCTTCATAGTTCTTCCTCCGTATTTTTTTTTTCTTTTCTTGAGTTCTTGCGTTTAAAAAGTCAAAATCAGTATTATTCTTTTACATATACGTACATGTGTGTATTATGTAGATCATGTGATAGTCAAAGTCTATTATGAGGAAATAAAATGGGCTTATAATGATGGTGATTAGGGATTTGATTCTAATGAAACCTCAATTCATTCTTTTTGTTTCTCTCTTTTCATGATAAGAATATCAAATTTCTTGGATTGAAACCATGCTTGAGTAGAAAAAAAAAAACTTGGACTTAATTTATGCTTTTCAATGGAGTGATGCCTTGCTTTGTAATTGTTCCTTCATGTGGGGTTGTTGAAGAGGAATGAAGAAATGAGTTGGAGGCAAAGAATATGTCAAAGGTGCAAGGTCTAAAGCATGCTCTTATTCTTGGGTTGTTTCTCAATTAGGTTTACTTCTTTCATTTTTCAAAAAGATTGGTTTACTTAGCTAAGCACAACAAAATTTTTCGGTTTTAATCATCATTGTCGGGTTTTAAGTTTCGGATGAAAACGCGGAGAGTTGTGTTAGGCAGTCAATAGCCAGCATAAAATTTATCGAACAAATATGACATAAATCTTTTAAGAAATTGTGCTAAAGCTAGGATGTTCCTTAGAAGCGATGCGCCGTATTGCTTGAATATAGTGAAAAGTGTGCAAGAGTTTTCACATCATAGATGAATTCGAGTAAAAAAGTTAGTCCAAGACATTAAGATAAGATTAAGAATTTAGAATATAGGCACTTTTACGTGCAAGTTAATAGAGTTAGTGGATGTTACGGTCTATAAAGGAATTAATATTTTGTGCTTTTAGGAAATAAAATGAGTAGTAAAGAAAGCCAAATAATTTAATATTTTAGACTTCAAACTCTAGTATTCTTGTATTAATAAAATTAGAAATGGAGTGTGTATAATTCTCGACAAGAATTAATTTGAAGGTTCATATAATGAAAGTCAAGAAAAATAAAGAATAAACTATAGCTCTAAAAATCATTATTAATTGGATGACTATTAATATTGTAAACAGGTATGCCCCCGAATGTAAGTATAAAAAAAATTTTTAGAATAATTTAGAGGAGTTGGTACAAGGGATATCTCAAGAGGATAGAATGTTTATCAGAAGAGATTTAAAGGAATATTTTAGAAGCATCGCTGAAAACTTTAATAGCATTCACGATGGATCTGGTTTTGGAGAGATTAATAATAAGCGTAAAACTATTTTAGAGTTTTTCTTAGCTTAAGATTTTTTGATTGCTAATACTTTATTTAAGAAAAAAGATGAGCATATTATCACTTATAAGAATGAGTTTTTAAGAATGCAGATTGATTATTTTTTATAAAAAACGAGATTGTCTGGACTATAAAAATTATAAGATTATTTTAAGTAAATATTTCACTACACAATATTGATGAATGATATTAGATTTTAAGATAAATAGCTGAAGAAGGAATAATAAGTTGAAATAGTACTCTCATGGTAGAATCAAAAAAATAAAAATAAAAAAATCTTTATATTCATGAAAAGCTGAGATGGAAGCCTCATAAATTGTAATATGAGTTTTTCACATAGAATTAAGAAGATAATAAGAAAAGAATATTAATAACATCTAGTTTCACTTCATCATATACGATGTATGTTCATTTATATTGTGCTGACCTGTGGTTGAAAAGAATAAAGAGTAATTACCAGTTAATATCCTAAGAAAAAAATTACTTAAAATAAAGTGTGCATTTTGATAAATTTTTAGGCTAAATGACTGGTAATGAAAAGAACAAGAATGAATAGCACTACATTATAAGGGATAAGAGTTCCTAAATTGTATAAATAAATAGTGCAATCTCAAATAGTAAAAAAGGCATTTATTAGAAAAAAAAATCGTGAGGCTAATGATGAGAAATTCAATAGTTAAGTGTAGTTGAGATAGAGTAATACTGGAATAAGTAATCTCTTGAGAAATATTTAAATCATATAATTTTTTTAAATCAAAATGTATCACATTTTTATATTTAAATTATAGGATGTTAAATGAACACTCAATGAATAAATGAGATATTCTATTTCAACTAAAATTGCTCACATAAACTGACCATGACATGTAAATTATAATTTATAAATGAAATTCTTTCTAAGTTTTATAATTTTTAAAGTTTGAGTGTAAAATTTATATTATTTATTAACTATAATACTGTATATATACTTTTTTTTTTTTTTATAATTTAAAAATAAGTCCAAAAAAGGCTTCAATTTCATAATTTTGATTGAATTAGTTTTCATTTCTTCTATAGCGGACTCCAAAACACCTATTTGACTCAATCTTACACCGTCCATTTTGTGCTACAAATTTTAATATATATCTTAAAAGTTATATCAAACATACATACATGTATAGCATATATATATATATATGTGAATATTTTATTTTTTAAGATATTTTGTTCACAATAAATGTAGTATTTATCATTTTTCAGTGACACTTTTTCTCAATAACCTAAATCCAACGGTTCATTTCACATCGAGTTAGGAGTAAGCCCTAAAAATCTAATAAAGAGAAAGCGATTATGCCGAATTTCAGTGTCTTTAACTTTTTTTTTTTGGTGTAATTTTTATAATATGTTGTGTTCTAAAAGTAAAAATATTATTTATTTTAGTTTTAAAGAATTAAGTGATTTGGGTACGCTCCAGCAGTTCACCCATTCTAGTACTACACCTCTTTAAGTACACTTAAATATCAAATTTTTCATCGCCTGAATTATTTGAGACTACATTATTTATTTATACAATTTAAAAATTCTTCTCTCTTCTCTCACTGCTTATTATCAAGCTTAAAAAACTACTAGAGCAACATTTAAAAGAGTTTGAAGGTCAGTATAAGAAGCTAACGAATCCGAGAGGGGGCCAAAGAATTCTTCCTGTAAGAGTATAACGCTATTTCCTAAAGTTCTCATCTTTGTGGAGTATGATGCCCGACGATCGAGAAGTGCCCGCATGCTTCTGACATAAAATGTTTTGTCAAGGAAAGTCTACGGATGATCCGAGACCGATCGAGCTGTCACGGCCTCGCAAGTCTCGTTCGGCTTTGCTCGAGAAAATTTGCTCGTGTGCTGACGTGATCGTGTACGGCTGAGATGCAGCGCCGATTTTTTGTGGTAGTAGAGTCGAGTCAAAGTAGAAGCTTGATAATTAATTTCAATAATCTATGGCAGCCATGGTGGGTGGCCTAGCTGGCAGCTGGCCTGCAGTCCCTCTCAATAACAAATAAGTTTTATCTGTCATTCAATGGAAGTCCCTAAGTGTGGAGAAATTTTTGTGTGCAGCGGTGCACGGTACACCGGGCCAATGAGCACACGACACATCAGCACGTTTGACCATTTTATTCACGTGTTGTGTGCTCATTGGCCTGGTGTATCATGCACCGGTGCACGCAAAAATTTCTCCTAAGTGTGGGTTGTGGATTGATGCTAACAGAGGGGTCAGCAATCAAAGCTGAGAATTGGAGGATTTTATGTTTTCCTTCGAAAGTTTGGGATGAATACGATACGAATTTAGGACTGGTTGTCGCACGGGCCAACAGGACAAAACTCGCTCGAAACGTGCTTGCAGTTTGCTCGATTTGAAACTGACTTAATTTTCTTCTAGTTTAAAGTTAGCTCGCTCGAAAAGTAATTGATTCAAATCGTAATAGAAAAATACATATTCAGAATTTTTTAAAGGATAAATTGCATTCGGGCCTTTAAGATCGGGAGAATGTTGCAAATTAATCTCAACTTTTAAAAACCCCTGATTTTGGTCCTTGGGGTTGTAAAAGCTCTGTACTTTTAGTCCTTCTTCAGAACCTCGCATTTTTTTGCTGGCATTTTCTAAAAAAACATGTGAAATTTGATCATTTACACATTTTAAAATATCATAATATTTCTCTATTCTCAACTTTGCTTAAAATTTTAACAAAAATATTATAAAATTTAATTTCCTTCACACTAAAATTTTAAAATATAAATATTAATCTTTTAAAATTATATTTTTAAAAATCAGAAATTTAATAATTAAGAAGAATCTTATAATATAATAATAAAAAATTAGTAATTATGTCTAAATTTATTATAAAAAATTATGATTTAATTGAGACCGAACGACATCACTTTTATATCCTCAGGAGCTCAAATAAAGTTTTTCAGAGATTAGACTAATTTGCAATACTTTTTCAACCTCGGGAGCCTGAATGCAGTTTTCCCTTTCTTAAAATATTTTTGAGCAATTTTTTTCCATAAATACGTAATAATAACCTATAATAAAGAGAAAGAAATTAAATATATATATATATATATATAGATAAATTTAAAAGTGCCTTTATAATACTATATTAAAATATATTTGATGAGTATAATATATATTCTGATGGAAAAATATAATTACTAAATAAGCACGATTTAACTAAAAGTTAATTTAAAAGTGAAAATTTTAATTTTAAGTTAATTCTGACTCAACACAAATTTTAACTATAAAGATTAACTTTATTTCACATTTAATATAAATACGAATATTAAAATTTAAACTATTTTATATTTTACATACTTTTTAATATTAAAATAAATTTTTTTTATTAAACTTAAAAAAATAAAATATATTTTTTTTATAAAAAAAAAACTCGAACCAAATGAGGCCTTAATATCGACTAGTCGCTGCCCTAGGGCCAACTTTGTGATGGGCTATGGATGATTGGTATTTTTGAAAAAAAATAAGAGAAATATTAATGTAGCTGATAAAACACATGACACAATTTTAAAGTTGTTAAAATTATAATTTAATTATATATTTTTGGATAAATTATACCTAAAATTTTGAGTTTAGAGCATAATAATATTTAGATCCTTTAAAAAATTTAATATTTGAGTCTCAAATTTTTCTTTTTTGAATTTTTTATTATTAATTATTGTAAAAATTACTATTATACTATCTCCTCTCTTCACTATCAGCAGAGAGAGAGAGGAGGGTATAATTAAATTTTTCTTTTAAAAAATATAATAATAAAAAATTTATAAAAATCAAGAAATTAAAATTTTAAAAATTAGGATATCAAATATTAAAATTTAAAAATATGGATTTAAATGTTATTATATATTAAACTTAAAAATCAGAGTGTAATTTATCCAATATATATATATATATATTTTTTAATTTGTATGCAATGTGATTTACAATTTTTTAAATGATAAAAAATAGGGAATAGTTTGACCCTTCTCCCTCTCATCCCATCTTCCAATCTCAACCTCAATTATCAACGTTTTAAACATGGTCAACACTCTCAATAAAATTTTTAATTAGTCCCACTAAATTTCTTCATTAAGTTCATTGATTTAGGTTTTAAGCAGAATTGTTAGCTCAATAATACAAGTATTATAACTAATTAATCAAAGTTTTAAGGCCTCTTCCCTCGTCGATAAATTTGTGTACATGGGGTATACTTGCAATCGATGATCTTCGCGTGACACATGATCAAAACTAAAGATTGTTGGATAGCTTTCTTGGTCTTTGTGTGACCCAAAGATTGTTAGGATAACTTCATTGCCAGATAAATTCTCGGATTACATAGGTGGCACAGGAGTCTAAAGGTCTTCTCGCAATGAGCTTTTTATGTTGAAAAAAAGGGATTGTCAACTTTTGCGTAGATGACAATTTTAATTTGAACTCTTTTTATTTGTAAGATGCCATTCAATTCGATGATCAGCTAGTGATTGGTTGATGTTCTCAACTATTGGCGCTCGTGGAGATCGATGATGGTGGTAGGATTTATGAAATTCATAGTATTAAGATATATCTTATTGTCTAAGAGGAATAAACTTAAAAAATATTTCACTACTTCAACGTAAAATAAAAAATTTGTTTTCTATTGGGCTCGAGTTGCTAATAGGACAACTTCCTGTTAGTGCTTTGCGAGTTGTCGAAGTGGAGATGAAGATTGTTGGAATCAATCTTAGAAAATCTTCATTTTCCGTTGGGAAGGCAAGGCCTCATTTTTTGGCATATTCATCTTTGTCGGCTCTCAAGACGTAGAAGCCTTGTTCATGGAATTTTTACGATGCCTTATTTTCTGTTCTATCTAAATGCCTTCGTCAATATCTTTGGCATGTTCTCAACAAATGAAGCATAGAGTTGGCTTTGCAAGAGACCATTCATGAAAACTATGATCGAAATCATTTCTATTATTCATTTTTTAGTCCATTTATGAGAAGAGGTCTATATGGCCTTGTAGTGGCTCATCATATTATAAGAATAGTGGTTGTGAAAGAAAAATGTGTGATTTTTAATATGGAAAGTGGAAAAGGCTTGCAATTTATAGAGGAATAGTTCATATATACAAAAAATAAATAATTGATGTAGATGTTTAAAATAAAGAAGGATGAGTAAAAGAATTAACAAGGTGGAGTTTTTCAATATATGTAAGAAAATAAGTGTTGTGGAGAAAACACGACACCATATTTGCAGTATAAACTCCACTAAGATAATATTATCAAGATATAAGAGGGTTTGTCACGAGAATAGAAAAACAATACAATGATATAAACTAGTCGAACTTACTCCGGCCTTTTGCTTGCAATGGTGTTTGATAAAGAGAGTGATATTCTAAGAGAAAGAAAAAAAAATTACTGGAACTAGTCGTGGAGGAGGACGTTAAAATTCCTTTTATACAAGGGAGGACATCCTTCACTTTTTCCTTTTTTTTATTTAAACATTTAGATTGATTTCAGACTATGGCGAGTCAAATGCTTCTACTCGAGCGGTTTCTCCTGGTCCCTATCATTTTCAGCTATAACTGATCTTTGACCTTTTCAGTACGTACTTTTTCCATGTAAATGATTTTTTCTACAAAGGCAATTTTTCTTTCAAAAAATAGGTATTTTTCATCGATTTTGTAACAATATCTCAAATTCTTTGGATTGCTGATTCAGTACTTTTGATCCGCCATGTGTATGACTATGATATTGTCGTAGATTAATCTAGGATTATACGCGATTATAGCATTAATCATATTTTTAATTCATAATAATGAAATGCTTATTGGTTCATTAGTTACAAGTCATCTTAAATTGGTCATCTAATGAATATTTTCAAATCTCTCTACTTAAAAGATTATGACTACAATACTTCTAAGTGAGAATGCAATTTATATTAAAATTTCATTAGTTGAGAAGGCAGTTGAGGATCAAATTAATGTTCATGGCATATCCCCAAATTTTATGTAATTTAAAAAGATGTAGTTTATAACAATTAATTGTCTGAATAGTATTCACTATGCATGTTTTTAATTGCATGTAGTTTCATATTTTATTGTTAATTGATTGATTTTCTTTTTTGTTGATCTCATTAATTGTTTGAATTGGAGTAATAGAATTGGGCAAGACGAAAATATTTACGATACATTTACTACATGTAACGAAATGGAAGGAAATTAGAGTAGAATTGTCGTTCTATAAAAATGAAATTGTAACGACAGTTCATTTGTTTACTTAGACTGAATAAAATATAAAATAAAAAGGAAAAAAAATATTAAAATACTCGTGAATATATCTTAATAAAATTTTATATAATTTATTAATATTAAATTTAATTTTACACAAATAATTAGATAAATATAACTTGTATAAATATATATAGTATACATATAAGAATATGCACATATGTATATGTATATGTACGTACTTGTACGTGTATACGTGTATGAATATGAATAATTTTGGAATAATATTTTTAACCCATAAAGAGTAGATAAAGAATAATTATTTCTTAGGTAATAAAATAAATAACTATTTTATTAAATGTGGAATAAAATTTTTTATAGAATAACTATTCCATCAAAATAAATATGAGAATAGTTATTTTATAAAGAGTAAGGGCAAAATAGAATAATTATTTTATTTAAATAAATAAACCATTAATTTTGATAAAGTATAAAAGACCTGAGGTTGAATTAATCAATTTTTTTCCCTTTCTAATATAAGTTTAATAATAAAAAAATTTATTTTACATTATATAAAATTTTTATCATTAAAAACTGATTTTGGTTGTTTGATTTGTTTTAAGATTATTTTGAATAAGAAAGAAAAAATATATTAGTTTCTAAAATGAAAAATAAAATTATTAAAATTTATAGTAAATTTAGAATATTAATAAAATACTATTTTTGATTTTTTAATTTACAAATTAAACAATATTTTCATCATATATATATATATATATAAAATAAAATTGTTGATTTTATTTTATATTTTATACGAATATTAACTTATAAATTAAGTTAGAAAAAAAATCCTTAATGATATTAACCTAATTAAATTATATAATCTAGTAGTCAAAATAATGTAAATAAGTATAATTTTACCATTTTAATTTAAAATAAATTATTAGTTATAGATTTATGTGGTGAAGGCCAGGGCGAGTTGGGGCAAAGCGGAATGAGGTTAGTCTTCGGGTGACACCACAAAATAAAAGTAAAACCTAATGATCTGTTGATTATTATTGGGTGACTCCAGTCAGCTGTCAACCGATCGTTGGCCTATAAATCTCCCCTCATCCTACCACACAAAGGTTAGACCTGGATATCGTATGGTCAAGTGGAGTTTAGGCGACTTAAATGACGGCTGATGCCCGACGATGTCAGTCACTTTTTTTTTGTGGAGTCGTAACGACTCTTTAATTATGTCTATTTTTAAAATTTTTAATAATTTTATTTAAATTATTAATTAATTCATTAATTCAATAATTTCAAAAAAGAATTACAAAACTCAGCTCATTTGATAATGGAGAAAACTATCTTAGGCCTCATTTTATTTGAGGCAATTTTTTTATCCAATATAAATTTTAATTGTAAAAATTAACTTTATTTTCACATTCAATACAAATATGAATATTAAAATTAAAAGTATTTTATATTTGACACTTTTTTTAATATTAAAATAGTTTTTTTCTCATTAAATTTAAAAAATAATTTTTTTTTCTTATAAAAAAAAAATTGAACCAAGGTCAAAAATATTTTTGAGTTAAATATTGGCAGTATCCCTCCACCTGAGATTCTGAGAACAAAAATTAGGAAGAAAAATTTAGGAAGACCTTTCAAAAATATTTTTGAGTTAATTATTGAAAGAATTTTATAATTAATTTATAATTATATTTTAGTCCATAATATTTAAAAACTTGCCAAAACATCCTTAATTGGAAAATATAATAATAATAATAATAACAATAAAAGTTTCTAAAAATTAAAAGTGTTACATAAACGTCTAAATTTATTATTTTTTTCAACATCTAAAGAATATTCTGTTAATAAAATTTTTAAATTCTGAAATTATGTTTTATCTTTTTTACAGTTGCTCATACTGGGGGAAGACGTGACGGGGGGCGGGTATGGTCCCCCTTACCTCTCTTTTTTTCACTCTCACTCTCTCTCCCCTCTCCCTCTCCTTCTTTCTTGGGACAAGGTCGATGAGGCAGAGGTGAGGCAACGACAATGACCAGGTGGCTATGGAGGGAGAAAAAATAATGAAAGAGAATATATAATAATATAAATTTAAAAATTTAAAGAAGTCTTAAAATTAAAATTAAAAATTTATTAATATTAATTATAGATAAATTTTATTTGTAATATTGAATAAACTGTAAGAATCTTTTAATAGATTTTTGAAATTTATTGACCAAAATATAATTAAAAATTATTATAGAGACTTTTCAGTAATTAATTATTTATTTTTTTAATGTGGTACATGTAATCAACAAAGAATTGTGGTTAAAAAAAAAACTTTTACCACAAACTTGGCAAGTCGAGGATAGAAATTTTGATACGTTGAATCCTTGATTAAGTTTTTTGCATATGATCGTAGAAATCTTGACGAATAATCTATGGATATAAAACCTCAAGTATAGGTAATCCTCATGTGAGGAAGTCCTTGAAAGAAAATTCCTTACGATGGCATAGGGCTGTTATCGGATCAATTTTGAGAGAGTTGAAGGCAATTTAAAATCAAAAATTTCGAGTTCGGCTCGGCTTGAAATCGGTCCGAAATCGAAATGAGATATGATTCGAGCCGAACCTGCTAAAAATTTCGAGTTCAAGCCGGCTCGAATGATGATTCGAATTTGCTTGTAATTATAAAAGAATGAAGAAATATTATGTGTTCAAGAGAATTTGATTCTTACACCTTGAAGAAAAAAAAAAACTTAAATCTATTCTGCTCTACCACTAAATCACCAATTTAATTATATATAATATTATTTTATTTATATATATATTTATATATATATTTATATATATATTTATATATATATTTATATATTTATATTATATATCAATATTTTTTATACTATACATATAATTTCAAGCCAAATCGAATTATATTTCAAGCGAGTTTGGGTCAACTCGAAATCGACTCGAAATGAACTCTAAGCCAAAGTCCTTAGCTCACAATTAGATTCAAAATCTTCGAGCGAATTTCGAGTCGTTTAAAAAATTGAACGAGTTCTGAGCGAACTTCGAGTTTCGAATATTTTTAACACCCCTGCGAAGGCATCTCTATCTAGTAAGCTACTACCAATTCATCTATTCTCCAAGAAGAGGTTATCTCACATAATGTTTCTAAGTTATTCAATATGAATCACTCACCTAAATCGAAATTTTTTTTAAAGACTTCAACTAGTTGACGGGCCCATGAGTTATTAGTGCGACAACTTTTAGGTAAATGACATGTTAATAAAGCACGAGAGAGATTCTTGATATATAGATTAACATGTATAAAGTCTCATACACGTATTTAGTATAAAAAAGATGTTATATATACACGTATGTATTATTATTTGCATTCCCAACCATGAGGCTCATTGGTCCCAATATCATTAAATTGGTCGAGCTATTATAGTTATTCTTTTCGCACAAATGAGAGGAGAGACCGTCACATTTTGCTCTCTTTTTTTTATATGATTTTACTCTACTTTTTGAACTTAAATTTTAGTAATTTTATTTCATATCTAACACAAATTTTAATATTAAAATTAACTTTATTTCACATCAGATATAAATTTTAATCTTCAAATTAACTTTATTTCAAAATACTACGTACCTCCTAATATTAAAATATTTTTTTTTAATTAATTCTATAAAATAATTTTTTTTCTTACTTAAATTTAACACCCAATCAAACAAGACAAAAAATGATTGAAAAGTGTCGTCGAAATTTTTTTATTTTTTGTCGAGTTTATTATTCTGCACCAACATTAGTCAGTTCTGATCAGTTTAACCTAATAACTCTTTAACTCAAAATTAATTCAAATCCGAAGCTCGCACGTGCAATCGAGGTCCGTTTTAGGATTTGTCTCGTTACTCCTGCGGCACATCAGAAACGCAAGATTCCATTTCAAAAACTCTCCCGTGCTACCGCGCGTGTGCCATTTCGACCTTTTAGCCGACCGGCGTTGCCCGAGCTGGCGTCCGCTACGCTACAGCGCTACACCCTCGTAATTTGTTTTTCCAACGGTCCGATGCACGCCAGTTCGCGTAACTCCACGGCGTCCGTCTGATCACCGATCGGGAACAGGCTGATGTCGCATGCAGATGCTTCACCACGTGGCTCCTGCAGGCCACGAAATGTCCATTCAGATGTCGAAAAGGCTCTATGGAGCGGCCTCACCTAAGAATTTCTCCGGCTAGAAAACAAAACGGGGAAATAAAAACAAATATTATATAAATGGAAATCCCCAAATTCTCAATTTCTCTGCCTGCCGCAGCGCAGTTCCAGCTGTTTCGAATCAGGGGATTTAAATTTAAACCGGGAGGGAATCCCAGATCCGCAGAGAGAGAGAGAGAGAGAGGGGTAAGAACCTCTTCTTCTTCTTCTTCTTCTTCAACTCGTCGGTTCTATTTCAAATGCATGAGAGCATTTCTCTTTTCTCTTCTGCCGCCCTTCACTGCTGTTTTTTCTTCGCGTCCTCAGGCGGAGGCTCTCCGGTCCTTCCACGGTAGCCGGCTCTTCTTTTTCCGGCGGAGCTTCTCCCACAGGTAAAGAGATCAGAGGAGGTGTTTCTGTTTGGGATGGAGAACGAATCCTCTCTTTTAAACTACTCTTCGTGCTCCTTCTTTCCGCTTTTCCTTTTTTCTTAAGAAGCTTAGTTTTCTCTTTACGTTTTGTCGGCCGGATAAATGGGATCCGGGGCCGGACCATTCCGCCGACGGTGACGGTGGCGGTGGCGGTGTGCGTTCGCACGTGCGGGCGGTGGGAGTCCCGCTGGCCCAGCATCATTACGAAGAAATTAAATCTTCATTTCATAACTGTTCGGTGGGCCTCGTGATTAATATTCTGGAATTTCTTTTTTTTTTTTGAAAGTTTTACCTCAGAATTTACATTATACATAAATTTTAATATGAAAATTTAATCATATTTTATGTATTTTTAAAAATTAATTTTATTATAATAAAATAATAATGAATTTTTTGTGCTCATTTTTTATCATCTTTGAGTAATTACCGAGTAAAATCCTAAAAAAAAAAAATATTATCACACTAAATTAAATCATAAAAAATCAATCATTAGCATGCAAGATTATCCTTTCTAATCGACCAGCTCAATAACCAATTTAACCGATAAGTTCACATGATAGACAGAAGGCTAATTCTTAATTCAATCTAATTTTTTAACTTGGTAGGCCTAATTAGTTATTTATTCATTTTGATAGAAGGCCTAATTATTTATTTATTTATTCATTTTGATAGAAGGCCTAATTATTTATTATCAATGTTTTTTTTTTTACACTTTTAATATTCTACTTTTTTATCTTCAAACGCTTCTCCATGAATGCACCGTTGTTTTCAATATGCAAACGAGAGCTTGTCGTGAGAAGCATCCTTCTACGGTGATCATCCCTTTATATTTTTGCCTTCTACTTTACTTCACTACAACCAACGCGTCTTTTATCGCTCACTCTCCTATCAACGTAGATCGCCGTCGGCGAGCTGCCATGGCCGAAGACCCGGAGCCTGTCAGTGAAGCCGACCGTTGGCTCTCCCACGCCCGCCTCATCATCCCCACCGCGCTGGACAGGGCCCGATCCGCTTCTGGCTTCCCCGGCCGCTGGAGATCCATCGCCTCCAAGCTCGAGCAGCTCCCGCCGTGCCTCTCCAACCTCTCCAGCCACCCCTTCTTCTCCAAGAACTCCCTCTGCCGCGAGCAGCTGCATTCCGTTTGCACCACACTCGATGAAGCAATCAAGCTCGCCGACCGTTGCGCCGGTGCCAGCATCGGTAAGCTTCAGATGCAGAGTGACCTGGACTCTCTCTCTTGCAAGCTCGATATCAACCTCCGCGACTGCAACCAGCTGATCAAAACAGGGGTCATCGGAGAGGCCGCCGTGCCTATTTCCGAGCTCCTCGCCCGCCTTCAGATCGGAGATGCCGAAGCGAAGCAGATAGCAATGGAAGAGTTGATGGAGACGATTAGGGAGGACGAGAAGAGCGTGATTCCAGCGCTCAATCGAAGTAACATATCCTCCCTGGTGAAGCTCCTCACTACGACGGTGCCGAGGCTGAGGGAGAGGGCGGTTGCTGTCATCTGCATGCTGGCGGAGTCCCGCATCTGTGAAAATTTACTAGTTTCAGAGGGAGTGCTGCCTCCATTAATCAGAGTAGTGGAATCTGGGACGCCAGCAGGGAAGGAGAAGGCTGTGATGGCGCTCGAGAGATTGTCAATGCCGGCCGACACAGCCCGTCTGATTGCCGGCCACGGCGGGATTCTGCCACTGATTGATCTCTGCCGTTCGAAAGACTCCGTCGCCCAGTTGGCTGCAGCCGCTGCGCTGAAGAATCTCTCTGCCATTCCGGAGGTGAGGCAGAGGTTGGCCGACGAAGGGGTAGTGAAGGTGATGATCGATATTCTCGACGGCGGAGCTGTACAGGGCTCGAAGGTGTACGCTGCGGAGTGCCTGCAGAATCTAACCTCCGGCAACGAGAGCCTCCGCAGGGTCGTGGTCTCCGAAGGGGGGATTCGGAGCCTGCTGGCCTACATCGACAGCCCCCGGCCGCAGGAATCAGCCATCGGAGCGGTGAGGAACTTGGCTGGATCGGTCTCCGTCGGAGTGCTGATCTCCATGGGCATCCTACCTCGTCTCATCATTGCCTTGAGGGAGGGCTCCCTCGGAGCGCAGGCGGCAGCGGCTGCCACCATCTGCCGGATTTCGAGCTCACCGGAGGTGAAGAAAAAGATGGGGGAACTCGGGTTTGTGCCACTCCTGGTGAAGCTGACGGAGGCGAGGATGAGCGCGGCAAGGGAGGCGGCGGCGCAGGCCCTGGCAAGCTTGATAAGCAGCGCCCAGAACGTAAGGGAGGTGAAGAGGGACGAGAAAAGCGTGCCAAATCTGGTGCAGCTGCTGGATCCGAGCCCGCTGAACGCGGCGAAGAAGTACGCCGTCGCTTGCCTTCTGGCTCTGTCGTCCAGCTCGAGGTGCAAGAAGCAGATGTGCTCCCATGGGGCCATCGGATACCTGATGAAGCTCGCGGAGATGGACGTTCCAGGGGCGAAGAAGCTGCTGGAGAGGCTGGAGAAAGGGAAGAAGCTGCGGCGTTTGTTCAACAGGAAGTAGATAATGCCAGGATGCAGTTAGTTTTCTTCTAGCTCCAATGTCCTACTTACATCATATGCCTTCATGTTTCACTGTATCAATGCAATACTGTAGGGAGAACAGTTATCTAATGTTGTAATGCTTCTGATGTAACATGTCACAATACTTTTACCAAATATATGCAATGCTGTTTTAGGGTGATTTGACTTGAGTTCTTCTTCCTTCCTTCTATTCTATTTGCTCTTCGTGGTTTGATGATTTATAATTCACTTCTGTAGCAGTTGCGGATTGAAGAACCCATTTATTAGGGATTGCAGTTCAAGATCTAACCTTGACAATCCTCGCATTAGTTTATGAAAGAGAGAGTTTCATAATCCCATAGTTGTTCAACTCAAAACACAATTGAAAGTTGGTGATCGTACAATATATGAAACAAGAACCGCGTTTTTACACAGAATGACAAATCATTTATAAGAATTGAAATTATATTTTGCTCCGAGCAATGTAATATTATGGAGTATATGATCAAGAAATACGTTCATTTTAAGCGATCTTATCAATATCATTCATCCTAAAAGTAGGTACACCAAGTTAAATTCTTATTTTTTTCACTGTATGTACATATTCATGTACATTTAGGTACTTTGGAACCCTTCATTTTTTCAAAAACTACTTAAAATAGATGTAATGTATTTTGTGCAATGCGATGTGATGTCATCATGAGTAATGTGGAACTTTTATAATTTCTCATAAAATACTTGCAAAAATACAATGTGTGTTATTTTGTTTTGATTGTATAGCACGACAAGATGTCATCATGCAAGCTTCACGTAAGCAATTTCATATAATTATACGACTGAATCGAAGGGTTTTGCTACGAGGCAAATGTCACATAAGTAATTTTGTATTCCCCGTAATGACCACCGCATTGACAGCATTGTAAAGTATGTAAATGCCATCGCGCGATACTTATCATTAACCTCTTCAACGCTTGTGCTAAATGTCCCATCCGCACGTATGCCTCTTATTAGACATTGTGTAGAACAGTAAGTCTATACTTTAAGCACATAAAAAATCTCTCTCTATTCGATCTCTTTATAAAAATTTTTCAGCATCGTGAAATAGAATTGCTATAAGATTTCAATCTTGTACACAAACCCCTATGTCTATGAATTTGAAAGATTGCATCAAAAGGCATACCCATAAGCTCAAGAACTAAGAAGCAGATTCATCATTGTTCAAAATGACAAAAAACATGCAAGGTTATTGAGGCATGAACATCTATCATAATCTGTAAATCATATATTAGAAAGCAACACAAAGACATATCAAATCACACACAAAAAACACAATAATTTAACAAGATTCACTGCAAATTAGGGCTACAATTTAAAAAAGGGATAATTACGTACATGCCACGTTAAACATCTTTATTTACGCATTACCCATTCATTCTTGTTTAATTACGCTACACACACTCCAAACATTACAAAGCTTACAACCACACACTTTAACTTGCTTTACCATAAGAAACCATAGTTTTTAAGTAACTTAACTATAGTTAAGTTACTTAAAATTTGAGCCGTTCATAAAAATTATGTTTAACTATGGTAGCGACGGCCGATGGCTGCGACAGAAGAAAAAAACCGCGAGTGTTGAGAGGAAATCGGTGCCGATGGCTGCGACGGAAGAAAAAAACCGCGATCTGTGGTGATTTTAGGGCAAATCTTCATTAATATACCATGGTATTGAAGAAGAAAACTATTTACACAAGGGTAAAAATGTAATTTTTAAGATTTATTAACGGAATATTTCTTTTTTTCAACTGGATTCTAACTGAGTTTAACTCAAGTGTGGTTGTAAGCTTTGTAATGTTTGTAGTGTGTGTAGCGTAATTAAACAAGAATGAATGGGTAATGCGTAAATAAAGATGTTTAATGTGACATGTACGTAATTATCCCTTTAAAAAAACAGCAGACAGAAAATCACAGGATGAACATTTTGGTTTTATAGAAAAAGGTGACTACTCAGAAAGTAAAAGAACCATAACACAAATGAAATCTATGTAAACAAATTTAAGTTCATTCCAAGCTGTCTCCAAATCCCCGAAATATCTACTTAGTGCACATAATCTTGGTATCGGATCTGGCAACTGAATGGGAACATTTAGACGATTAGGATTCAAGACATCTCAACATCCTATAAGAATAACAAAGCTGAAGTCTAAAGTCATATACTGAGTAGGAGACTACTACTTACCTTTTTACAGTGCAAGAAACTAATGAAGGGAGGATCAGCTACGGATTGAAATCAAATTTCAATTGATACCCAAAAGGATCGGATTAGTCATACAGGCGGGGGAGAAATTTGTGTGTAATAAGAGTACTGAACCTGTTTGGTAAGCAGAGTTCATCACTTTCAAAACCCATTCACTGAAGCAGATAAGTCAGAACACTTTTTTTATTTCTATCAAATGAAGCCGAATCCAGAGAAACATCTTAAAACCATTTTAAAGCCATGAAGTCAAAAACCATATACAACATGGTTTCAAGCGAAGATGCTTCACTTATCCAAAGAAATTTCAAGATCTTAATCCGATTCTACTTTTATTTTGAAGCTGAATCCACTATCAAACAGACCAAAATCTATCTTTACCCAAAGAATTAAACTGATGTTCGTTTGAATGCTAAAGCGATTATGTGTATATCAAACATTCCGCACAACTCAAAGAACAAGCTAATCGTATATGTTCATCAAACATTATGCATAACGAACAATAGGTTAACAATCCAAAAATGAGCCAAAACCTTCAGAGGACGTTAATAAACTGAAAGCAGGGTAAATTAGCTTGCCCCTGTTAAAAGACGCAACAATAAAGGAGGAATCAGATCCGCCTGCGCCGACGAAGGCAGATGCGGCGGGTGAGATGATAGGATGAAGAAGGCCGAAGAATAAAAAAGAAAGAATAGTAGATCAAGATCTACCTCATTTCTGGCGAAGAAAGTATTAACTCCGGCGAAGTTTTTCGGTAGCATGACGTTCTCCGTCGATCGCTCCGCCGGTCGTCGGGACGGATCCCTTCGCCCGCGGCCGCTGCACTGACGAGCCGTCGAGTCGAGGTCGCCATCGGGCTTTAACCCTACGAATGCCAAACCGGTTCGGTCCGGTCCGAGCCGGCTGTACCGGTTGGCTTGCCCAACCCAATCGGCCCAAATCTTTAGCCGGTCCAATAGTAGTCGGACCTACTATTAAATTATACCCAAATAAAAATTTTATGAAACATTTTATTCTTCGCTTAATAGAAATTAGATCTCTCTATTTTAGTTTTATATGCAACTAAATCTTTATAATTTCTAAATTAATCAAATTAATCATACAATTTAAGTTAATATGCAAATAACTTCATCAATATTAATTAAGGATCAATATTAATTAAGGTACCTAATAAAGACTATGTTATCTAATTAATAAATCAATTTGGGCATTATTTTTATTTAAAATATTTATTAAATTTTTAAATTAATTAAATTAGTATATTAGTTAGAAAAATATACTTTGTTAAGTCCTTTTATTAATGTTCAAGGAATCTATTTATACATTATTTTAAATTAAAAGACCTATTTAGTTAACTTATAAACTAGAGAGAACTACATGCATATTGTCCCAAATTAAAGGGACCCAAATGTTATTTATCTAATTAATAGCAATTACATTACTTTAATTAAGGCTTATGTGCAATTAGGTCTCTATAATTTTAAAATTAATTAAATTGATCCTACAATTTGAGTTAAAACATAAATAGGTCCTTCAATGTTAGTTAAGGTCTTTAATGGAGACTACTCTATCTAATTAATAAATCAATTTGAATATTATTTTTATTTAAAATACTTATTAATCATTTAAATTAATTAAATTAACTATTAGTTAAAAAAAATCTTCTATTAAGTTCTTTAATTAATGTCATCGGATTTGTTTACACGTCATTTCAAACTAGGGGATCTATTTGGTTATTTAAAAACAAGGGCATCTAAGCACATATTGGCCCAAATTAGAGAGACCTAATTGCTATTTACCGTTTAGATCCTGTTTGTTTGGCTGTTGAAAATTAATCTGGTTTAATTTTAACCAGGTATATTATATTACACATAAAATTTAATAATAAAAATTAATTTTATTTCACATCCTATACTAACTAAAATAATAACTAACTTATATCACATCACTCACATATCTTAATTAATTTTCAATTTTTAGACAAAACGCATGCATATATTGTTAGTTCACTTAATCATTTTACATTCTTAGTACTCATTCCTGATCTACTACTTAAAATAGAAGCGAAAGAAAAACTTGACAACTAAAGGGGTTGAACACGGGTTAAAGGAAAGAATTTTATGATAGTCATTGTAGCTTGAGAGGCAAATTATTTATATAAAAACTATATATATAAAATATATTTTTTATTATTTTTAAGTCGATTGGATCTTGATTAAGATCGTTCCTATTCCACCGATTGATCAAAATCCCAGAACACAAATTAAGTCGATCTTGATCCAATAAAATATCCTATTCAACTTCCAATTAATTTTTGCTCTCCAAGCAACATTAATAGCCCAATTTTGTTGAAATTAAAGAAATTAATAACCTACATCACACAACCCAATAGAAAGTTGTACAATAATTGCTTAGCTTACTTTGTCGATGCGAAAAAGAATACGACCTAAGGTGCGCACATAAAATACGTAGCTAGAATAAAAAGTATTAGTTCTACACATGAAAAC
The DNA here is from genome assembly GCA_002786265.1 of Apostasia shenzhenica. Lineage (NCBI taxonomy): Eukaryota > Viridiplantae > Streptophyta > Magnoliopsida > Asparagales > Orchidaceae > Apostasia > Apostasia shenzhenica. The sequence goes on from KZ454132.1 coordinate 2,122,330, forward strand.
TCAAAAGTAGGAAAAAATCACAGTAAAGGCTCCTAGTAAGGGTATTACATGGATTGTCATACATTATTAGAATTTAGAAGAAACAAAGGAGCAAGGCAAACTTATCTAGTGATTCCTCTTGAGAACAGTGAAGCTTTAATTATTGGGACTGGATGCGTGACATGATTAGGTGCCTCTCCGCCAATAGCGGAGAGCCACGCAGATGAGCGAGCCTCACTTTATGCATAACACTATAAATGATATTAAATTGTCGAGCGACCGAATGGATCGTTCGTTCTCTTTAACAGGACGGTCAGTTTGGCTATCACATCAAATAGATATTTGTTTAAAAAATGTAGATATGACTTGAAATCAAGTATGTATTTGTCTGAAATAGTAATTATCACATATAATCATATATTCTTCAATCGATACTTACTTGATTTCAAGTTATACTGACTTTTTGGAAAAGTACCTATTTAATACTTACTTGTTTGGTGGCGGAACAGACAGTTCGATTAGAGCGAATGGGCGATTTGGTTAGCTGACTAGACCATCTGATCAGCCAACTCAGTGGTCCGTTTAGCTGCTTGGCAACTTAACGCTATTTTGTAGCATTATATGCGAAACAGTGCTTACCTACCTGCATGACTCTCTATTGGCGGACGGACGCCCGATATAGTCAAGCATTCGAACCTAATAATTTTTCATTACATTGGGGCACATAAAGAAGAAATGATGACGATGATGATGATGATGATGAACATGAGTTCTTATGTTTTGCAACCACTTCTCATATTCTCTCTTGACTAATCTCATAATGGCTTTTTTGCAGTATTGTTCATGTTCTCTTAATAAGCACTTGCTTAATAATAATTGGGATCTCTCTCTGATTTGACACAATAAATTTCTTACGAGTGTAACATGGACGAAGATGTCTATTTTAAGTTCTAACAAAATTTCAATAAAAAATTACATCATAAAATTCAACATATATCTGATGAACTTGAAAATAATTTACCTAACAATAAAGTTCCTTAGGCATTAAGTTGAGTGCTTCTATCACATGTTCTCTTTAGTAAATCCCATTACAATCCATATATATTTGTGGGCCGGGCCTTGGCTTGGGCCCATCTTAGCATATACTGGGCCCAAAGTCACCCTGTGTCTTCTGCTTTCTCGACAGAAAATGATTGTTCGAAAAAGACGGTAAATTGCAGCAAATTTAAGGTAATTTATATTATTATGTTCATATAAATATAGTTCTGCAAAAGGGAAATTATATTGCTTTACCTAATTTTCTAACATATTTCATATTTAATTTTAATTTCTTTTAAGGTCTCTGATATTAGCTGCAAGCTCTATTTAAAAAAAAAAAAACATTTCTCACGTATTATGAGACTATCTTAGTTTCAAAAAGAAAAATATCACGCATTCTAATAACTGATAATTAATTACAATTTAGGTTTTTAATTGGCTAAATTAGAATTTAATCTATTAGATAATTCAATAAATTAAAGGCTTAAATTAGAATTAATCTATTTATTAGTCAGTTATTGAAACTATATTATATGACTTGTTTAAAAACATACTTAGGAGTCTCTTATGTAGTATGATAATATTTCATGATTTGTATAAAAAAAAATTTATGATTAACCCAGTTAGAATTTAATTGTCGTTAAGAAATGTCATTAATGTGGTTATTTTTCAAAATTTTTAAGTAATTAAAGGGTATGAATGTAAGAGGAAGTTGAAAATTATTTACAAAGAAATCTGTGTTAGCATCTCAACTATTCATGCGGCATGCTACATAAATGCTAATCTAACAGTCAATCAATTAGGATTTCATCTGCCTATAAATTGAGGACTTTACTTTATAGTCGATAGGCCAGAAGCCTCCTCCATAAACCCCACAATGACACAAAGTTTTATTCTTTTTTTTTCTCTCCATGCTTGAAAGTTTGCTCTGTAATTTGCATCTAACGAAACTTGTCATTAATAATGAAATTCTACTTAAGTTTGGCAAAGCAATAGATATAGGATAATCTCTCGGAACTATTCTGTCTTTTTTTCTATTATTTTTTTCTAGTTTTTTCTTTAATTTTATCTTGCAATAGAAACTTCATGTGATCCTCCCATTTTTCTCAAGAATCTACACAGATGAATTTCTCTATCAACAAATATGTATTATTTTTTTTGTTGTGACAGCAAATATACATAATTCATTAGAATTGCATGACAATGAAAACAACAACAAAACAAAGCCTTAATCCAACTAGATGGAGTCGGTTACACGAATCTTTTATTTTTATTGTATTTTATCAATAACTCGATTTTTTAAAATGAAATTTTAATCGGCCTATAATTTATATGTCCAAACTATCTAAGTCGAATTTCTTTAAATTTATCTCTAATTAATTGGCGTAACTCTAATTTTTTCGTAGATATACTCAAAATTGGATGAGTAAGTTAGAAATTATCCCTTTAAAAATTAATGCAACAAATAAGTGGGGACGTTTGCTTACTCTAGAGTTTATACATTAGTGAAGCTGGCAATTAAATTTTTTTATTTTCCATCAAAAAAAAAATAAAGTTTTTTATTTTATTAATAGGTAAATTGCATCCAAGCTCCTAAGGACAAGAGTGCTTGCAAATTGATTCTAATTTTTAAAAAATCTTGATTTGAATTATTGTAAAATTACTGTTGTTTTGGTCCTTTTTTAAAATCTCGCCTTTCTTTTGCTAATTTTTTCTGCTAGAAAGTATAATTTAATCATTTTTTGATTATTTTAAACTATTTAATCATTTCAAAGGACCATTACATCCTTCTATTTCTACTTATTTTTACAAATTTAATAAAAATTTAAAATTTAATTTATTTTATTTTTTGTTTTTTTTTTTAAAAAATTAAAATTAAAAAGTATTAATAATAATTTAAAATATATTTAAAAAATAAAAAAAAGTTAATGATCGAGAATAATCATACTAATTTGCATGAATTATTTTTAAAAAAGTAAAAAAAAAATCAAATTCTCTTCCAAACCTTTTAGTTCAAAAAATTTAATTAAGGTATAAATCCATTTGCTTAAATTCTAATTAATCATATAGTTCTGAATATTATTATCAGTGAACTACACTTTTAGCATAAAGGTAAACAAATATTTTTTTTGAGATAATTAACTATATGTCATACAATCTAATTTTATTTATGTCTTATCCATCCATTCTTAGTTAATTACACTATGCATACTCAAAACATTATAAAATCTTACACACACATATTTTAACTTATTTGTATTATAATGAGTAATCATAATTTTTCAATAACCTAATTATAATTAAATTACAAAAAATCTGAGCCGTTCATCATATTATTTTAAGGATATTTAAATATATTTTGAGTAAAAATCCTAAAACCTTAATGTTTAGGTGGCGGCAAAGGAAGAAGACATCCGTGACGTGAATTAATTTTAGGACAAATCAGCACTTTAGTGTGGTATTGAGGAAGAAAAAAAAAATATCATTAAGAATAAAAATATAATTTTAATAATTTACTAACAAAATATTTTTTTTTCGAATAGATTTTGATTAAGTTTTAACTCAAATATGTGTATGTAAGATTTTGTAATGTTTTGAGTGTGTATAATATAATTAATTAAGAATGAATAGTAAAGCATAAATAAAATTAAATTGTGTGACATGTAAGTAATTATCCCTTTTTTTCACATTTTGCTTTCGATCTTATATCTATTTTAATTATAATTGAAAGTATAATAAGCGAAATAATATCTGATATTGAAGGTTGAAATTGCTGAAAATAATGATCTGTCTGAAAATCAAAATATGTTGATATAAAGAAAATAAGCTAAAGCCTGAAGAAAATTTTCGCCATAATTTCTCTCACCTAAAATCTTATTTTATTTTTTAAAAATAAAATAATATTTTACATCTTATACTATACAAATTCTAACATTAAACTATCACTTTATTTTATATTCAACATAATTTTTAATATAACTAATTTATTTTATTTTACATTATATATATTTTTTAAAAATATTCTTTTTTCTTCCAACTAGACAGCTAAATCTTTAAATTCTGTGGGTATGTATGGTCAAATGAGTAAAATCTTTTCACCAAAAAGCAAGTCTCTTTAGATAAAATTAGTAATTATTTCATGCCATAATTATTGAATTCCAATGTGATTGTTCTTTAACTCAAGTTAGGACTCACAATATATTTCAAAATTCTAAAATTAGATCAATAATTATTTGAATTTCATTCGATTTGGATTGTGCATCTCATTTTAGTTATTCATTTTGATATGATGCCGTACAAAATACATTGATTAATGTTCTTCATCGATGTGGTGTGAGATGTTGTTGTAAGATTTTTTGGCTTTTTTGATATCCAAATCTCACTTTATGATTTGTTCTGTTGATAATTTACTTAAGGGCGTTTGGTTCAATGTTATCTTGATGTTATGTTATATTATTTAAAGAAAATAATTATTTAGTTTAATGATATTTATAAATAATCTTCAATTAGATTATAAAATTATTAGCCAAAAGATGATATCTATATATCATGACATTTAGATTACATAACATAATGCCAAGATAACAATGAACCAAAAGCATTCTTAATTGTTTGTCTGAGGGCATTAACCTCTCCCTAAATGTTATAGGCATTCAACCATTGATACTATGTCATTGTTACTGTTCTGGATGGTCTTCCACTTAGAAGATTGCTCGTCACACTGTTGCTTGTAACCTGACAAGCACTTAACTTTTCATCAAACTCATAGCGTTGACTACCAGCCACGAGCGTTTGACATTTTTGGTTATTTAACTTTTAATGCTATTTTATTAATCATACATGCGCAATGCTTTTGATTGAAAATCAGCTTAATAAAGGGCCACTTAGTCTCTTATTTTGTTTTGTCACATCGATTTAGTTATTCTAAAAGATACTGCAGCTCAATTGATCAGTTTAAAAAGAAAGGAATGATTAAGCTACATGAAAAATATTTTTTAGTTTGTTTATGTATAACAATAAAAAGGAATGATTTGAACTTGTTTTGCTAGATGGATCTAAATATATAAATATTTTTATGTTATATATATATATATATATATTTAAATAAATTGTATATTATATCTATAATTTAAGATGTAAGCTGATTAACAACTTGTCTTGATCATGCTAAAGCTTGTTTGGTTTCAAAATTATTTTGATCATATCCAAGATTAAAATATTTCATGCATTAAAAATATAAAATAAAATTAATAATTTTATTAAAAATAATTAAGAATGTAAAATAAAGTAAAGCTTTTTCTATTATTATTATTATTTTGATGAAACTTTTTTTATATTATAGTCTGTGTAGGATGAGATAAAAATTTATTTATTTATTATTATTATTAATTAAATATAATTTTAATTAAATAAGTTGTTAATAGATTATAATCAAATTGATCAATTTAAAAAGGAAAAAAAGTTTAGTTCCAATTAGTAGTTGAGGCAATAGCTACAATTCAACTAAGAGGCAAATCCAGCTCACCACTTAAGCAATTGCATTTTTTGAGCCCAATATTGCCATTTATGAGTTAAAAGGCAAAAAATAAATGAATTAGAGAGTGTTGATTAATGTCCTGAAATTCGCCAAAAATAACATTTTCTTTTGCACATGAAATATATATATATATTTTTTATGTATGAAATATTCTTTTTTAATGTTGTAGAAATAACTCTAATCTGTAATCAGGGTGAAAGGCTTAAAAGAACAAGGTTTTTGTACATAATATATGTATAATTACATTCAGATATATAAAAATTTAAAGAAAGAAATATTTTTTAAAATAGTGTGCTTAGTTAGTCCCTATTCACTACTTTCTAATTTTTTTTCTAATTTTAAATCATTAACAAAATAAATTTGCAAACTAAAAATAATCTAAAAGGCTTCACTATCTTGCATATGATCTAATAATTAAACTACAATGCTCTTTTGGATATATAGCTAAGATAATACAATAGAAGATAGAAGGAGATGTCACTAAAATTCCTAATAATTAACTTTTATTCTATAGGCATTGTACCTGTTTCAAGAATAAAAATAATATCAAGAGCCAGATAATTAAAAGTATCAAAAGTAAATCATTAAAAGTCAACCTTATGAGCTTAACAAATGATACAAGTAGCCAAGTGTACATTAATCTTGCAGGAAGTAGCAGACGAGCTATCTCGATGAAAGACCGTCTGGAATAGTTACTGCAGTAGATATCAATAATAAAACACCTATAATATCCAGACAGGAGCCAATGCCCACAAACTATTTATGAACTAAAATATTAACAAAATATACATGGAGTATTTCGGACACCAAAAAGCCTAATGGAACCTCACGACTGCATTACATCCCATAGCAGATAAGAACATCAACTAAAGTATTATGTACCATATCATATCGAAAAAATACAATTTAGATAAGATACACAATACATAGCATGATTACTCCCATACACTTAGAAACTTTATATAACATAAAAGATATTTAACCTCCAACAAATTAAAATAAGTATCAACAAGCGATGACAGAGTATAGCTCGATACTCAATAAACTAAAGCAATTGATCAAAGCTTGATATCAAAGTGACCAATAAGAAATCTTGTGCGTAATCAATAGTAAGATAGTAGAGCACCAATTTGGAATGTGACGGAAGTGACAAGTCTACATGTAACTGAATTGCAACATAATCATAAAAGCAAGTAGTCAAAGAAAATTGAGGCTTAAGAGAGGCGATCACTTTTGATAATATAATTGTAAGCAGTACCTTACTAGAGCACAAAGATGAAATTTTATCATGCTCCTGAGTCAATGAACAAGGAATTGGTGGAGAGCCCACTCGATGAAAAATATAAGCTTGAAGACATAGCTTGATAGTAAGATGTATAAAAAATGTATATATAAAATTATATTTATTGCTGGCAGAATACTTAAGCCACCTAAACAAATAGGCAAAGCTGCTACCACTACTTTAAAGGCTTATGTTGACCTAAATTGATCTAAGATTAGTGATAATTAGAAAATTATGCACAATGGGTTTAAATTATAAATACAATTACAAAACCTAATAAGGTTGACTCCAAGAATGGCCCACATTTTGATCTTATAAATAAATATCTAACAAAAAATTAAAAGGGAATATGAGGAGGGAGAGTTCATCTAGAACAAGTTATTTCCTAACTCTAGTCCCATCAGAATTAATTATATACTATTTTGTAGCATATAAAATCAAATCTCTAAAACACTATTTTTAATGAAGAATTTATTCAAGAAGCATTGTGTAGTAAAATGTGATCAAGTTATAATATTCCTTATATAAATTTCACATAAAATATGAAATTAAGAAATGATAAGTGCATATATTAACATATATATATATATCTCAAGTTTCGGAAACACGCTTTAAACTCGTGAGACTATCGGACCCAAAATGCTAGATAATGTTTATCGGACCGAATACGGGATAAGACCACAAAAATGAGATGTTATATCATTCAAGCATTCATTTGATTTGAAAACTATAGACAAATTAATTAATTAAATTGTTGCAAGAATGATTCAACATTCTTGAAGGAAATTAATGAAGTGCAACTTGGTTGATGCATGATAAGCTTTTCTAAAGCTACTTTATTAGCAAATACCACCTTTGCCAACATTTGATCATGCAACTTTATTTATGACATCATTAAAACATTGTGTTTAATATAAATTAATATGTATTCATCAGGCTAATAACTTATAATTAATATAAGGGTTAATATAATAGCAATTAGGTCACTCTAATATCCTATTTGCAATTAGATCTCATTAATTTCTAATTAACTAAGTTGATCCTCTAGTAATTAATTTGAGATAATATACAAATAAATTCATTAGTATATATTAATAAAAAGATAATATATAAATAATATTTTCTTTAATGAGTAGACTAATTTGATTAATTTAAACATTATATCAATATATATGTTAGGCGAATATAATGTTCAATATAATCTAGTAATTAGAGAAAAATATTCTTTATTGGGTACTATATTAATACCGAAAAACTTATTTATACATTATCTCAAACTAAATGATTAATTTAATTAATTTAAAAACCAGAGATATCCAGTTGTACATAGGCCTAAATTAGAGAGACAAAATTATTATTAATCCTTAGGCCCTGGAGACTGTTTGTCTCCAGTTAAAAATTAATTTAGTTTAATTTAACTTGATATATCACATCATACATAAAATTTAATATTAAAAATTAACTTTATTTCACATCCTATACACATTACTAAAATAATAACTAACTTATATCACATCCCTCACATATCCTAACATAATAACTAACTTTATTTCACATCATTCATAACTTTCAATAAAAAAATATCTCCATCTAAGTTTAATTTTAATCTTGTTAAATTTAACATTACAAACAAACGAACCCTTAATAATTAATTCAGTTGCGCATAGTCTTTAGGAGGATGAGGCATGATATTTTTTTTATTGAGAGTTGTGTATAATGTAAAATGAAATTAGTTATTATATATATTAGAATATGTAAAGATATAAGACGAGTTGGTTATTATTAATTTGACATACATGTATAATATGAAATAAAATTAATTTTTTATTTTAATATATATATATATATTATGAAATATAGTTAAAATTTAATATTAGAATACATATATGATATGATGCATTAAGTAAAAGTTAACATAATTAATTTTAATTTGTTAAATAAACACAATTTTAATACTAATTATATATGATAATTTTGTTTTTTTGAAATGATAGGCCCACACCTTTCATTCAACCAAAGTAAAAGTATAAAAGTACATCAAATAAAGTACTTTAAAAAAAATAACAAAAATCATAGAAATAGAACATGTGTTAAATCAAATAAAATCATCTAAAGTAGCTGCATAAGCTATATAACCCATAGCTTCATTAACAATTAATACTTAGCATATAAGAGAATTTACAAAAAAGAAAAATAAACAAAGAAAAATATTATGTTTTTAACTAATTGTTCTCCGTGAGCTGGGTCAGTCGTTGAGATCAATAATTTATGAATTTGACAATTATCTTAGCATCTCCAGTGAGTCTTCTTCAAGTCAAATATCTCAGTGCTCAGTTGCTACTATTGTGGTAGCCTTCATTCCTTTTCAAGCTGCTATTATTTCTGCTGTGGGTACTGATTATGCATGATTATATATCATTCACATCTAATACGTAATAAGATATTCTACTCATGTCGCATCATTGTCTTCATATATTGATTCATTTACATTAACTTTTAATCATCTTCGAGGATATTATAGTAATATTAACCTGGATAAATGAAGACATCCAGAAAGCCTCAGCCTCATCTCTCATCTTCAATCACTCTCCACTTATGTTAGCTTTTCACTCACCTTTTTTTTTGTGTACATAATAATTGCAAGGCAATAACTCTCTCTCTCTCTTTCACTCATTTTTGGATATTATCGAATCTCCATCTTCTCTTTTGTGCACATCAACATTAAGATTATGCTCGAATATTCATGTGGATCATGTGTTTAACTTCATCAACAGCTCTTGCTCTCATTGGTAATAAAAAAAAAAGTGATTTAATTGAATTTTTAAAATATTTTTAAAAAATATATATGATATGAAATAAAGTGAATTGATTATATTAAAAACTATGTAAAATATGAAATAATGTGTTTGATGTAATTGTTTAATATTAAAAATTTAGTCATAATTAAAATTAATCATGATTTCTATCCCACTCCCAAAGGGCTATTAGATCGATCATAATTTGTAGAATTAAGAGACCATACCACATCAACTTTAGTTCAAATCAATAATAATTCAAGAAAAATTATTAAACTGAAAAAGGCCGTTATAATTAGATTAGCCGATGAACACACGACATCTGCCCACACGGACTATCACGAGTGTCAAGCAAGAAACAACAAAAAAATGTTGGCATCAACTTAGATTTATTATTATTATTATTATTATTATATATATATATATATTGTTTTGTATTTGCATGTTTATGTATATATAAAATCAAAAAAATCTACGTAAAGCAAAAATTATAAACTTATACGAAGAAAAAAGTTGCTTATACTTAAAAAAAGGATACTATTGCTAGTGTCAAAAACAGTTAGAAAATCAGTTCAAGTAGTTATTAAATTAATACAAATGCAAATATATAAATTTATTGGTGTTCACCTCAATTTAAAACTGCATTCTTTAAGAGCCAAAAGAAAAAAGAAAAAATTAGGAGAACCAATAAAAAAAAGAGACAACAAGATTACACGCATATATCATATTCATGAACTCCTCGTATTAATATTATTCGTTTTACTCAAATTTGCTAATAGTAAATATTTAAAAGAGTAAATGATTACTAGATTAAGTTTAGAGTGTATTATTTATAACATAATTTAAAATTGCTTGACAAAACTAAAAAATATGTAATTTTAGAATTAGGTGTGAAGCGTATAATGTTTGAAGAATTTGCTGAAGCTTGTAATTTCATTAAAATTTTGTGTTTTATATATAAATCTCTCTCTTAAAATATTTTTTAATACATATTTGATATGAAAGTTAAAGAAAAGTCTTCTAGAATATCATGAATTACGTAGTAAGTCACAATGCGTAATTGAAAAAGCTTTAAGTGAAGCATTTGATCTTCTTTGTTTATGTCAATAATTCATAATGAATAAAACCTCTAGTTTTTCTAAAACTCGGTTGAAGCCCAATGTACTATAAAAAGCAAAGCAGATATATCAAGTATAATAGTTATAATTCTCAGTGAGGATCATGCAAAAATCAGATGGAATAGGTGTACCTTCATTTTATTCTATATCAATTATATATATAAGTTGAAAAAATTATTATTATTATTATTATTATTATTATTATTATTATTATTATTATTATTATTATTAATGAAATCTTTAAATCACAAAATGACAAATTTAAAATTTTCCCAATTTTGCATCTTTAAAACCCACTCCCTCTCCGTCTGAATCTTTGGCCTCTTCCCCCCACTCTCAAATGTCTATCATCTACTCCACATCTCCCAAGCACTGCGCCGACAAGGAGATCACCCTCCCCCTCAAGAAGCTCAATAAGAAGCTCCTCTGGCTCATCTCCACCTTCCTCTCCTCCGTCTTCCTTCTCTGCCTCCTCATCTTCCTCATACTCCGCCCCTCCAAGCCCATCTTCTCCCTCGCAGCCACCACCGTCTCCGACCTCACCCTCTCCAACTCCACCATTCAGGCCACCTTCGTCTCCCACAACCCCAACACCCGCGTCGCCGTCTTCTACGATAATCTTCGCGCGTACGCGATCTACAGGGGCCAGCACATCACCGGCGACGCCGAGCTGCCGCCCTTCTACCAGGGCCACGGCGACACCAATCTTCTTTCCGCTTCCCTCGCCGTCGCAGCCGTCCCGGTAACGCCGTCGCTCGGCTACGAGGCTAGTCGGGACCGGACGACAGCCGGGAAGCTCCTGCTCCGGCTCCGGCTAGAGGGGCGGCTTCGGTGGAAAGTGGGGAACTGGGTCTCCGGCGGGTACGGCTTGGAGGTGGATTGCATCGCCGTTGTAGGATATGTCGCCGGCGACGGCGCGCCGGCTGTGCACATGGCGTCGGCGGAGGGGACGCAGTGTTCTACCAGTGTTTGATGGCGAGCGGTATCTGCTTTTAGTTAATTACCGGTGGTTACAAAACTACCAGTATATTCAGTGCCATGCTAGGGTTTACCTCAACTCAAAATAAAAATAAAAATGATAATAAAAAAAATCACTTCCTTTTTATGTTTTATTTATTATACAAGTAAATTAAAATTATATGTACATACATATATATATATATATTGTGTATTTATATCTTAATTTTTAAATTATTTTTTCCTATATATATTACTTAATTACACTCAAAATTTTTAATAACAAACATTGATAATGGTAGTGTCCTTCTATTTCAGTAAAGAATAAGCTTACATAAGTATAGACGGTCTTAAATTTGAATTACACTTTTATCATAATTTTTAAATGAGGTTGCGAAAATTGTGATGTTTAACGGTAAATAAAAAAAATAAATAGTGATATGCATGATTCAGGTACGTAAAATTACAAAATATCATGATTTGACGTTGACTCAACGTCCATGCTTAGTGTATAGTAATGACCATGGGCAAAATCAGTTGTGCACTACACGATTCTGTTTAGGTCGAAACTAAAATAATCATGGCAAAAAAAAAATACATTTTTTTATAATTATTTTAACGTTTTTTTTTTTGAAATTCGGCCGTAGCCTATAATACTATAACAGTAAAAAAAGATACATCAGGTACAAAAAGTTAGATTCTCGTCAAGAATCGAACAAAAATCGAGTGGGAGGGACATGCCCCTACGCCACTCTAAATCATCTAAACAAGAAAAGGAAGCTACAAAATCTGCCGCTCTATTAGCGGCTCTGTATACATGAAATATCTTGTACGCCTTAAAGGTGCAAAAAAGATTGGCGATCTGGGCCATGGTCTTGTCGGGAGGGTGTCCTCTGACTGTCCGGTGAAGGTTCGCCATTATTTTAACGCTTTTGTAAGTCATATAAAGCACATGATGGGTGTGCAAAACAATGAGCTATGTGCATCACATAAAAGGTTAAAATGTGAATCATATATATGATTTATAAAATAATAAAAGGGTTTTTACATACATGGCATGAAATTTATACGAAATTATATATTTCATCATCAATTCATAAATATTACCACTATCACACCATATTCATTTAAATTTTACGCATTTTACATATTTCACACCATATTCTTTGATGGTGAACTTCACATTTCTAAATTGGCCTTTGATCTTAACTATATTATTAATATATTAATTAAATACTATAAATAAATTAATTTATATAAATAATAATTTAAATATTTATGAATTTATGTATTTTAATTTATTTATTCTATTTAAAATTTCTAATTAGGGTGCCGAATTTAAATCCACATGACTATAATTTTTAATTGAAGTAAGAAAATTGATGTGTTTACAGTAAAAAATAAAAATATATATTAAAATTTAAATATTAATGAATTTATATATTTTAATTTACATATAATATTATAAGGTATATGAAATATGTGAAATATGTGAAATGCGTAAAATTTAAATGAATATGGTGTGATAGTGGTAATATTTATGAATTGATGGTGAAATACGTAATTTCGTGTAAATTTCATGTCCTGTATGTAAAAACTCCAATAATAAATTTTTTATAAGCTGTGTGTAACACAAATAAGATTGTATGTAACATAAATATAACCGCCTTATATAGATTTTCTTTTATACGACCAACTTTATAGAATTACTCTATATATCTTCAGTGGAAATGAAATGTTACTACATGGTGTAACCCTATATAATACAAACATGATCATACATTTAAAAATTAATGATTTGTAGCAAAAATTATCATTAATCCATTAATTTATCAATATTTGGGATCAATTCAAGTTTGAAAATTTTGATTTGTTTCCTATTTCGTATAAGTGTTGACACCGAAAATTTGTCAAAGGCCAAAGAAGTTTTTTTACATGGAAGTCGATTAAGTGTGGTTTTCCACGACGCTAATTTGTCAGCGGCTTTCAAAATTTTACTAGATTACAATGTTTTTTTTACAGAGAGTTAGGCTGTACAGGAGAGAAAGAGGGAGAGTCCAATGGATTTTTTTTTCTTCTTCCTTACAATGAAATTTTATAATCTAAGCTTGTCCTTGGATAATCACTTCAGAAGAATGGTCCAGATTAGTAACTTCAGAGGAATGACCTCCGTATCTGGCTTTACGCTAATGATGACTGTAGGGTCAGGGTGCTATAGCCTTGCTTGTATAGGATGTATGGATTGAGCAGGCAGACCATAATTCTTAAAAGTAGCATAGGGCCATTTGTCTTGCGTGGATAGTTCGTCATGGGTACTTCGCCAAGGGTTATTCATCGACGGTCTTTCGACTTGCGGCGGCCTTTAGCCCTGCGTCCGTTGCCAAATTTCTCTAATGCTCATGCCACGTATGCCTTCACGTGTACGCTATAGATGTGCCGGTGCGGATTCAGATGCAACAATAAGATCACTTGCTATAGGAGACTTTCCATTCAAAAATAAATTTTTTAAAAGAATAAATTATAACATGTGGGTTGTTCTTGCAATATATTTCAAATTAATATATTGTAACATTTGAATTCGTTAATATATATAAAAAAAAGAACATTTGAATTCGTTACAAAAAATTTCTGAAGTGAATTATATGTAAATTTCAGAAAGGTCCTTACATTAGTTTGTCAATCGGTCCCAATCAATAGAAATCATGAATTTCATGTAATTAGTCAATTTCATTTTTTTAAAAAGTAAATGTGGCCAACACTCTCAAGCATCCTCTTTTTTTCTCAGATGAATCGCATAGTTTCCTTTTTATCGGTTTATGCAAGCTTCTAATTATTCATCTAATTAATTGGAAGAATAATTAAAAAGAGTTCTATTACGTATGTATCTCTAATGAATCAATTATAATATAAGACTTTAATACATTAAATTATTCAATAAATTAAGTATTAATTTACTGGGTGCCAGCGGCCTTCCTCCCTTACCCTCGCGCACAAACACACACACTCTCTCTCTCCTACTCTTGGGGAGTAGGCGGAGGGCGGCGAGCGGCGTGCATGTCCCCCTCTACTCTCTCTCTCTCTCTCTCCCTCTCTCTATATATTTCTCTTCCTCCACTTTCTCTCTCTCTCTCTCGCTCTTACCTCTCTCTAACCTGCTCTTGTCGTGGAGAAGGAGGAGAGGTCGGAGCTGCACCCCCCAACTTTCTCTTTCTCTTTTTCTCTTCCTTCTTAGGATAAGGCTGGTGAGGTGGCGGCACCGTGCGAGGCGATAGCAACGCAAATGAAAAAGTAATAATGCAGAATTTATAATAGCATAAATTTGAAAATTTAAATAAGTATTAAGAGTAAAATTGAAATTCTATTAATGATAATTGTGAGGGGATCATATTTGTAATATTAAGTAGACTGTAGGAACTTTTCAATAAATTTTAAAGGCTATGAAAAAAATTTTTATATAAATATACTAAAATATACAATAAAGCATAATTATTTTATCAAGCAGAATTTTATTTAAAGTAATCATCCTGTACTGCATCACAGGCTAATAGCAGCGGAAAATAGAAAAAAACTCCTACAAACATACAAAATTTGTACATCATGAATCCATTATAGAAGTCAGTTTACTATACAGTACATATATTTAGATCAACAAATATGGTTTTGTTTAAAGCTCATTAATTTAACTTAAACTAAGGAAAGTACGTACAAAAGATAAATCATATTACATCTTTGTCAAGAATATTATAAAGATTAGAGGGAAGTGATAGTAATATCTCGTGATTTAAATATAGAAGTATTGTTCACTTTTGTTTTAGGGAATTTCGTGACTTGAGCAATTCCTAGGAGGTCATTTATCTCAGTACGACTCTAGCCTAAGTACGCTTAATTACAAAGTTTCCTATCATTAGCCTCACGATTTTTTCTTAAAAACACCTCTATTGTTTGAGATCATGTTATCTAGCTACTTATACAGCTCAGTATCTTTTCTCCTTTTTGACATGGGATGATTTATTTTTATGCCTTTTTCATTGCTATTTATCGACTTTAAAAGCTACTAGGAGTCACACGTTGCTATATCACCCGTTGATTACTCCACCCTCTTCGGCCACGGAAGTCACAAGCCCACTAGCTTTCACCTGATTCATCCTTGAACCACATCATATTATGAGAGGTCAACTTTGATAACAAATAGTAATATCTCATGATCCAAAAATAGAAGTATTTTCCACTTTGGTTTTAGAAAATTGCATGACTTGAGTACGTTCTAGGAGATCACTCATTCCAATATAATTTCAGCTCAAGTATACTTAACTATAAAGTTTTCATCATTAGCATCATAGTTTTATCTCAAAAGGTGCCTTTATCATTTGAGATCACATTACCTACTTATACAGCATAGGATTTTCTCCTTTTTTAATATGAGATAATTCGTTCTTATGCCCTTCTTACCACTATTTATCGGCTTAAAAACCTTCTCACTTTGCCTCAGTGATTTTTTTCTCTTAGGACATCATCCAGCGATCACTCCCCGTCTTCTTTGGCTACGGGCATCACAGTGACATACTTCTGTCCAAGCAAAAATCTTCCCTCAAGCAAAATGTGCTAAACAATTAGTAGCACTTTTGATATTCTAAGGTACAAAAGATAGTTTTCATTCGCAGAAAAAACCAATGAGAAGTAAGACTTAGTTTATTATAAGAGCTACCAGCTCTTTCACAAGGTACACTAAAATAACATAGAGCACAATCGAAATATTACACACGATACTTGCTCTAGTTGCTCAAATAGAGCATTTATTTCAGTCCCAATGCTAAATCTCTTTGGTCACTCAAATCTAATGTTGATATTATACTTTGTTATAGATGTCATTACAAAAGTCCATTGATACAAATGTAAACAAAGCCTTTTTTTTGTGTGTGAAGTTCTCAAACATAGTCTTTTGAATTATCAAGTGTTGAAGCTCTTTTTAGATTGTCAAAATATTTTTGTTATTTTATAATTATATATTTAATTTAAATTTACATTTTATTAAAAAATTTAAAAGATTAAATTAAATAAAAAAATTAATTGAAATATTAATGCCAATCTTAAGAAATTTATTAAAATATTTTTAAAATTTTGAACTTACTTAATATTATTCTCAAATTTCAAGAACCATATTAATATTTACTCAAAATAAAAATGTAGCATTTAGGTCTTTTTCATTCAAAATTATTTTTATTTGTATTCTTTTTAACTGAATCCATTAAATTTGATCATTAAATTATTATTTTAAAAAATTAAAATCATATTTAAATATTAAAAATTATTATTACATGCCAAGATATAGAAAATAAAAACTGAAGTTATAATGGTAATATTTATTTTAATTTTTAAAATAATAATTTAATGATTAAACTTAATGAAATTAGTAACAAGATTCACGTGAAAAAATATTTTAGGCAGAAAATCCAGATAATATAGTTTTATTTTTATAAACTTATTTGTCACCGACAGTTTACTTCACGAGAACCTCGAATTGAATTATCCTGAAACTTATTGTTCGAAAATTAATAAGTTAATATTTACATATCAGAATTACTTGGCTTTCTGATGTTACATACATGTGTGCTTGCCTACTTAATAGCATGTTTCTCATTAATTAAGATTTTTTATTTAATTTAGTTTTCAATTTTTATTTCTTTAGATTAATTTTCAGACCTTCAAGTTTCCATGCCTATAATAATCAATCAAAGAAAATGTAAACTGTGGAATAAAAAAACTTCATGAACATGGTGAATCTGATTCCATTAAGAACTTTAATTGATCTCCACTACTTTTTGTACTAGATTCTCTTACAAGAAATAATTGACTATTCTAGTTCATCTTGTCTTAATATTCAGTAAATTTATAAAATATATATACATTATATGCAACATTCTATGATTTTAATATAAAATTATTGTCTGTTTTGACTTTAAAAAAATTGTGTGACTTGAGTGATTCCGAGAAAGTCATCCATCCCAGTGCTACTCCAGCTAAAGCACGCTTAACTACGGAATTTTCCATCATTAGACTTACGGTTTTGCCCTAAAAGACACCTCTACTATTTGAGATCACGTTATCTACTTGTACAGCTCAAAATCTTCCCCTTTTCGATGTGAGATAATTCATTCTCGCTAGAAGCCTGCCAGGAGCCGCACTTTACCTCAGTGATTTCTTTCTCTTAGGACATCACTCAGCGATCACTCCCCTTCCTCTTCGGTCACGAGCGTCACATTATACATATATATATATAATTTGAAAATTTAACAAATATTTTGACTTTCCTTTAGATCAATATGATCATGAGCTCCACTTATATACATTATATATATATGTATGTATGTATTTATGACTTAATTAATAATTTTCTGTGGGCTATCAAGGTAAGATCTTTGATTTAACCATGATTGGTGATAACTTTGAAGAAATAATCATTTTGTTGTAATTTAAAAGATTTTGAGTGCATTGCATGCTGAAAACTTTGGGAAGCAATCAATTTGAGTAGAAAGAAATTTCAAAAGAAGCAACTTTTGGAAAATAAAGTAGCCAACTTACATCTACAATAAAGAAATTCCACTAACCACCACTTTATATAAATAAAGTTTGAGATATATGAGAGTTTCTTCACTAATGTATGCCATAGCATAATTATTTCTTTAAAAAAAACTTTATGCTTTTGGTATAATATGGCTATAAATTTTTTTAAAAAAATAAGAGTAATTACATTTGATCATGTAAGGTAATTAGACTTCTATTATATATAAATTCATAAAATTAAAAATATTTTATCTAGGTCCTTCCTGCTCAAGAATTATTCCACGCTGTCAATTTTGATGTTGAGTTTTATGTTTGTCTTTAAAAATAATTTTCAAGAAAAAAATTATTATGGATACATATATTAGCTTTGCAGTAACATGTGACGTAATCCATGATCAGAAAGAGCCTATATGTGACAATTTCTTAGTGAGAGGGATGCCGATAGGGTACTTTCTATTTTGTAGATCCGCGTTACATAATGATTCAAAAAATTTAACTTCACATATTTTAGTGGACTAATTTGTAAATTTCCCGCAAACTATTAGGACCTAAAGTTTATTTCCATAGGAATTGAAGTCCCAGGTTGTTAAAGAACAGAGCAGATAAATGGGATAATAACTGCACAATTTTTCTCTGATTTGTCGATTCTTTAGATCTGTCGGTGGAATAAATTGTCTTCTTCTTCCTCCAACGGCGGCGGCGGCGGCGGCGGTCAGATGTCGACGGCGCAGTCGGGCTGGCCGAGCAGCGGGGCCTGGCCGGAGATGCCCTTCCTCACCCCGACGAGCACGTCGCACTTCACGTACATTCTACTCCACCCGCTCCTGAACGGGCCGGGCCGGAACCTGATCCGGCCCATAATCACCAGACGGAGCGCCACCACCCCGTACGCCTGATCCGTCGCGAGGCCGGCCGCCACCTCCTGCGACACCGGCACGACGTCGCCGCCCAGCACCGGCGAAACCACGAGCGTCCCGTCCTTGTCCTGGTCCAGCGGCGGCAGCGACGTCGGCGGGGTGATGGGCTGGTCGCGGTAGAAGACGTAGGCGCAGAGGCGGTCGTACTGCACGGTGGCGCGGTTGTTGGGGTTGCGGACGGCGACGGTGAACTGCATGGTGGTGGCGATGGCGGAGGCCGGGGCGGCGGCTACGGTGGCGTTGGAAAGGCGGTAGATGGCGGCGCTGAGGACGGTGAAGTGGGGGTGGGAGGGGCGGTAGACGAGGTAGAGGACGAGGGCGGTGACGCCGGCGAGGATTAGGAGGACGGCGATGGCGGAGCAAAGGATGCGGGCGGCGACGGCGCCCGGGGGGTAGCCGGAGGGGCTGCCTTCTTTCGCCATTAGCGGTGTAATTTAGTGGTTAGAGAGTATGGTAGCAGAGGATTGGGGATATAAAGGGAAAAAAAAAGAATAGAGTTGGTGAAAAATGGGAATATTTTGGTGGGGAATATTATTGATAAATAATGGAAAAAAAGGAATTTTTATAATTTGTCATTAAAAAGCAATATATGTAGATAAAAAATTGTATATAAAGTATAAGATTACATGAAATTTTTAGGTTATAATAATTTTTCTTAGTGTGCATTCATGTTTCTTGTAGACGGTGTAAGTGAAAGAGATCTTAAAAAAATTAATGTTTTTAATCTAAATTCAAGGTCATGGCATAGGGGGAAGCCGTGGTACCTTATAGAGATAACGTGCAGCTTGATGTGTCTTTAGAGAAAACATCATTGGTTAAGGAGTTACTGTTGATTGCGTTAATGTTTGAATTGGGATTATCATTGCTGCAGTACTTGTAGAACTACAACTAGAATTTCTTTCATTTCTTGCATAAAGGAGGTGAGCATTGGAGATAATATATTGATATTCCCCCTAAGTTATATATCTTCCTTAATTTGTTGAGAAGTAACTCATTTTTGAACCGAAGGAATTATATTGCATGAGAACTGGCTGTCTTGCTAGAGAAAATCTATTAAATATGATTGAAGAAGCATGATGAGTAGCTCTATTCAAGCAGTAACTTAATTGGTTGTCCATTGGAAGGAGTACCATCCATAGAGTATTGATTGAATCGTGGTTATGTGTAATGGCATTAGAACGCCGACTTTGAAATAATTTGGCAACAGTTAATTAAGTACATGTAGATTCTATGAATAAATAACCAACATGCATATATGATTAGAATTGACGTAAAAGATTTTGCATTGGCACATATCATTAATGATCCACACCCCTTGAGAAGAAAGCATTCCTTTTATAGTAAACATTAATGATCCGTTTTTTTGCAACTCTGTTCGCTTCTCTCCTTTCTTTGGGCGTAGCCAATCCCTTCACAACTTTTAAATTTGCATTTCGATCTACTTCTTCAATATTCTCAAATTATTTTCATGAAAAAATTGTGAATCATTAACTTGATAGTATTCACTTTGAAAATTGAGTCAACCTTATAATTATGTGCACAATTAAGATGGGACAAATTAATGTGGGCTTAGATCCAGCAAATTTCCCTGGTTTTGCCAACAGATCAGAAAGCTCATGCATGCATGCTGATGGGTACATTTCACCTTCCATGCATGATTGATCCAACACATGCACTGCATAGTGACATTAATTACACACCTACATAATTTGTCTGCATGCAGAATTTGTGATCTAACTACTAAGCTGAAAAAATATTCACAAATTAAATATTTATATATTATGGCATAGTAAAAATGTTATATATTAATTCGAGAAGCGTAATTAATGAAATTATTTAAGTTATGATCAGTGAATAAGGTTGAAGGGAATCCGCTTCAAGATAATTTTGAGATTATCGTAGTAGATATCATGAGAGCAGTAGCAAGACTGCTCATGTTTTGTAGATTTTTTTTACTTTACTTCAAAGAGCATATAGTTGAACATATGGTCAAAGATGTCGACAAGACAACAGATTATATTATCTTGATTATTTTTTTAAAAGGTGCATGCCTGTTAAATAAAAATTCTATCACATCACTCAAACGCTTGGCGGATTTGGCTTAGCTAGCCCTCTAATAGGATACTCGAACTATATTTCCGAATAAATTTGAAAAACTCATTTGAGCTAAGGCTAGTGGCCGGCTGAACAGCCATGAGCCAGTTGAATGGGTTCATGATTGAATAAAATGACTTGCCAACGTCTCTTGACATATCATAGCCTAATTATCTTACGTACAGTACAACAATCCCCTAGGAGCTGGAGGGAAGTGTTTGTCATTAATACTTAGATTGACAGATAGTTTGGATAAGACTTATCACTACCCACACCGCTTGGCCGTTTCATTATTAATGAGAGCCGCCTAACCACAACGAATCTCACCTACATCTTCCACTATAAATATCCTTACTTGCCCTGTTTGGCGCGAGGACCAAATCAGAACCAAAGTGATACTAATTTAAAAAACAACAATAATAATAATAATAAATAAAATTTTTTAATCATTCTACACAAATTCTAATATGAAAAAATATTATTTTACTTCACATACTCAATAACTTTTAATAAAAATATATACTTTATTTCACATCCTAGACCAAAATATTTGAATCGAGTATTTTGGTCTAGAATATAAAATAAAATTAATTTTTTTATTAAAAATTATTGAGTATGTGAAATAAAATAATGTTCCTTTTATATTAGAATTTGTGTAGAATGATTAAAAATTTTTATTTATTATTATTATTATTGTTTTTTAAATTAGTATCATTTTGGTCCTGATTTAGTCCTCGGGCCAAACAGGGCATAGTGAGAAAGGGGCTCCAAGTTCTGACTTTCTAAGCTCTGATAAGTGTCTGGCAGGCACTGTTCATCCACTACTCAGCTCTGATCTTCTAACTCTATTCGACAGACCATCTAGCTTCTACAGAGCCTCCTACAACTTACTCAAATCCTCTTCTCATCCTAGCAGAGAAACTCAAGGAAAACTCCTTCTTTTTCTGACTAAACACCTCATCACCTCTTAACTCTCAAATTTCTTATTTGAAATTTTTTAGTCAAATAGTACTTGTTAGGACAAAGAAATATCCCACCAAATTAAGCTTGGTAATATCTTTTTAAGTGATAGATCATTTTATTTTTAATATATACTTTTTTATTTTAGTGCAATATAGACCACGATCAATTTTTAAATTATAAGTGTAACCTATGGTAAGTATATACCAATGAACGAGTACTTAAAATGCTATTTAAGTCAACGTAATTATTTTTATTAATACCAAATATAATTTATATTTTAGAAATGATAATATATATATGTCACTAAATTCATGTTAATATCATGAATCTTGTCATTTTGTAATAGTGTGGTCATATTAAGTAAATTGAGGCCAACACTTCATTTGAGCTACCAAGTAATGCAATATAATTGAACTACTGGGGCAAAGATTCACTGAAATTATTAGGAATTATATGTTCTATTTGTAAAAATATTTATATTTATTTTTATACCCCAAAGTTATTGTAAACAGTTTTTATATTTATTTTATGTACCTTCTACAAATAAAAATATTCAATAATTAGAATAAATTTATTTCACATATCACATATATTTTAATAAAAAATAAATAGTAAATACATTCACAATGAAACTCTTTTAGATTCTAAAACATACATAATATTACTCATATAAAATAATTGGAGTTATAAGATAGTTTTTATTCTCTACTCGTGTTATTTTCCCCTTCATCTTTCTTAAACAGATTACCTTAATTCCTTCTCGCGCGCCAAGCCTCGAATTGCATTATCTTCTGTAGCCACTACCTCCTTCTTCCTCCCTGTGTCCTTCCTCACTGCCTATCCATTCAGCTATATATCCTCTATATATTTCACATGTTCGAAAAATAAAAATGTGAGAGTGTGAGAGTATTTTGGGTATTTTAGAAAAAAGATAATAAGAAAACTTGATGGGAGGACTTCCATGAAAATAGGCAAAAACTAATATCGGTATTCGTATGAAAGGATTTTGAATTTATTGATCTCCATGATACTCATGCTAGACCTTAAGGACCCAAATGAAATTTTGCATAATGTAGCCGCTATTGCTCTGATTTATAATCTTTTTAACTAGCTTGTTTCCTAAAAATATCAGATTTGAGATATCAAGTAAATAAGATTGAAAAGGGGAAGGAGTTTATTGAAATTGGTAAATTTGCAAATCAAATATTTGTTGGTGCCTAATTGCAAATTCTAAAAAAAGATTTTTTATTTCAGGCACTATAAATTTTCCGACTTTATTTATAAATTATGATAATAGTATGTTTCAAACCTGAGATTTTCTAGCTTTTAGACAAGCTCTTTCCTGACTGGGAAACTAGAACACTCGGATTTGAAATAGTTTAGTTTAGTTATAAGAAAAAAATTATATTTTATTTTTATTAATTTGAAAAAGGCTTATGATAAAGTTTTAAAGGAAGTACTTTAGAGAGTTTAAAAAGAAAAAAATTTGCACTGCTTATATTTAAATTATTAAAAATATATATAAAGGAACTGTTACTTGTGTTCCGACACAAAAATGTTTAACTAAAAAGTTTTTTTATTACTAAGGCTCAGTTTTAAGTCTATATTTTTTGTTTTAATTATAAAAATCTTGACTGAACATATCCAAGATGAGGTGCTTTGGTGTATGCATTTCATAAATAATATTATCATTATTGATAAAACTAAAGAGGGAGCTAAAGCGAAACTTAAGCTTTGAAGAATTACTTTAAAATGTAAAGATTTTCATCTCAGTAAATGAAAAATTGAATATGTAAAATGCATCTTTAGTCAAGAAAGAAACACTTACATTGGTGATGTGACAATTGATCATCACATTATCAAGAAGAGTGAGCGTTTTAGATACCTTAGATCAAACATACAAAATGATGATAAAATAAATAAGAATGTTATTAACTAGATCCAAGAAGGATGGATAAAATGAAAAAATACTTCTAGTATATTGTGCAATGAAAAAACTTCATTCAGACTTAAGAGTAAATTTTATAAAACTATAGTAAGGCCAGCGATGATATATGATGTTCAATATTGGTCTGCAAAAAAGAAAATATATAAATAAAAAAAGTGTTACAGAAATGAGTATGCTAAGATGAATGCGTGAATATATATTTAAAGATAGAGTGAGAAATAAGTATATCTACGAGAAAGTTGATGCTGCACCAATTGAGAATGAATTTAGAGAAAGCTAATTTAAATGATCTGTATATATAAATCATAGGCATCATGAAGCTCCAGTCAGAAAAATTAAATTATTAAATTTTGCTCACAAATAAAGAGAAATAAGGAGATTAAAAAAGATACGGTAAGAAATTATATGGAGTGATATTAAGACTTAAATAATTTTTTTTAAATTAATAGAATATAATAAAAATAAAAAAATATTGTAGTTAATACCACAAAATAAAATTAAGGCTATTATTGTATGAATTGATTTTTCAGTTTATGATCACAAGAGGTAGACCAATCGTGTAATATATCCGGTAATGGATCAGGCTCCAGCGATTATCCCTTTCAAGCTTTCGCTAAATCCCAAGTCTGTCCTTCCTCCTCCCTCATTCCCACTCCATCTCCCTCACGCCATTCGCGATAACAAATTCTTCGTCAAAATCACCAGAAGATCTACTTCTTCTCCTGCTAACCTTGAGCAATGGCAACGACCATTACCGGCCTTCAGCGGCATCTCTGCTGTACTTGCCCCTCCTCTTTTCCCTCTCGTCTTCTCCCCATCAAAGCCCTAAAACCCAACGCGAATACATTCCTTTTTCTGCATTCCGACTTCCTCGGTTACCCATCCGGTTCTTTCGTCGATGTTTCTCCAATCCGAGCAGCCGAAGCCTCCGCGGACACCGGAAATCTTGCCTTCCGCATGTCCTGGGATGGCCCGCTCTCTTCTGTCCGCCTTATTGTCCAAGGGAAGAACCTCGAGGTATCCACTCACGCTTTCTACCTGGTTCTGCATTTCCGAATTTCTCCCTTGTCGTTTGGCTGCTTGGCCAGTTGGCGGATTCGGTGAAGAAGTACGTTGAAGATAAGGTGGGAAAGGCCGTGCAGAAGCACTCCTACCTCGTGAGGGAGGTCGACGTCCGGCTTTCCGTTCGCGGTGGTGAGCTTGGGAGAGGCCCCAGAGTTCGCAGATGCGAGGTCAACGCTAATTTCTGGGCTGTTAACCTGATTTTATTTATCTGTGCTTGCAATTGACAGCCTTAAGATTGGAATCAGGTGACCCTTTTTACCAAGAAGCATGGTGTACTGCGTGCGGAGGAAGACGCAGAGTCGGTATATGGGAGTATAGACTTGGTTTCATCTATAATACAGAGAAAGTTGAGGAAGATTAAGGAGAAGGATTCAGATCATGGGCGGCATATGAAAGGGTTCAACCGCCTTAAGTTTCGGGATTCAGAGCTTGGGTTAGAGGCGGAAGAAGAGGAAGAGGAAGAGGAAGCTGCAGAGTCCTCTTCGAAGGAACTGGATAGTAACATCTTGGATGAGGTCCGTATTCCTATTGGTGTCTCTTATGGCTTATTTTATGAGAACATGTTTGAAATCTGAGATTTTTCTTTTTATAGGCTTGTTGTCTATCATATTCCATCTAGCTTCTAATGGTAACTGTCAGTTTTGATCAAGAATTGTGAATGGCTTTAGAATTTTAGGAGTAGTTGACATGAGTTGAACTACTTGATAAGAATGATTCAACCCTGCGCTTCACAACGACGAAATGGAGTAGGACGGCCGGACTGTTTGACGGCACCGGACTGGATGGTCCAATCAGGCACCATTGCCTCACCGGACGGTCTGGCCACACCTAACCAAATCTTCCACCCCAAAACCAGTAGTTTTACGTTTCTAAAAAAATGTCAAAAAAGAAAACCAATAGCTGTCAATGTTTTCCTTCGCATCCTCTCCACCGACCAAACTTCAGATTTAGGTTATCGGAACTTATTTAAGACCTCCGGAGAAAACCGTTTTGTCTACAACATTTTCATCATTCATCTTCCTTTCACAGACGGAAACACATTCGGAGAAAATCTCATACGCTTTGCTACATGCATCATAAATTACACTTTGCTCGTCGTTCCATCTACCCTTCCGATGAGAGGCTCTCAAAGGCTTACATAACTGCTATTTATAGAAAAAATAAAACTTCAACAAAAAATTTCAAAATAAAATCCAATGAACTTATAAAGTAAATACATGTCACCACTCTCTTTGAAACGGCTCACCTAATTATAAACTCAGTCAATCAACATGTCATGTCTAGCAATCACATGACAATTGGAAATAACAGTAAATAACATAAACATATAAAATCATAATAAAAAATATTAATGAGTTGGTAGTTAGTGCGATTAACATGAGGGATATGAAACAGAACTAAAAGAAACAAACTCGTTTTAAATGAAAGCAAAATAATATAATGCTATCTATAGTTTACGAAAAGAGAAGGACTTACATCTCAGTTAAGAGATGATGAAACAAAGATCAACATTTATAATATCACTAAACAGGCTGCACTTAAATAGTTGAGAAAAGTAGCATATGACACAACAGATAAGTAAACAAAAACATGCAAATAATTTAAATGTTCTATAGATACTTTGCACAAAACATCTAATGCACATGACACTAACTAGAGGGACCAAGCTCAGAGAAAATCAGAACTCGTAGAGCTGTTTTATAGTTTGTCTTAAATAAATTTTGTAGTGCCATCTACAATTACATAAAAATTTGAGAAAGGCAGAATTTGATTCTAGAAAAGCAAAACATCAAGTGACTAATATCATCCTAGTCGACAAATTTCATATTCTACCAAGACGTGAATAAAATACTGAATTTATAACATTTAAATAATTTTTTCACAATTCTACTCGTTACAGGTGCGGTGTATCACTAGGTGTATCGACTTCCTTGTTCCCAAATATCATAGAGATCGTTGAGAGCGAGGAAGTTGACAAAATCTAAAGGGTTTCTTGCCCTTCTTGTCTTCTTGGAACATGTGGCAATTGAAGTCGCCTCCAACCATTACTGGGACAGAATGTTGAAGCGATGTAGAGATAGAGCTCTAGATTTTACATCTTGGTGTAGTCTTTCTCGACATAGATGACACCATCTGCGTACTTAATTTATCTGCGACCAGGGCCTCCGCTTTGACAACTTTCTTGTGGGATATGAGAACCTGGAAGCAGATAATGTGGGATTAGCATAAAACTATGATACCCCCAGACTTACCTATAGAAGGGACCTCTAGGTAGTCTCACTAACATCCTGTTTACTAGGTTGAGGAACAAGGATACTCAATCCGCTCGTTTCATGCAAATCTTTAAGCTCTCTATCCTACTGTTTCTTTGTAGGGCAGATTGTACCTTCTTTTTCGTTGTTAGAAGAACTCTTTTTGACAGCCTTCTCATTGGCTATGGACTTCCCTCCCTTTTAAACCTTCTTACGTTTTTCTCTCTTTCGCTTGCTACATTGAGAACATGCTTGAGAGGGTTATCTAGCAAAGTCCCCGAATTAATGTCTTTCTTATTTCGCATAGCTTGTTTGTTGGCTTCCCACTCCATATTCAATTCATCTTGGGAATCTACCATAATTGACTCATCCCCCAAATCGTCATTCAGTTTGGAGAAAACACCCCCTGATTCTAAGTTTGGGTCTTTGAGTGCTTGTAGCAAAACCACAAATGGATTGGAGACATTAGCTGTTCAGAGGTTGTGGAACTTTCGGTATAGCTAAAACTCCTCCATTATCTATTCTATTCGCTGTTCTGTCTGCCTTGAATTCATTGCACTGGGGTTGCAAATTGGTCACAATGCCTTCCAGCATTGCAACCTCCTGAGACAATGGGCCGTCCGACACCTTCTTCACCTAGGCCCTATTTGGTTGGAGGCCATCTTGGCCAGGCCATGGCCAAAATGGCCTCCAACCATTTTATTAAAATTAATAATAATAAAAAATTAAGTATAATGTGTTAAAAATTGTATAGATATAATATAAAATATTTTTTTTATATTAAAATTTATGTATTGAGGATGAAAAATAAAAAAAATTATTTAATAAAATAGTTGGAAGCTATTTTGGCCATGGTCATAACCAAGATGGCCTCCAACCAAACAGGGCCCTAGTTGTAGTTTGTGAGGTTCCGGGACAGCTTATTGTTTATCGTTGCCAACTCCTATAGAAGTCAGTTTAATTCCCAATCCTCACTTTTGCTAAGCTGATAGATGAAGCAATCCCTTCTGGCTTCTAGGACTTGAAAGTGTTTAAAATGACTCCACCTCTTATGGAGCTCCGATGATAAGAAAGGGAATGATAGTCGTCACCCAAGGAGTCTCACAACAAGGGCGTTGGAAAAGGTCACTTCCACGTGTTCAATCCCTCTATGTTTAACTCCACCTTTTTCTTAACGAACAGTTCCTTAGCCGACAAACTAAGGGACGTATTGCCAATAGTGGACGACGCTTGCAGTCCCCCCTTCTCCACTGACCTCCCTTTCCGCTCATCCACCACTAGGGAGAGCCGCCGCTCCCCCCTTTCTCTTTTCCTATCATTGGGATTGGGAAAGAAACCCTGATGAGTTGCTGATGATGAACCAAAACTTTCTCCCTTTTTCTTGTTTGATGTTGGAGGACATGTCGGTCACGATAAGCTTGAATGCGGCCAGAGAAGTGCGAAAGAACCTTCAATTCAAATGTTTATAGGCAAAACCTACGTTAATGATGTAAACACATCCTAGAATAACTTTTCTAGCTAGAACTGCTAAGGGGAATTTTTTTTTGGCTTTTGGGGTATCCCTCCCTTCCTCCCTTCTACTCTAATAAATTATAATACTCTTACTCTACTCTCCTTGTGACACTGTGTAAATACTGGTAGATTTCTCTTCTGCCCACTAGGTTGATGTTTCCTCCCATACGATTTACTCTACAAGGGATCAATGTAATCATCCGCATTGACAAATTTCCTTGTTTGCCATGAGCTCTCATATTCAATTCAAGCTTGTGTACTCTAACTTCATAATAGTAAAATGGCAACTTAATGGTCCTCGATGTATTTAAAAATGATTTCTTATTTAAACTTAGGCATATGGCCTCTTTGCAAATATACACATTATTGAGATGGCTTGTTTCTATCCTATGAAATTTTCCCAATTAGATAGTAATTCTAAATCCTAGATCAATGTATGTTATGTTTTGTGTCTAGGTGCAGTGTCCCCAGTGAGTAGAGGTGCAACTTGGATCAGTTTGGTTCGATTCCATGAGGAATCAGAACCAAATCGATTAGACTAGGTTCCATAGTTTTAGGAATTGGAACTGAACTGAATTCACTAAACTTGAATCAAATTTCGGTTCGGGTCCAGTTCGATTTTGGTTCCAAGCTTAAAGCATGATTGTGCACAATACTACTATAAAAAATATAATAATAAAGAACCAAAAATCAAATAATTTCTCATGATCAAATCAAACTCAAGTTATAATTATAAATTTTAATCTTGAATTTATCACAATTACACAAAAATAGTCACCTTTATGTTAAAGACCATAACGAAATAACTATACAACATAAATATAGTCAACAGTTAATCTGGTTTAGGTTGGTTCCAGTTTATTTGAACAATAGAATCAAGAACCGACTCGAATCATTCGGTTCTAGTACATTTGGAATTGTACCTCAACCGAACTAAATTATAAATTTATAATCGAACCAAATTAATCAGTTTGGCTTGGTTTTGGGTTGGTTTTTAATTCTTCTAGTATAATTGCACGACACTACCAGTGAGTATGTTTTTTTTAATATGTTGTTGAATACTATAAATTTTGATTACGTTATGGCTATAGTTTAATTTATTTTGCATTAGTTTAGCCACTTTTTTGTCTAGAATTTTGAATTGTGCTTGTTCTAAATTTCAGTCTTGTTACTGCCCAAGGACTTAGCCTTAATTTGGCATGAACCTTGTTAAATCTTTACATTATCATGTGTTCTTTCAATTTTATTTGCATTGATTTACGAACGCGTTTTGTTTCTCTCTTTTTATTGTCCTAGTTGTATGATTACACGACCAAATTTGTTGATGAGATCTTTATGTTCGATATGTTTCTTGGTTGATATGTACCTCTGCCAGGTGGTTCGTACTAAATATTTTGAGATGCCACCATTAACTGTTGAAGAGGCAAAGCAGCAGTTAGAGAATGTGGATCATGACTTCTACGGCTTCCGAAACGTTGAAACAAGTGAGCAACTGCTTGTTAAATTTGGACTTTTGGCATTAGTGTAAGTTGATATTGTGCCTGTTTAGTCGTCATCATTATTATGTAAATATTATATAGGTTCTTGAAGGTAGGATAATATCAAATGGGGTTCATGATTTCAAAAATTGGCATTTAGATCTCTGAGATTCTTTAAAATTTCGAAACTGGTCTCTAAGCTTGACTTAAACGTTTTACGCAAAATTGTTTTAATCGTCAAACTTTCATTATCATATGATTAAAAAGATAAGTGTTTAATACTTTTATTTTATTTTAAAAATTACTAAAAATTTTAAAAGCTGGAAGACAAAGGGAAAAATAGAGTGTAAAATAAATCTTTTTTCATATTTGATATTTTTTTTATGGAATGTCCTACTTTGTATTACCACCCATCCTCAAAGTCTCAGATGATATTTGTTGACTATCATTGATCCATTTGATTATTGCTGCATAATTTTAGGACTTGTATGATTTTTACCCTTTTTGGATCAATACAATTGATGTTTTTCATCGCTTTGCCCTATCTAATGCAATTTGCAATGCCAGTCCTATTTATCCTAATTAAAATTTTGACCTCTCTTTTTTTGTTTTCTTTGAACAAAATGTAATTACTCGTTTTAAATGAGTTATCTTCAACTGTACATTGTATACTTATATCGTATGAGTATATTCTTTGTGACTTTCTAAATTGAATGGCCTTGTTATATGTTTCCACTAGGTGAGATAAATATTTTATACAAAAGAAAAGATGGCGGCTATGGGTTGATAATTCCGAAGGAGGAAGGCAAGGAGCATAGGACTGAGATGGTGGCTGAACCTGCTGCAAAGGAACCCACTGTTCTAGAGCAGATGAAGGGCTAGCTCTCATGCATCCTATATAAAAACTTTATGTTATTGCTTTCTCCTGTTTTTTTCCGACAATCTATTTTGATGTTCATGTTAATCTGTGGGGCTGTGTTATAATTTTGTAGGACAGATGAGCCAAATTAATGGAAAAATCAAATCAAATTTTTGCATGATACATAACAATTGTATTCATCAGAAAAAGTCATTTTATTCATCCTGTATATTGCATACTATCTTAAATAAATTACATTCAGATCCATGAGTTGCAGGTCCCTTTGCACCCGGGTCTGCCAAGTTTATTTTTTGTTGCATGTAGGTCTTTTTGTCAAAGGTTTCATTGATAACCACTGAATTTTATGCTTTTGATTATTTTATACAAGTTTCTATCTTCATCTAAGACCACTTTTGAGTTAATATTGAAGGAACTAGTAGAAGGCTTGTTTTTAATAGCTGTTTTGCCTTGGAGATTTCCTACCTTTGTGTTTTTTTTACAAGGAGGATTGAGTATTACTATCATGGTCGGTGATTTGCAGATCATGCGTCTCTCTGCTCAATTTAGATATGTTTTGTTCTATATATCTACAATTCATGCTCTTTGTAGTGGAAGATGGAGAAGAAAGTTTTGGGAGATTATTAATATTGTTCAAAGGGCAGAGGAAGCAATGAGGCCTTCCCTAAGTTTTCTTGTTATGATAGAATTTAATAATTGTTTCTTTTTAAGCATGATTAGAAGATTTTTTGTTGTGCTGGCTGCAAAATTTACCAGGGTGGACAGTGTGATGCGTCAGATGATTGATAGAGCAGTGGAAAACCATCAGTGGTGGCTCCGTCGTTGAGAGGTTCACGGTCTCCAATCTTGTAAGATTGTTCTTATCATTTTCCCATCCTACTTTGAGATGACTTTCTTAAGAGTTAAGAAGGCTTTGAGTTAAAAAGCAATTTTAAATTTCTTAGCACATTGAAGAGCGCCATAGTTTTCTAGACGTGCTTTTTTTTTATACAATTGACAGGTGTTCGCTTCAAATCTCATTGAACTTTGTGAGATGTTTCAGCTTGGAACCAAGTCTTTGGAAATATTTCTGAAAATCTCATTTAACATGAGTAGGAAGTGCAACAACTTGAAGACATTCTGTTCAACCCACTCTCCGAAAGATAGAATAGCTGTCAATGCGGTGAAAGTTGGGATTCAATATCATCTATCATGTGAAGAAGCTTACAGGAAGCAAGAGGCTGCTCTCAAATGGTGGAAAGATGGAGATTCTAGTTCTAAAAATTTTTACGCCTCAGTATAGAAGAAGAGAAGCAAGCTATTCATGGAGAACCTTATCAAAGAAGATGAATTCCCTACAAGCCCTCAGGAGGAGTTACGATAGGAAGGTATTGAATACTTTCATACTTTTACAATCAAGACCTTTGTTTGGAGAAAAAGTTCTTAATCACATCACGAATATTACCTTTGAGTATTAAAATGTGCTGTTAGTTTATCTGCTCTCCAAGGAGGAAATTCATGACTTCATTCTGCCTATATGCATGAGGACTATGCTCTATATTTTTGGAAGGGGATCTAGGAGGTCACCCTTGGACTGGTAGTTGTTTTTTTTTCTTCTCAGGAATAGCATCTCTCAGGCTTGCTCCAGTACCCTTGTGGTTCTCATTCCAAAAAAAAAACCCGACCCCATAATTTAGAAGGATTTCACACAAACAAGCCTTTAGAACATGGAACAGAATATCATTTCAAAACATCTAGCCTCCAAACTTTGTAAAGTGATGCTTTTATTCTTTCTCCTAAACAGTCTGGATTTGTGTACGATATGGACAGCATTCTCCTAACACAAGAAATTTTATTCCCTATAAATATCCTCGATGAGTAGTGAATTTAGCGTTAAAGCTTGATATGGAGAAAGCCTATGACCTAGTTGAATATTGTTTTTTTTTTATGCACTCCAAAATTTTGGATTTTTTTCCCAAGTAATTGATTGGAAAAAAGTGATGATAAATAGCCAAAAAGTGGGTTTCTTCAAATCTTCTAGAGGCCTCAAAGAAGGGGTTCCCTTTTCTCTGTCCTCTTTGTTATAGTAGCAGAACTTTTATCAAGAAAATTGGAGATTCCTTAAAATCTTTTAGAGCTATCTTAGGACACAAATAATTGATATCGTAGTTATTAAGGAGGTACCTTAGCCATCAGAATAAGGTTGTATTACACAGTAGAAAGCAAAAATAAGTACTTACCCATTACAATATTAGAAATTAGATAAAAAAAACCTAATAAAGATCAAGAAAACATTATAGGAGCAGAATCTGATACCAGCTTTGCACCTCCTCCATGTTGTGAAGGTAAGTGAAATTCGAGGATATCTTTAACTCTTATAGTCATGTAACTTTTGGAAGATCATCTGAAGTGAAGACTGAATCAGTTGTATGCTTTGAAAGTGAATAGGTAACTTGATTAGCTTCTTTCCAAATGAGATAATATGAGATATCCATTGATGAAGTACCTAAGGGGCATGGAAATGTGGATGGGATGCATAATAAAGAAAGCTACACAATTAAGCTATTGAGAAAAATAATTAAATTAAAAGAAAGTCTATAACCTCATGGAAATATATAATTAAATAGAATTTTAGGATTCCATTCAAGTGGAGAGAGGAGAGCAAGTTAAGAAGAAGGTTAGAATATGATTTTCATAGGGTTTCATTCAATTAGTTTAAAGCTTATGAACTAAATCACAAACATTAGCTAATTCACCCAAATAGTCTTAACAACTCTATTGTAGAACAGCTAACTCGAGTTGGAGTTCTCCATTGTATTATTGATGAATTCTAGTCACACTTAACAATTCTCTCTTGAGTTGAATTCTCTCCACATACATTTCTTTCGCTCTCATGAGTTCCTTAGGACACTTACACCACTTCGTACAAGATTGAAATTAAATTCAAGCAAAACTCAAACTTTGATTTCTTCAAAAGCTTTCCGAACATGTTAGTTGGATTCACTAGAGTACTAATCATGTTGACTTGTATCTCCCCCTAAGCAACCACACCTCAAACAAAGTGACACTTGATTTGTACGTTTATCGTCTTCTCATGAAGCTTTTGATCTTTTATCAAATAGACTGTGCTCTAACTACCACAATGCACTTTGGCATGCCTGAACAACCCACCAATTTCCTTGAATAATCCTTTTAGCCATTTTATTTCTTTCACGATGCTCTACAATTTCCATGTACTTCGACTACGTAGTAGACAAAGAAGTCATATGTTACAAAGAAGGTTATCATATGATTGCGCTACCTCCAAGAGTGAAGAATCTTGTAAGATTGCCTTTTCTCAAGGTCGCTAATATAGTTTTAAAACATATCCAACTGTGTTTGAGTCCTTTGCCTTAAATTGTAGGCATACCCAGTGATTTCACAAGGATACCTCAGAATCCACTTAACAGCATCCTAATATTGAGAAATTGAATTCGCCATGTATGTGCTAAGCTTGAATATATTGGGGTATGTCTCGTTGAAGTTGATTCCTGGTTTTTAGATATAGCCTTTTACTACTAATCGAGGCTTGTGTCTAGCTTCTTCAGCTTTGGTATACCTTGTTTCTTCTTGTATAGCCACTTGCAATGCACCTCCTTCTTGCCTTTGGAAAACTCCATGAGTTCCCATGTTTAGTTTCATTAAAAGACTCCATTTCTTCTTCCATTGGAAGACTCCTTTAGAAAGCATTTGTTTGTCAAATTGTTCATCACACATGATAACTCCAACTTGTGCCACTACTTTACTGTCATCATCTCCTTGAGATAGTCATGAAGTCATGCAGAGCCAGATCACCAGCGCCAGCGACTACGTTATAATCTACGACCTCGAGCGTAGATCATAACAGTCTATTATCTTGTATATAGTTATTTTTATTTTTTGTACATTTTATTTGGGTTATTATTGAGTCAGAACTGGGTTATATCAGTGGGACTGCCCACTTATGAGTCTTGTATATATTTTATTTTCAGTTCAAGTCAGTTGGAGTTGGAAAGATTCAATTGGAATCAAATTGAGTTTGATTTGAACCCAATTTGAATCTTTTATGGGTTGTTTAAGTCTATTTTGAAAGAATTTGGACCTATTTGCAAAGGGGAAGAAATGCGCAGGCTAATTTGCAATTTATCAATTAAAATCCCTGATTTTAAGCCCAGATCAGAGACACCATTAGTCGGCTGCTGCTTGCTTGGTCTCCAGCCACGACGCCTACTCCGCCGGATTCGGCGGTTCCCTTCGCTGACCATGTGCCCACGCAAGCAACCGCCGGCCACGATCGTCTTCCCCAACCGCCGGCCACGCGTCTTACACAGACAAGTGAAACCGCTCCTCTCTTTCACTCGTGGGGTTTTCGGCTATAAAGGGAGGAATGCAGCGCGAAGCAGGGAGATTACTTGATTTAGGGAGAAATCCACTGCGTAATTCATATTACACCTTTTTAAAACCGAATCGTGGAATTCATATTTGGTGAAAGTTCTTGTATATTGAACAGCTTGAGTAATTATCATGTGCAAAAATTTTTAGATAATATGTATGTGCATTAAATAATTTCTGAAGCACGATAATTTAATTATCTTACTTGCAATGGTTTCCTGAATTTGCTCCGATTGAAACTTAATCATCAAAGCTATTTCAGACACGAATATGAATATGCCATTAATTATATTTAACATAATTTGGAAAGTTTAGTTTAATCTCCTCTTCATTTGCATCTAAATATATATCTATATAAACTTAGGCGCTAACTTAATATTGATAGCGTTTGGATCGTCTTAAATTAATTCCTGCACTGCATCATGAAGAATTTCATTTGATGGCTGCAAATGAATCTAAGATAATTCCATTTGCCGTCATTCCTTTATTAACATGGTATCAGGCTTCAGGCTTCTTCTCTCCCAAGTAGAGCATCATCTAAATCCAGCTGAACTTGAATCATCTTTATCTTTATCTTCACCTACTAAAGAGAAAAGCTTGTATTCTCGTCTAACTTGTTTATATTATACCACATAGTCATCATTGCTAGTTTCCCCTTGAACTTAGCTCTGATACTAGCTTGTTAGCATAGTAGATTATAAAAGTGTGGTTATCTTTGATGAATAGAAATAAAAAACAATGCTAATGAATTAAAGAGCATAGAAGTAAAGCAACTGGAAGAAAATAAATACACAAGATTTATGGAGAAATGCTTACGGGATAAACCACAAAGAAGTAAGGGAGAAATTTTAGTTATTTCTCAAACGAATTATAAGATATTACGAGAGAGGTAGGACTCTAACCATAGTACTTATAGTGCATACTCGAAGATTGCCATGCCAAGAGGATGATGTGTCTATCACTAATCTCTTATACATGATAATAATAGGTTGTTAGTGATAAGTGACTTATCCTCCTGAAAAAACTTCTCTCTGACAAGGCGTTATGCTTTTTGCAGTCGAATATCTAGGTTGTCCAAAAATGGAGTTCTCACATTCAACAACCTAACAGCCGATATTTTTCTAGTCAGTACTAGGAATAGATTTATCAAGGAGATAAAATCGATACAAACTTATCAATCATATATTCAATCAAAATAGATTTAGCTAAAGAATATTCAGGTGGGAAGAGTATATTATGGCTATATGGATTGGGGAATTAAAATAGATTCAAACCGTCGAGGAAGCAGAGAAGGGTTGGATCTGCCATCCACGTCATGAAGAAGCTGAAGGTGAATCTTATATTAATCTTATTATGGCATGTCTGCGGCACGGTGCTGAGGTGGGTTTTGGGTAAATTGGTTTGTGGGAGAAGCTGTATCTGGATTTTTTTATTTGTGTTGCTGATATGAGGTCATACCCATGGTTTGTTAATTTTATTTTAATGATGCATCATGGAAATCCTTTGACATTTCCTTGCTGATGATTTGTGGCAATTCTTATATTATACTGAATGGTACATCCTGTAAATCCTCTGATAATTTTTTGTGGGTGAATTGTGGAAATTATTCTATTATACTTTAAAGCTTTGGTTGAGAAACATATGCCTGAAATGTTTCTGATTATTCTAATGAATTGCACATATATCATTACCCAATTTCAACTATTACAGGCGTGGATATGCTACTGAAAGGCAGAAGGGTTTTCTTCATCTTTCAGTTTTTGATTTCCTATTTGTGTTGCTTGTTCAAACCAGTGACTTCTCACATCTTTTTCTTTTCACAGCAAACTAGATGCCGGATAAGTCAAACTGAGTGGTCTTGTCTTCACCATAGAGAGCTTCAGGTGTTTTTAGATATAAGATTTCAATTACTTGATTTTGATTTTTGCTCCATTCCTAGGTATGTGATAACGTAATTAGCATACTGTGAGAAGCTAATTATCACATGGCAATCTTGCGAGAAGATGTTTCTAGATAAGAAGAAAGGAAGCAATCAAAGCAAGTATGTGTTCAAGTTAGTTATTACTTTTGTGATAATTAGCTTATCAATATGTTAATCATGGCTTGGCATCGGACGAATAGTTCCAGCGACCAGGTAAGTCTTTCAAATGAGGTTGTCATTGACTGAGAAATGTTTTGGTTGCCGAGGAATTTATCTAGTTTTTCCCGAATACATCTCGAGACATCCTGTAACCAGAGACACTGTACGTGTCAAATTGATTTTATCTATGTAAACGTGGTGTTGCCTCGAGTTCTATTTCGTCTAATTTGTGTGATTTCAGTCAGTTATCGAATCTGATTCCTGGATACCATGCATGACTTGCCATGCTGACATTTTCAGTAGCTCTTATGTTTAGATACACAAGCGATGGACACCTTCCAACCGCAAATCTTGGACCAATGGGTAAAAGTCAACACTTATATACCAGTACCTCAATTTATTTTGATAGTCCAATATGGGACGATTCGAATATGCATCTCCAACGGTCATTAGGTTCTTAGTTTTTTTTTTTTTCTAATTTTTCATTATGTTGCTTTGTATCAAAATTTTTTTTATTTGCATCGCATTTATTTCATGAAAGAGAGATGTCAGTTTTTCTCAACTTGTTCAGTTATTTGTATCTATTCAGTGACCATTCAGCACACTTCTGTTTAATAAGTGAAAACTTGAATTAGCATCTCATTTTAACTTCAAATATGAGTTTGGTTCACACTCTGATGAACATTTACCAGTGGAGAAGAGATAAATGAGTAATGTGAACAAATCTAATTTTAGATGCTTTATTAAAAATGTGGTTTCATATGATTGGTAGGCCCTGGTCAAGCAAGAAATAGTTTATAGTAGGACAATTGCATGTGGCAATGTGAGGGTAATAACTTGAGTTGTATTATATTATGCATAGAATTATGATGTGGTGGTTCATGTGTCTATTATTTGTGGGCTTTTCCTAGCCAATGACTACATGCAATGCATTTCATTGAGGTTTGGGACTTAGGAGATGTGCAAATTAATTGGCCATCATATCATTATATATTCTTTTATCTTTTTATTTAGTCCTTTATCAGCTTGAAAGTTTTTTTTTCTTTTTAGTTGGATAAACTACTCCAAAAGCCTAGAGGTCTAACCTTTTCTTTTTTTCGCATTGTATGAATTTTAAATTCTGTAAATTTTTGCTTCATAAAAGGACTTTTCTTTTTTTAGGGGGTGTTTGGTTCAATATTATCGTAATATTATGTTATGTTATATAGAAAAAATAATTGTTTGCTTTTCTATAAGATTATAGAATTATTAGTCAAAAGATGATTATCTAGATTACATAATATAACATCGAGATAACAACGAATCACAGGCCTCCTTAGTTCATTGTGGCCTATTTCTCAAATCTCTCTAGAGCATCTCTCTTTCGCATTAAAAAATCTAAAAAAGTTTATTAAGTTTTGTTATTCATTTTTTAAATTTTGTGTTGCATGTAATCTGAAATTCAAGATATTATGGTTGATTATGATTTTTTTTTTTGCCCTTTTTTATTTTTCCCTCATCTTATTCTCTCACTAATTCAATATTATAATGCAGCACTATATAGTTTTTTTTCATTTGTATTTTCTTTGTAATAGTATTTATTTCAATTGTCTTTTTTACTCATTATTTGTTCCCACTCAATCTCAACCATCAAATAATTATTAACAAAATTCCATTTCAACAAAAAAATTGAATTTGTTGAAATTACTGAAACTAAAATTAAAATCAAGTTTTAAAATTTTGATCAACAATATAAATATTTTATTTGTCAAATCTTACTCTCACATTGTTTAAGCATCTTTTTCACATCAGAACTTCAGCAATGATAATTTTATATTTTTTTTATGTCAGAATCTTCTAACAAATCAGTAAATATATGACCAAATTCTGTTATCATATTTATTAGGGAATATAAAGTTTAAAAAAAATAATATATTAATAATTTTGGCAGTATGCTTAAATAATATTTTTGAAAGTGATATATCAATAAAAGCCTTGTGATTCTAGACATATAAATTATTGGCCTTGCAGCTCTTTTCTCTTCCACATGGAGTCAAAATTTCTTGAATGTTTCTTTTAAGATATTAGATGACAAGTATCAATGCAAAAAAATTTAAATTTTGATGGAATTTTATGTACTCATATATATATATATATATATATATATATATATATATTTATATAATGCACATAATATATGGGTTATGTAAGTTTCTTTTTTATTCAATTTTATGTGTAACAACACTCTATTAGAGTGCTAGAAAAAAATACGAAATGCCCAACAATTAACACGATAGAACCTTGTGGCTTAATTCAGAAAAATTTATGACAAATAATTTTTAAGTTGAGAGTCGAATTATAGCAAATGACATTCTTTCTCCAAACTTTAGGATAAAGTAATTGGTTATGTAAAAATTAACCATAAAGCTTGACATAGTCGTCTGATACATTTTCTTACTGTTAAATCAGTTAAGGAAATGGATTGATTTATAAATGAGTATATAAAATTTCATCAAAATTTAAATTCTTTTGCATGGGCATTTATTATCTAATATTTTTAAGAAACATTAAAAAAAATTAATTAAATATTTGATCAGAGATATAAATTATCAGGAGTTAAATACGTAAAAGTGTCAAATTTAAATAGTTAAAAATCAAGTTCATGAGCCTAACAAATAGCTATTTATTTTTTAACTTTGTAAGCAGCAATATTTTTCAAGCAATTTCTCTAAAGAAAGGAACGAACAAATATCACAGTGTTAATATAAAAATTTTAATTATTTTATAAACTTCACAGCATCAAAATTTTTATATATTTAGTACAAAACTCTCAACACAATACTCCTCAAGGTATTATTTTAATAAATAATAATTTCATTTAGTCTCTTGAGATAGATCTATGATTGCACACATATGGTAATTAGATTTACCCTTAAAGCTCCACTCACACATTCCAATTGGGGTAGGTTTTCTTAGGCCCTGTTTGGCAATGGGCTAAAAATCATGGCTAAAATTACTCATGGCCAAAATCTTAAATTTACTTTAAAAAAACTTAAAAAATTATTTTATATTTCATCTCACACAAATTCCAACATTAAACAATCACTTTATTTCACATCTAATACAATTCTCAATAAATCAATCAACTTTATTTTACATCATACACAATTTTTAATATAACAAACTTACTTTATTTCACATCATACACATTTTTCAAAAATGGCTAAAAATTTCAACTACATCTTCTTTTTTTTCCTATTACCAAACAGAGCCTTAGAGACAAAAAATGTGACATAAAATTACCTTGATCATAAGTTACCGAAGCGGGTGTGAAGTAAAGTCTAATAAAACTTATCACGATTGACCCTGGTATAAAAATAAAACCCAAATCTTTTATTTGTTACCTTAATGATCTGAGTCATTTTGAGCCAATTTTGATCCATTTTACCCTCGCTATCCCGCCCCAATTACCCTGCTTGACTTCTTAACCAAGGCAAATAAGGTAGAAGTCGGTGGAGCATCCATCCCTGTGGGTTGAGGATGGAAGAGAAGTCCCCAATTCATACAGGTGATCAGGCGACATATCTGAGATGTAGAGTGGGTATAAATTTAGGTCAACCCACTCTGTCCTACTTCATTATCATCCTTAACATAGGTCTACAAAGATAAAAATTTGAAATTTAGTTTAGAGATTTTTATGATTTTAAATTTTGCCCGCATCGAAATAATTACGAGGAAATCTCAACTTTTAATTGTTAATATAATCTCAATGTTTTCGTTTTTCTAATATTCTAGATTATAATAAACAATTTTTAATATTTAAATAAATATTTATTATATTTTAAAATAGGATTTAATGGTTATATTTAAAAGGATATAGGTGAGAAAAAAATTGTGGAGAAAAATTAGATGACACATTTTTATGAGTGAGTCAGTGCCAAGTTGAAATACCCTCTGCCATATGATGAAATAATGAATCTCAAATTTTAAAATTTAAGCTTAATGTGTAAAATTTCAAAATAGGACCAACATTTGAGAGTTTTTCATATTAATGATTTTTAAATTTTTTTTTATAATAAAGATATTGTTTATTCGAAGGTCCATAGTTGTTTATTCAATGAGCCAGATGGCTGGGAAAAAAAGTCAGGCAAGCCGCCGCATGCGGAGCAATGTTTAACTTGTATGCGATATTCCGCATAATGGAAACGTATGCGACCTCAAAATCTGCCGAAATCCCTGAACTAGTTCAGGGATTTTCGCGATTTTGGAACCCACCTTTTCCCTGCTGTACGCATAATAATACTTATGCGAATTTTTTTGACGTCGCAGGTTATAGAAGGCTATGCGGCTTTGCCACAGATGATTTTCACTTTCTTATGCTGTAAAAATCGGACCGCTTTTTTTTTTGCTAATAATAATAATAATAATAATAATAATAATAATAATATCAGACTGCATTTTTACTAAAAAAAAAACTACCTATATACCACATCATTTAATTTTATTTATATTTTATCCATCTATT
The DNA here is from genome assembly GCA_002786265.1 of Apostasia shenzhenica. NCBI lineage: Eukaryota > Viridiplantae > Streptophyta > Magnoliopsida > Asparagales > Orchidaceae > Apostasia > Apostasia shenzhenica. The sequence goes on from KZ454132.1 coordinate 2,164,676, forward strand.
CTTAATTAATTACGCTATACATACTCAAAATATTACAAAATCTTACATACACACACTTGAGTTAAAACTTAATCAAAATCTATTTGAAAAAAAAATTCTATTAGTAAATCATTAAAATTATATTTTTATCTTTAATGGTACATATTTTCTCTTCCTTAGTGCTACACTAAAGTGTTGATTTGTCCTAAAATTAATTCATATCGCGAATATCTCTTTCCTTTGCCGCCACCTAAACATTAAAATTTTAGGATTTTTACTCAAATTATATTTAAATATTCTTAAAATAATATGATGAACGACTGAGATTTTTTGTAATCTGATTATAGTTAGGTTATTAAAAAATTATGATTACTCATTATAATAAAAATAAGTTAAAATATGCGTATATAAGATTTTATAATATTTTGAGTGTGTATAGCATAATTAATTAAGAATGAATGGGTAAGGCATAAATAAAACTAAATTATGTGGCATGTAAGTAATTATCCAAAAAAAAAGACCGCATTTACATAAAAAAAATCGGACGGTATTAAGAACCAGCCTAGCTTTCAATTCATAGTCGAATGAATCTAATTAGTAATTAACTATTATTTTAAAAGTTAAAACATATGAATGAGGACTCAAAATTTAATATTATGATTAAAGCATCAAAAATAAAAAGTAGTAAATATATAAATATATATATATATAAAAGTATTGTTAAAATTGAGAATGCCGTAACATAATCTCCAAATACTTCTATATCATGAGTTGAGCTAGCTTGAAACGCAAATGCTAGTGGAGTTGAGCCATCTTAAATAGATTTATAAATACACGGATTGAGATTGAGCTATACATGGCTCGACTCAAACTCGAATTATTCGCACTTTTAGCGGTAGCTCAACCCACACAACATGTTTCTAATAACCAGATTAAAAATAGAATGGTGAATTATGTTCATGTTTCGCAAAGCCAAAGTTGCGAAAAATCAAATCAAACTACGGAAAAGTATAGCAATGGGATTTGATGATCAAAATTGGTCGAATCGGTAATTCACTAATATTTAAAAATACAAAAGGATTAATATTGAGTTATTTTATAAGCATATTTGAATTCATTTAATTGGAGCATATTTTAAAAAATCCTAAAACTTTTTATGTAAAATTTTTTAAATTTGTTTGATATAGAAAAAAATTTATTTTAATATTATGATATAAAATAAAACTTTTAAATGAAATATGGTAAAATATTTAGTGTATTTGGGCAGTATTTGGATCTGTAAAGTACAAGCTAAAATTTTTAAATTAATTGATAATTAGAAATTTAACATAATAGCAAAACTAATCAGTTCATAAACTTTATATGAATGATTTCTGGATATTAACGAATCGAATACTAATATATTCGAACTTATTCATTTACCAATTAGGCCTTTAAAATTATTTTCAAACTTATTTATTAACATTGATAAATCAATTATGCACGAGCTTTTATAAAACTATACATCGAGTTGTACATGGAATACTCAATTCATTTACAGCCCTACATAGAAAATAGGGTAAATTGCATAGGGGGTTCTGAGGTTAGAATGACGCTGTAAATAGATCCCACATTTTGAAAAGCTGAAAAGCTTAGATTTGTGTCCTCGAGTTTGTGTTTGCGCTGTTATTTAATCCCTTAGATTAAATATCGCTTTTTCGGATAGTCTAATTAGACAGTAACGATTAAATTTGACTGTTAGTCATATTTATATGGACCAAAATATCCTTATAACTTTCTTAAAAATTTTTAGAATAATGTGGAGAATGAGTAAAAAATTTGGGGGTAAAATAGTAAAAAATCAGCAAATTTCAGACGTGAGACCAAACGACAACGCAAAAACAAACTCGGGGACCCAAATCTAGGCTTTTCAAAACGTGAGACCTATTTGCAGCGTCATTCTAACCTCAGGGGCCCCTACGTAATTTACCCTAGAAAATATTATATTATCAGACATGCATATGACTCTGATTAATGCATAAATTTCAACCACTCATATAACATGATGCACTAATTATTGTGCCAAATAAAGCATCTCAATAGTTGATGCTCTGAATTTGAATTTTTGATTTGAATATTGGAAGCATGAAGCGTTCAAACTAAACTAAAAATGAATTTAAAATATTTCATATTCATTTATGAAATATGGGGCCCCCACTGCGGAAATCAAGGAGATGCTGACAGTGGACCCCACGTTGCTGGCCACGTGGCAGACAGCCTTATGGTCCCGGTCCTCGCGGGCCCCAACGAGCTGAACGGCCTGGTAGCTGTTCTTGGGCTGGCCCATTAACGGCCCATTATTTGATTTTCAAATCTATTAGAAAATAAGAAGCACATGGTTCAATGAAGAGCAACTAAATAATAACTATAGTCAATTCAACCCTTTCACAGTTAAATTTCATATCAATATTTATAGTTCGTGAAAATTTCATTGGTTCGAGGGTTGAATTTTAAATAAAAAATATTTTATTTTATAAATTTAATAAAAAAAAATAGTTTAGTACTTGAAAGTGTAAAAAATTTGAAATAAATTTAATTATAATATTCGTATTTGTGTTGGATATGAAACAAAACTAATTTTTATAGTTGAAATTTATATCGGGTAAAAAAAAAATTGAACTAAACGGGCCCTTAAAGTTTATATTTAAAATTTTAATTAAACCTCATTTTAAATAATTATTTTTTTTATTTTTTATTTTTTTTATTTTTTATTTTTTTTATTTTTTTTATTTTAAGAGCACATCAAAACCTAAAAAGTTAATGGGAGTTAGGAGGAACATTATTAATAGCTCCAAGTACTTTGTGGTTATTTCATCAAAAGTAAAAAAGTATATAGGTGGCTATCATGGTCTAAAGCACAAAGAATCACATGATCATTGCTCAAATTTTAATCTACTTAAAACTTAATCGATCTAAATATAAATCCCTCAAATAATGAGCGAGATGCTTGTACAATGAAGATAGGAGATTCACCCAGAGAGTAGAATACGAGTTTTAACATCGTACAGTGATGAAGACAACTTGTGCATTTTAAGAAAAGTTTAACTTCCTAAATTAGTTTTTGACGAGAAAAGAAAGACAGATATAGCAAATCAACTTTCTTTTTATGAGTAAAGAAAAACCAAAGCTTTCAAGTTTTCCATCTACTACCTTATCACAACGATATGAATATTTTCACTTAAAAATCTTGCATTCAATTCTCTCCGAAATTAAAAAGATTTTATAAAGAAAGGCGCATTTGTGGTGATAAATGCATGAGTAGCATGAGTGCGATTAATAACATGAGTAGCGTGTTCGTGTCGACCCATCAACACGAATATAGTTAATAAATATGGGGATTTGTGGTGATAAATGCATCTTTAATTAAATAATTAATTAATCCACATATGAGTCAGCATGTTATTAGTTAATGATTTGGTCCATGCCTATTATTCATTAATTATATTAAATTATTATTAACAGTACCTAGATAATTGTGGCCATGCACCTAAGTTCAATGTAATTTATCAGAACTGTTCAACTAATCACAGGCTTAGTCATGGCGTGAAGCATTTAATTCTCAACAGTACAAAAAAAAAAAAAAAAATAGAGATCTGATGACAACTTTTCTAGAGTTGGGATTATGTAGAATTTAAGGGATCAGTTATTCATTGGTTTTGTTTTTAATTCACCTTTTAAACTCTATATTATGTTCATCCATCAAAATATTTTATATTGGTTATATTTTACTTTAATTTTATGAGCGAAAAAGAAGTATATTAATACGTATTTACAAGAATAAATGCGATATATAAAATTATGTCAATTTAAAATTCTGGAGAAGATGATCACACATAGGTTACACTATTATATTAAAGTATTAGAGAATTATTTTAATTTTATAGCAGGTAGATTTACCATGAAAGCTATTCATTTATTGATGAGCTTAATTAAGGAGTTTAAGGAAGAAAAACCTACATTTAATTTTTTATTGATTTAAAATAAAATTACGATAAAGTCTCCAGGAAAGTACTTTGGAGAGTTTTAGAAAAAAAAAAGATTTGCACTGTTTATATTCAAGTTATTAAAAATATATATAAAGAAGCTATTACCTGCATTCGGACACAAGAATATTTGGCTAGGGATTTTCCTATTACAGTTGGATTACACTAAGTTTCAAGTTCGTATCTTTTTGCTTTGATTATAAAAGTCTTGACTGAACATATTCAAGATGAGGTGCCTTGATGTATGCTTTTCATAGATGATATTATCCCTATTGATAAAACTAAAGAGAGAACTAAAGCGAAACTTAAGCTTTGAAAGAATACTTTAGAATCTAAAGATTTTTATTTCAGTAAATCAAAAATTGAATATATAAAATGCATATTTAGTCAAGAAAGAAGTACTTATAATGGTGATGTGATAATTAGTCATCAAATTATCAAGAAGAGTGAGCGCTTTAGATATCTTGGATCAATCATACAAAATGATAGTGAAATAGTTAAGAATGTTATTAACAAGATCCAAAAAGAATGAGCAAAATCGAGAATTACTTCTGGTGTGTTGTGCAATAGAAAAATTTTATCTAAACTTAAGAGTAAATTTTATAAAACTGTAGTAAAACCAGCGATGATATATAATACTGAATGCTGACCTACAAAGAAGAAACATACAAATAAAATAAGTGTTGTAGAAATGAGGATGCTAAGTCGGATATGTGGGTATACATGAAAGGATAGAACAAAAAATGAGTATATTCGCGAGAAAATTAAAGTTGCACCAATTAAAGATAAACTTAGATAAAGTCGGCATAAATGATTTAAACATATAAATCGTAGAACTATTGAAACTCCAGTTAGGAAAATTAAGTTAATAGATTTTGTCCATATATAAAGAGAAAGATGGAGATCAAAGAAGGCATGACAAAGAACTATAAGGAATGATCTTACTCAGATTTAAATAAAAATTTATTAATTAATAGAACACAATGAAAATAAAAAATTCATATAGCCAATCTCACCTAGTTGAATTAAAGTTTGATTATTATTGTTATATATTTAACTTTAATTTTATAGATAATTCTTTTTTTAAATGGAATTCATTAAATAGGATCTAAATCTTAAATCTGCCTAGTACTTAATATTATATACAAATTATACATATATCCCCATATTTGATAGTTCATACACCTGTTCTCTAATTTTCTATAATATAGAAGAAATTAGACATAGGATTATGATTATAAATTTTTGACACATTTACATGCATTTAATTCAAAATTTTAAATATTATATAATAATTTAAATAAGTGCTATCAATAAATTATAAGATAAATTACATCCAAGCTATTGAGGCGAGAAAGGCATTATAATTTAATCTCAATTTTTTAAAACTTTAATTTAGGTTATTGAGATTGTAAAAATACTGTAATTATTATTAATTTTTATCATTATATTATAGAATTAATGCTAATGATTAACTTTTAAATTTTGAAAATATAATTTTGAAATATTAATATATATATATATTAGTTTTAAATTTTTAAATAAAAAATAAAAGATCAGACAATTTTTTTTTTTGATAATAGACAAAATAAATTTTAGTAAAGAGTATTTGGTTCAATATTATCATTATTTGATTTCATAATATTTATAAATAATTTTTTATAAAATTATTAATAAAAAAATAATATTTAGTTATCATGACGTCTATATTACATAATATAACACTAAGATAATAATAAACCAAACGTTCCCTATATTTTAAAACATGAGATAACAAAAGGGTATAATAATTTTTTAAAATGTATAAATTATTTAAATTAGTTAAAAGATTGATTGAATTTCCTATTTTTTATTAGGAATGGTCATCCAAAATGGCATAACTTTGAAAAGACCAAAATTACATTAATTTTATAATCTCGAAAATTAAAATTGAGATATTTTAAAAGTTAGAATCAATTTGTAAATGCTTGTTCTAACCTTTCAAATTTATCCTATTAAAATATTATTGGTAATATAATATATATAATTAATATTTACATGTTAAAATAAAATTAAAAATAAATTTGAACTCAAAATTCAAGTCTCTCTCGAATCTCGATCCATAACATGTATTAAAGCCACCGTTCCTACGAAGCTTAGCACCCCTTCTTCTTCTTCTTCCACTATGGCTCAAGGAGACAATAAGGAAGACGAGAATTTAACGATCATACCTCCAGATTTCTCCGACTTGGACCTCAGCTTCACCAGCACCTCCGCCTCCACCTCCTCCTTCGCCGCCACCACCACCACCGCCGCCTCCAGCGCCCGCAGCAGCATCAGCCTCAGCCTCCCCTCCTCCTCCTCCTCGTCCTCCTCCACCCTCAAACCCCTCCCCCACCGCCGCTTCGACCCACGCTGGTCCGCCCTCCGCGCCGCCGCCAACCTCTCCCCCGACGGCCACCTCCACCTCCGCCATCTCAAGCTCCTCCGCCCGCTAGGCTCCGGCAACCTCGCCCGCGTCTTCCACTGCCGCCTCCGCGGCTTCGACGACCCATCCGTTGACTTCGCCCTCAAAGTCGTCGATCTTCACGCAGCCGCCGTCGATGAGGCCGGCAGCGGCAAGCTCTCCAATGTGAGAATGGAGGCGAGGGTTCTTGCCGGCCTCGACCACCCCTTCCTCCCCGCTCTCTACGCCAGGCTCGACGCCTCCCACTACGCTTGCTTCCTCATCGACTACTGCCCCGGCGGCGATCTCCACTCTCTCCTCCGCCGCCGCCGCAGCCCTCGCCTCCCCGTGGCCGCAGTCCGGTTCTATGCCGCCGAGGTCCTCCTCGCCCTCGAATACCTCCACGCCCTCGGCTTCGTCTACCGCGACCTCAAGCCGGAGAACGTCCTCCTCCGCGCCGACGGCCACGTCATGCTCTCCGACTTTGACCTCTGCTTCCATTCTGACGTGGCGCCCGCCCTCCACCGCCGCCGTCACCTACTACCCCGCCGTCGGCCTTCTTCGTCCTCCTGCTTCCTCCGCCCCGCCCAGGAAGCAGAGGAGCTCGAGTTAGTGGCGGAGCCGGAAGCGGCGTTCTCCCTCGAGTGCGTCGGGACCCACGAGTACCTCTCGCCGGAGGTGATTTCCGGGGCAGGCCACGGCAATGGCGTCGACTGGTGGGCCTTCGGCGTATTCATCTACGAGCTTCTGTACGGTCGGACTCCGTTCAAAGGCGGGAGCAAGGAGTCCACGCTAAAGAACATACTGGCAAGGGAGTTGAGGTTCCCGCCGGAAACCTCCGCAGGCAACCATGGCGGCGAGAAAGCTGCGGCGAGGGACCTGATTTCCCGGCTGCTAGTGCGGGACCCGCGGCGGAGGATGGGGAGCGTTAGGGGAGCTGCGGAGATCAAGCGACACCCTTTCTTCCGGGGGGTGCGGTGGGCCCTTATTAGGACGATGAAGCCGCCGGTGGTGGTGGGGGCCGCCGGCGCCAGGGTTTATGGGGAGGGGAAGAGATGGTGGAGCAAGAAATGGAGCAGTTGTGAGGGTAAGTGGTTAAAGCGGCTGGGGTTGGTTGGCACCAAGAAGAAGACAACTGGCAAAGCTTGATTTTAGAGAGAGAGAGAGAGAGAGTTTTTGTACAGAATTAGAAGAGAGAGAGAGAGAGTTGGCTTTAGCTTGTAAAGTGAAGATGATTAATTATTAGTGTACTTAGTTTAATATCATGTCATTTCTTTTTTTAAAAAAAATAAAAATTAAATGTTCTTCTGAGTATAACTACATTTCTCAGGATTGAAATTTTTGCATCATATGTTTTTAAACAAATATTAAATAGATTTCAAGGTTGAGAACAATATCAAATATTATCATCTAATATAATGTCTATCCAATTCTTTTTTTTACAGATATTTAACCAAGACTTTAGGGCATGAATTTGATCAAGAATTTCAAGAGTAATTCAATTTTTTTTTTTTTTTATCTTTTTGAAGCTTCCGAAAATATTAGATTCTACTTAACCTTTTTTTTTTTAAATTATGCGTTTAAGTGATTTATGATATAATAATTTCATGTTAGTATTCTTATTATTTATTGATTTTGGTATTAAGTAACAACACAATATCCAAAAATTTTAATTTATAGTAAAATTTTTTAATATCATAATAAATATGTATATGCATCCTATATTAATTTCAAGCATACATAAATATATAGATATAGTATTGTATGACACTAATTTTAACATAATTTCAGCTTGTCAAAAGGATTAAGTAGATTTTAGTGCCTGAATGGGGAAAAGCATCAAAAATGAAAATGAAAAATATAGAAGAAATTTCTCTAAATAATAATATGATTGTAATGGCGAATAACAAGCTCTAACTTCCATTTATGTAGAGAAAAATTAATGCTCTACACTACAAAGTTAACGTCAAGATAAAATTATAGACGAATAACAAGAATTGTATATATACACTCTCAAAATCTATTTGTTTGTAAAATTAAATTTAAGAAGGTTAAAATTAAATTTATATAGAAATATTTTTTAATAAAAATTATGAATAATGTGAAATAAAATTAATTATTATATTAAAATACGTAAAAAATGTGATATAAAATTAATTATTATGTTGGAATATGTAAGGGATTATTTTAATAATATTTGTAGGATGTAAAATAAAATTAATATTAAATTTTATACGTGATGTGATTCATTGGTTAGTAAAATACTCCCAAATAGCAGAGGAGAAAATAAAAAAAGCTATGCAATAAATACAAGGAATAAGTGGTGGGGAGAAAAGAAGAGGTAGTAGAATAATGAAAAAATTATTAAGCTCGAATGAAGTAAACAGATAAAATTTTCGAATGCTTATGACAACATGATACGTGTAAATGTAGGGCTTACAAGCAAGCAAACAGAACATTAACTAGCATTTCTTTACATAGCTATCTTTTGAATAGTCATTTTACAAAAATATAAGGCAATTTTCAACTATGGGCTACAAGAAAAAAATTTATTTTAATATTAAGAGATGTGTAGGATATGAAATAAAATTGATTTTAAAGTTGAAATTTATATTGGATATGAAATAAAATTGATTTTTAAGGTTGAAATTTATGTTGGATGTGAAATTAAAAAAATATTTTGCTTATTTTTAGGTAATTGCCAAATATGCCCATAAGGTACATAGGAATGCTGATAGCCATGTAAAGACTTTTCTCAACTGAGGAAACCTAAATCCTATCCTCACCTTAAGAAATATAAAAATACTTTTATGTAGCTGAAAATTGTATTTACATAGCTGAAAAATATCTTATATAGCTAGAAAATGGCCTTAATACTAGAAAAAAGAAAGTTGATTTGAGAAATGATAAGATAACACATTGTTTCTATTTCTGCTTGCTTGTGGGTGCATCCCACTTTTGTGTGCATTGCACAAGAATTTGCAATCGAAAATCAAACCCAAAAGTTTCTCAAAATAATGAGAGATGTAGTGTTACAAAAATAAAAAATAAAAAACATTATAATGTAAAAATTTAGTCAAGTGAAAAAATCTTCCATACTATTTTGCTATTTAGTGCACTAAACAAGTAAATATCATGAAGGTAATAGGAGCTCTTATGCTAACAAAGGACGTCCAAAAATATGTAAGGATACCTGTAATATGAAGAAAACAAACTCTCACCATTCATGAAACTGAAGCCAAGTAAATACATCTGCGATCACCGCTTGTTCTACTTCGATATTTTTGCAGTGAGTTCTCTTACAAGCTTAGCAGCCACCATAGCAGTCATCCCATCCACAGTATCTCGCTGAGGATTGAATTCTACAACATCAGCAGCTATAACGTTTCCTTGCAGGTTGTGAAGAATATTGAGCACGTCACGAAATGAAAGGCCTCCGGGCTCAATATGAGAAACACCTGGAGCAAATGCTGGATCAAGACAATCAACATCCACAGATATATAAACTCCCTTCACACCTTCGCCTAGTTTCTATCCAATTTACCAAAGAAAACAAAAAGAAAGAAAAAAGTAGTATAAGTATGAAGTATATTAAATATTTGGCTAATTTGAACTGCATAATGGATACGAAATTCAAAAATCATTGATGAGATGTCCTAACTCCTAATCCATCAAATGATCCCAAACTAATTTGAATTCAGACTAATGTGCTATGTAAATCGTTCGTCAACCTAAGCAAACAAGCTTGAACAATTATATATTTAGCTCATTTATATGGGTGAACAGGCTCATTCAAAGTACAAAAATGTGCTCTATTACTTGTCTATAGACATTCTTCCAATGTAATTTATAGAAATTTGATATTGACTTGTTAAATGATAATTGTAGAATTACATTAAATAATTATAATTAAAAGTGTATTATACATGCATTTTTATAACATATAATTGTGATCTACTCCATTTGTTAATTAGTTCACAATGATTAATGAATTTGTTTATATATTAAATTCTATGAAGTAATCCATTTATTAGATTTTACAACCAATTATTATTTGTTTATGTTATTTAATAATAGCAGAAATCGATGATCGTATCAAATGTAGTAAAAATAAAATATGAGCATATCTAATGAAGATATCAAAATGATAAATGATTTAGAATAGATCACAATCCAGAATGCTATGGATGGATAGAGATTAATGTAGATTATATCTATTTTATTTTATTTTAGAAAATTTATTTCATATTTAAATTGGTTGGGTTTATACTATTTAAGTGGACAGATCTAATTAATTAAAATTAGTTGGAATTATCCCATTTGAATAATTATTTAGAATCATAATTATTTTTTCTTATATTTTATTTAGTTTATTTACTATAAATAGGTATGAGTTTGTGCATATTTTACTAAAGAAGAGAATGAATAAATAAAATTTGTTTTGTATACAAGTAACTTTGGAATGCATTAATCTAAGGATTCCAAAAGGAGTGATATCCCAAAAAGATAGAAAAACCTTAGATGAGAATCCTATAAATCCTAATTATTCATCATTATTTTTCATATTTTCCACCCTAGCCACTTCATTTTCTCTGCCTGCATTAATTTTGATATCAGAGCGTATTGCCCTGCATTAAAAACACCATAATTTTATGAATTTGAGGATTTTAATATTAATGTTATATTATCATATTGTTTGCAGTACATTATGCACATATATATATATATATATCTTTGATCAAATATAAACATATAATAGTGAATTATGAAAACAACTGCATTATATACCCAATATGATTTGTAAGAATTCCCTTTAACAAATCATAGAGATGCTTTTTGTTCAAGCCTCCTTATGAAAGAATTATTAGCCACACTGTATATTTGTATAAGTTAGAAATTTAATAACCTAAGTGGGTTAGGTTTTAAATAAGTTGGGTTACAGGTGACCCAGATCCAATTCATTAACTTGTAAACGGGGAAGGTTAGTAAATGAAGTTGGTTGATGGGTCAAAAAAAGATCTATTTGGGGATTTGATTAGATTGGAATTCATAATGGGTTGGGTAATGACCTAATCTATTGACAGGCTTAATTGTCACTGCAGTTGTAACTCCGGAACGAGCAACAGAGACACTGAAGAATAGAAAGATGCAACCGAGATTTTCAACAGCACTGGCAAGACGATTTATGGATATGTGGTGCTAGAAAATTAATGTAGAACGTGTATGGAGAAAGGAAATAATAATTACAAGAAAGTGAAAAACACGAATAAATGAACGAAAACTATAAAGAATTTTATTCAATCATGTCTCTTATTACAAATATATACGACCTATTTATAGAATTCTAGTTTCAACTAATTAGAGAAAATAAATTAATAAAATAAAAAATTAATAACTAACTTCCTTAAATTTTTAAATATTTAAATTATAATAAAAATAAAATACTAAATATTTAATAATTAAATAAATCATTCTTTTTTAATAATTAAATAATTAAATTCTAATGCAATATTTTTTGGATTTGCATTATTTTTAAATTATCTTTATTTTCATTATTCTCCTCTACTTGAAGAGAACTTGACTCCATCAAGTTGGAATGCAAACATGAACTAAGAAGATCTTGATCCAATATAAGATATTCTTAGTTTATGCTCCAAGAAAAATTATTGTTCTTTCTTAATGTCAATAATCTTGGAAGAGCAAAATTAGGCAAAACAATAGGCTCAAATGATGAAGATAACATTACATGCCAAAATATATGTCAGGAGTAGAAACCAAACCTATTGACCCTTTAAACTTTATCTCTTCGAGGACTTTTTTGTTCGATAACTTAATCAAAAGCGCATCTTGGGAGATGTTTAGAGGAGATATGACAACTCCATAATATTCAATTATACTCGAAGAGAGATGATTTTCTTGAGAAACTCTGTGTTGTAAAATCTCACTGGAGCCCATGTACCATTATATCTTATTGAGTAATTGCCTCTTATTTGACCTCATTGTCAATATCGTCTAAGTTTTCTTTTCAATCTCTATCATTCAAAAAATATATAGAATTTGAAGAATCACTATATTTATATATCTCTAACATATTTTGTGCTTCATTTAATAGATTGTACTCTGTAATAATCACCTCAAACAAATCTATACATTCTTCAGGAGTTTCCTCAACTATACGACTTGCTTCATAGTAATTATATTTCACCAATATCATGTATTTGTCATACTTATTGAATCACATAATTAAGTTTTCTCAAACAATCACATCTAAAAGTTTTCATCTATTCTTGGAACATTTTGAAGTCACGTACACATGTAGCATTGGGTGTCAAAACAGTCAGACCATCTTCAATAGTAATTTTCTTCTCATTCATATAAACCATATACTTTTTAAAACTTTCATTAATTGGAACAACAATGTCATGTGAAGACTAATGATAGGTTGTTTCTAGAGTTTCAACAAGGGGCAAAGCTAGCGGTTTTTTCTCATTTGTGTGTTATGGTTGTGGCTTCAATGTGACATATTGATATGAAAAATTTTGAAATTTATAACACACCGAAGAACCATAATAATATGCATCAAAAAACTGTCAATAAAAATTGATGAACTTGGTCATGACATGACTTATAAGAAAAATCTTGATAAATATTATAAAATTTTGACTTATGTTATTTTTTTGAAGAAGTTATAATAATTTTTTTCAAATATATTATGTCTGTATAATAGGGGTGGAGAAGGCAGCACTGAAGAAAGTGGGCTCGGGCTGATATGACAGGATGTGCGGTGTTAACAAGTCGACTGCAAGCAGGCCGAGCTATATGGACATCAAAGCTAGATGCGTGTCGCATAGGAGGGAGGCGTGAACACAGGTTTATGCGGTGATGCAAGCGCAGGATGGCACAGGTGACATGGGCGCACCAACGTGCAAGTGTTGACGCGTGTGCGAATGAAACGACAACTGTGTTGCGGGTAAGGCACGATAGGGGAGGCGCATTGGCACGCGGGAGCACTCAGAGAGGCCCGATTGGGTTGCACTCACGTAAAGCATGTGCTCGGGCTGGCTCTTGTGTACAGGCAGGCACTTGCGTGTGGGATGGCGCTTGCAATCCTGTAAATAGGGGCTTACATACAAACGTGATGGACCATACAGTCCTACGCACATGTGTGTTCATAAAGCTACACAGGTGGTGCTTGAGTAGGGCAAGCACACATACACATTTTCAAAACAAACGAAGACTGTTAGAGCATTGTTAAGAATAATAAGCTTTGATACCAAATGATGTATAATGTGTATGAAAAAAGAGTTACATACCCAAATTTATCCTCCAACCAAACAAGCCCAATGAGTTACAGTATCTTGATGTATTCATATCCTACTTTTTTTTTAAATTTTTTGTATTGTCGTATCATACCCGTACCAAATCATTTTTAGCCTTTTGTTCTCTCTTTACTCTCGTGACTTGACTCCTTCATATTTAGTATAGAAGCAATCTTCTTTTCCTTTTTTGATTAAAAAAATGAAGTTTATTAACAAAATGATAGATGTTTCTTGCACTAGAAACAAATAACTTCAGAAGAAAGAAATTTATAAAAATCCCATCTTTATGGATAAAAATGCAATTTAAGTGCAAAGTCGAATGCCCAAAATTTCATACATCTAAATAAATAGTCCATGTCACTTTGACTTATAACCATGTGAGACTTATAGGAAGAAACAGTCCAAGTGTGGGTCGTCCACTCAGAATGAACATTGCTTGCTAATTGCCCAAACCTGGGCTCAGCTTTAGTTAGCCACCAACCTTTAGATTAACTAAGGGTTGATAAATCTCATCTCAAAAGTTATTCAATCAAATTTTTTTTTAAACCACACTTTCCTTTTTTCAAGACTAAACAGAGCCTAAAAACTCAACAGAACTAAGGTTGAGCTAAGATGGTGTCATGATTTTTCTCCCAAACATTCAGATTTCAAGGTAAAAATTGCTGCCTCAATTTATTTCTTTGATTACCTTGCTTTCACTATGTTTACTACATGTTCGATCCTCATTGACCAAATTTCATGTGAAAATTTGGTGCACTCACACTAGATCAAGATTTTAGACTTCTACAGCCTAAAAATGTAACCTAAACATTTGACTTCACAACTTCATCTTCTTATTGATGACCCAACATTTTCAATCTTTCATAAAACCTCAAACTTTTAGGCTATCACAGCCTCAGCCAGTTTGGCTTCAACAGCTCCTATTAGTTCAGCTTGAATACCCTCAAATAGTTTTGCTTCAACATCCTCAAACAATTCGACATCAACAACCTTGAATAGTTCTGCTTCAATAGACTCGAACTATTCATTTGTGACAACCTCGAATTGCTAGGCTTTCGCAGCCTCTTCACAGCATCAAACTATTATGCTTCCATAGCCTCTCAACAGCCATAAACTGGTTGGCTTTTATACTTCCAAAGGTTTAGGCTCCTATAGCCTCAACTTTTTATGCTACAGATCCTCCAAATAGTTCGACTTCAACAGCTCAAACAGTTTAACTTCAACAACAATGAACTGTTCGACTTCAATAGCCTCAAATTATTAAGCTTCAATGAGCCACTGCCTCTAAACAGTTCTTCAACAATCTCAAACAGTTTGATGTCAACAACCTTGAACAATTCTACTTCAATGGCTTGGAACTATTCGACTTCAATAGACTCAAACTATTAGGTTCTCATAGCCTCTAAATAGCTTTGCTTCAATAACCTTAAACCATTCAGCTTTGATAGCTAAAACTATTCGGCTTCAATAGCTCAAACTATTAGACTCCCACACGCACCACCAAATTGGTAGGCTCACACAATCACCAAAAATAGAAGGCAGGGATATGGGTAAGAGGTTCCCTGGGGGGACTCTCCAGTTCTCAAGCCTTCCTTCACCGCTCATCCTAGCTAAGAGAAGCATTCAATACTGCATTGCTCCCTTATATCTTCTTCTTCATCTTCTACTTTGCAATAGCCTCATTTTGTAAACTTATTTTGGCTAAATGAATTTAAACCATTCAAATGACATCATGATTTTTCCTAGACACTTGGGTTTTCGCATAAAAGCTGCTACCTTTATTTTATTTCCTTATCACCTTAATTGTGCTCCATTTCTACCTGTCCGATCATAGTTGGCTGATTTTTCACATCAATATAACCTAATTTAGTATGCATGCACAAAAACTGTGGTAAGTTGGCAATTGTTTTTACTGGTGAGAAATGTTTCATGACTTCAGAATGTACAAGAATAAAGAAAGGGATGGAAGCGAACCGCGCGTGAAGCAATTTACCAGATTTTCCAGTATCTCTCTATCTCTCAAGAAAGTTCTCATTTCATACTGCTCCACCCCAAATCGTTTTCCTTGCTCACGACCTTCACTAGTAATTGATCTAATTCCAACCTGTGCAAGACAAATTGAAGCATCAAAATAGCATTTCAAAATTTGAAACAAATTTGGCAAAAAAGACAAACTTCTGAAGGGTTTATAAGACAAAAGCCGAAGATTATATTTTGCTGAACAGGTAAAGTTGTATATTGAATTATCATTATTCATAAATATTAGATGTGAGAATGGCTTGTAGAAAAGATGCCTGTCAAAAGGAAAAAGATCCACAAGCATACTTCTGTTGATTTATTATTTAAGCATCATTTGAGAAAGCTTTTCAAAAGGAAAAAGCACTTTCGAAATAGCTAAAAATTAAAAAATATGTTTGGTAAAATAGTTTTTACAAAAATTTCAACTTTTGAAAAGCTAAAAACAGCCATAATCAAAAGCAAAAGAAATTTCTCAAAAAGCTGCTTTAGTTTTTGCAAATTTAAAGACAAATATATAATTATTATTTTAATCAAATATATATATATATATATATATATATATATATATATCTAATTTGATCAAAAATATAATTTGAATATACAACACAACAATTTATATCAAACAATATTGTCTTTGATAATAGCTTTTTCACAGTAGCTTACTAAAATATTAGCTTTTTATACAGCTATAAAATGCAGCACTTTTTGAAAAGTTAAAACAATGCAACATAAAGCTTTAGTCAAAAAGTTTTATTATAAAATATCATCTTACCTTATCAACACAAAGTTATACCTTTAAGAGATATTCACGAGTCATTTGTATAAATACTTCCAACATTAATTATTTAATTTTAAGGGAGTTAATATTCTGTATTATATCGTTTCTATCACGTTGTGGCCCTTCTGGGTCATCCTGTGACACATTCTGAACAAGTTTTCACTTAACCACTTGGTTCATAAGTAGATGAATGGTCACTTTAGTAATCTATTAGGCCAACAACACATGAAGCATGCCAAAAGCAGACATGAATTTGAGAATGCAGAATATGTTCTTGTTTGCAGCTTTGACCTAACTGTTGGTAGCTGGACACATAAGCAAAGATTAAGTTGGTGCATTGGTCTTCACAGTATTGGCTTACGCGTTGGTTGGCAAAGGTGTTATTGCGTTAAAGGGATGAGGGATGCTAGCCAGGGGCCTTAGCTGTATCAATCATGTGCCTTATAGTTGCCACTCACAATACATGTAAAATGTTTTTTAAATTACAATGATGAAACCACACGGAAATCATCTTAGGGAATGGCATGAATATTATATCAACACAAAACCATCTGTAGCAACCTACAAACAGGTTGATTTCTAAAATAAAAAGGGGGTTAAGATAGAGGTCGATTCATTATCAGAAGATTATTTATGGATTTTTAGTGGATATCTTTTTAGGTCAAAACTGGGAAACCTTACCTAATATCTATTAAGAAGTACATCCTTTCAACAATAGATATGGCAATATCTATTAGGAAGTACCCTAAAAAAGATTTCAGTAGATATGGAAATTCGAAGTTTTCATGATAAACAGCATTGAAAACATTACAAATTTCAAAATCAGAATCACACGAAGATGACATTACTTGTAAAAGTCTCCTAGCATATCCTCCCTCCATTATTCGTGCAAAAGAAGAAGCATGAGAGTATTTATTTCCTTCAAATGCATCATAAATATCTGGATGGGCATCAAGATGAAGAATGTCTAAAGGTCCCCCATGCTTTTCAGACACTGCCCTAACCACAGGGTAAGATATAGAATGATCACCACCTAAGATCAGTGGCCGAAGTGGTTCCTGCAATAGAATGTGTGTGAAGATCAGCTAGCTGAATAACAAGCAATTCAAATGGACCAAGAAAAAGACTGAAGCAACAAAATTGTAACTTAATAATGGTATTTTCTTTAACAAGAAAGAACAATTAACTTACTTCTTCCATCACTAGCTTAACAGAATCACTTATAATGTTCATTAGCCTGTCATCATCAACGCCACAGTCTCGAATTTCTTGTACAGGAACATCACCAACATCAGTTAAAACACGAGGATCATTTAGTTCTTTGCCTGCAAACCATCAAAAAACATTCTCTGACACTTTTTTTAGGATAAAAAATGGGAGAGTATTTAATTAAACGAGATCAACAAATTAGTATATTATCATAACAGTGACATCCAATTATCCATACGGAACTTCATATTGTAAGGGATCACTCTTTATGAGGATGAGAAAGTCAACAAGGCTATCAAAGAAAGCTTTTTGAAGAAGACCACTACCGAAGGTTCAATAAGCATTGAAACCTCAACAAAGGTTTTGACCAATGTTGTCTATCCTATGGAGTTGAAGAACTTCGACAATGAGTCGAAGAAAGAGTTTGTTGAAGATTTAGCTGAACAGACTTGACGTACTTTGTCACCGGTGAACTCAATGTTTGGCAAACATCAATCAAACCCGGGTTTCCATTGAGGAGCAAACTTTGATCACGTGAAACTTCAAGGGTTTAGATTCTATTGAGAAGCAAACATCGATAAAGTGAAACTATGACAGCCAAGAAAAAGCATAATAAACCCCGTCTAAGTTAACTTTGTGGAAGGAAAAGCATCAAGGAGGAGAGTCTCTACTTTGGGAAGAGCCACTCGTTCGGCTATTAATTGAGAAGGGATTTCCTCAAGTAAATTGGATAGGTGTTATAGAAGAGTAGAGAGTCTTATTAGTTATGGAGAGAGACCACATTGACTAGACTGGCTATTGTGGGGAACTGACTATGGCAACATATAAACAAACTACTAAGAGGAGTTCCTACAATCTAGAACGTGACGTGCAAGGCATTTTTGATAATCTACTAGGGTGAATCGTTGTTTCTTTCACTGCCCATAAAGGGGAAGAAAAGAATAGTGCACAAGTATGTGGTTGATGCTATTGAGTGAACACCCTACCAGAGTGAACCTAGAGATCTAAAGGATATCTTTTGTCGAGAGGAGAAGTCAAGTGTTGAAGAATTGAGCAATGGTGTCCACCCTTCTGAGTTTCACACCATTGTTGTTGCCGAAAAAGAAGAATAGAGGTATTTTCTATTTACTCCTAGATGAAGTAGGTGAATACCAGTATAACTTTTAAGCAAGTCATTGAAAAGATCCACCAAAAATCAAATAATATACTAAACTAGTTGTTGGGCTTGTGGTAACCATGAACTCTTAGAATTCTTGTAAAACTCTGTAGGGATCTAACTTCAAGTTGTACAACATCCTGGAAGAGCATTTCTGCATTTGAATTTCTAAATTGCAATAAAAATTTGCAGCAAAAAATTCAAAAAATTTTCAATGTTTGTTTTCTTTGTCAATTAGGTTTCTTCGATGAAGTTTTAGAGTTGCTTTTTCGACTGCAACAACAAATGGTATTAGAGCCTTAGTTGCCTGTGTTGGCCTTTAGGTTAAAATCCAATTTATGATAAGATATATTAATCAAGTTTTAACGCAATGAGTGAGGAGAAAGACAAGTAATTTATGGTAGTTTGGCTCTCCATGTTCCTAAAGTGGAAATTCATCCACTAAATCACTGGTCTTTTACAAGAGCTAAAATTGAATAAAGCAGCAAACAATTTACTCACTTCAAGCTAAGGAGTTAACATCAAGATTTTTTATGGGCTCTAATCTAACCCACAATGAATTTTTAAACCGGGCACAATCCTAACCCTCCTAGCTTCTCACTCTATGAGAAGATCTAACAACCTCCACTAAAGGAGTAGAACAAGAACAAGATAGAAATATTAAAAGAGCAAGTTAAAACTATAACTTGTAAACAAGTGAAAGATTACATGAGAATCATTATAAGTGTAAAGATTTTCCAAAAGAAAACTCATAAGAAGCTAGGAATGAATCATTAAAGAACTCGTAGAAATTAGTAAATGTTATAGATTGAGAGGAAAACTCATTTGCAAGTAAAATGCAGAATCCAACAATTCACACTCACAGTAATGATTTTCTTGATGAATTAACAAGAATCCGACAATTCAAACTCAAAATCATATTAGCAAACTCTAGAAAATTAGAGATAAAAATTATATCATTTTGAGCTAGTATTGGCTTAAGGAACCTCAAAACAAAGTTAAAAACTCAAAATCTATTAAAATGATGATCTTGTGGACAAATTAGCCTTCATCATGCATGGTCTACATAAATTTAGGCTCCGATGGCATTGTCATGGCCTCCAGTGTGATAGCGGAGGAGGGAATGCGCAAGAGAGAGTGTGTGTAATATAACACTGTTGTTGCTTAGGGTTTCAGTTTACAACAATGCGAGGAACCATGCAAGATGAAGGTTCTTGGTGAAAGAGAGGGCAAGAGGGAAATAGGGCATGCTTAAGGTTTCCTTTTACAACATTATGTGTGTGTCTTTGTATATAATATATATATATATATATATATTTTGTAATATAAGTATTATATTACTTCTATAGTCTAGTAGTGAAAATCCCCACTACCATCCAGTAGGCCGTGAGCACAATGAGCCATGGGGCGCACTTAACTTTTTTCCTTTAATATGGGTTATTACAAGCTACTCAAAGAAGGTGGTCTTCAAAAAAGTTACTTGAAAAACGTAATCTTCAAAGAAGTTGTCGGGAAAGCATTCCTCGAATCAAGAGGTCATCTGGAAATGTTCCTCAATGAAGGTGTGGTCATTGAGAAGGTATTCCACAAATGAAGGGAAGTCCATGAACATCGAGTAGTTGTTTGAGATAAGCGATCGTCAAACAAGATGTTCGTTGGGATGGGTGATCCGCAAAAAAGAGTGCTCCTTGAAAGAAATTTTGTTTTTGTTGTATTCCATGATGGAATACTTCAAGAAAGTGTTCCTTTGTAGTCTAAGAAGTTACTCATTATAGATGTTCTCAAAGAACTTGCATGATTGACAGATGCGTTATGAAATTTTGACCACAAGTGATAGAACTAGTGGTACAAGGATTATGATGCCCTAATTACTGACTATAAATAAAAACGTTAGCATGCCACCCCACTATCAGCATGATTGGCATTCAATCTACATTAGCATCTGCAACAAGTAGTTAGTGATGCGGTGTAGCTAAGCGACGACATTCATCAACCTAAAACCGTCTTGTCAGAGGGAGTTGCTAAACCTCCTATTTGCTAGAGAAAAAAGAATAACAAGATGTCATCCACAGAGTGTGTGAGACCATTTTTGAACCCACATTTCTGTAGGTAAATAACATCAGTTTTAATCCTTCAAAAAGTCTTTGGGAAAGAAACAAGTCATTGTGATCCCATAGCGGGTAGTGGAAGCTTGTTGGCATTTGCACCAATGGGTTTAAGCTTCCCATGTGAAATCTTGCTTCAGTATCATTTTTTTAGCTTATTCCACCTTCTTAAAGGCTCAAGAGAAGGTTTTCGCCATAGCATTTCTACAAGATCTCGTCGAAAACCATTTCCTCTACAATCTGGTTTGCATGCCACTTTGCCTATCAAAGGCAACAATATTCTGCAACACTAAGCATTTTGTTTAGCAGCAAAATTATCCTATGAGTGAAAAAGCATAGAAGCCAATATGATCCGATGTGAAGAAAACAATCATCATACAAAGGAAAAAGACATAAGACAATAAATATCTCATTGAAAGTGACAAATCAAACCATCATTAAATAGCATGAACTATACATATCCAACCACTGCATAACATAACAATTACGAACTTCACATATAGTGGAAAGCAAATAGAATCCAAGGTCTGTGTATGGTACCTTCTTCAGTGCTAGAATTAGTGCTACCACACCAAATGGCCTCCCGAATGCGTGGAGGTGCAAAGGCAGGACCTTGCAGGAAAGATGAATTGTGACCGAGTGGAACTCCCAAAAGTGCTGTTGAAGCTATGACACCTCCCAAAGCTCGAAGAAGTTCACCCTATAAAAGATAAAAGTGATTCAATTTGCAAGTGGTAACAAAAAAGAAAGATACTCATGCAGTTGTTTTATCATTCATCATGAAATCCTAATTTTGGGTTAACACGTTACCCCAAGAGCACTGCGCTTGATGATAACGAACTAAGTAATGGTAGTACTAATTGCAACATCTCGTATTCCAAATGTAGAAGTATTTTTTGCTTTGGCTTTATAAAAATGTGTGACATGAGAACTTCTCATTCGATCACCTATCCAGAATGAGAAGTCGTTGTTGTAAAAGTTTCTCCACAAGCGTTTTTGTGAAGGGAAATTTATTGGGTAGTATAGGCTTGGGAGTGATCTTATTAGAATTTATTGGATTTTGCTCATGAACAAAGAGGAAGAGAGAGACCAAAAAAAATATAGCAAGAAATTATAAGCAGTGATCTTACTCACTTAGACCTAGACAAGAATTTGTTAATTGATAGAGTGCAATGAAAATAAAGGATTCATGTAGCTGGCCCCACCTAGTAAGATTAAGGCTTGGTTGTTGTTGTTGTTGTATAGGTTTGTGAGTGGACTAGACATTAAGTGTTGAATCGCCTAAAAATTAATTGTGTAATTTATTTTCCAGCACTTAATTTTCTTTTTTTCTCTCAATTTGATCGACTTTACTCATTAATTCAAAAAATCTGCTTTTGTTTTTTTATATTTCAAAAGCACTCAAATCACCTCATTTTGTGTGCACCTTCAATTAGTAGGCAAAGACTTTAAGTTACATGTACCTAAAGTAAAAATACACAATCTCCATATTATTATGATATATAGCATAAGTTATTGGAGATGAATACACCTGTTAATGATAAACGTCCTTAACCTAACGACAAAAAAGTAGTTTCTCACGAAAAATAAATAAATCTTGCATTTTCATTGGCGTTGTATTAATTAAATTGTTAATATATTTTTAAATTAATCCACCAAAATTTTGAAATTTGAATAAAATGGATAACAATTATAATAGCAAAGAAAGCATGAATTAGTTATTGCCAACGATTTGAGTGCTTGTTTCTCACCTTCTCTATTTCCTTGTTCCTAGCTTTCTCGCTTCTCCTTTTCAATGAAATCTGGATAGCATACTCATCTACACATATACTGCTAATTTGTTATCAATATTGCTCTAAAATTGCCAATTAAACTCCTAATCTGATAAAGATCCTTAATTAGTTGTTTGGATTGATCTTATTTCATATATAAAAATGGAGCTAGTTTCTTTAATAACTGTGTGAAATTTTCACATTTGCAATTTATTCAGCTTTGGTTCTTTGATTTACATTTCAGAATTTTGGTCTAAGCTTTGCGCTTCATCACCAAATCTTAGCAGGCAAGGCACTCGCCCTTATCTTTAATACCCAACGTCATGTATCGAATGTGGTTGCAGTGACAACGCCAAAAGATGAAGCTCCAACCTTTATATCTTCCTTCTCTTGGTTCCTCTTCTACTAGTGACATTCTCTCTTTAGGTTCCTTGACCTATTGCATAAGTAGCACATGAGCTCTTTCTTCAATGTCGATGTCCTGTGGGAATTACTACACTACAAGGACCGTTTTTATGCTCTAACTTCCCTCTCCCTTTCATTTCCTAAGGCCTCATTGCCTAAAGAACTTTTCTGATATTCATCTTGTCCCGTCATTCAACAGTCTTAAGGTGATAGATTATGGAAAGAACTCCATTCAGTGCTAAGTTGCTAAAGGAGACTACAGGAGATTCCCAACTCTCTCGCAATGAGCTAAGCCTACAGTTCATCATCTAATTGTATCATTATTGCCATGAATTGGTTGATCATGCTCTGCATCTCATTTAGGAGATTGGAGATAGAGGTCCTTTCTTGAGTTTCATGTTGACAAGCTTTTTAATTAGGAAGGTCTAGTTTCCAAGTTTCCAGTAGTCTTTTGATCATGCATGCCTTCAAACTTCTTCCATTGTGAACTAGTTGTCTTATCCTCCAACACTAAATGAAATACGGCTTCATCTAGTGACATCCAGATGCAACTTTCTGATTTCTCATCCAAATTTTGCCACTCCTCTACCTCCATATCTATTAGCTTCCCCTACAAGCCCAACAAAGGCAGGTGCAAATCCTTCCATTTCAGAAAGTCCTAAATCATTCATCTAGGTCCTGTAGACTTCGTCATTGAGGCTTCCCATCTTAGCAAGCATTGTCGAGTCCGACATCTTCAAGGTGTAAGAAAACACAAGCTCTAATACAACTTATACGTTACACAACCTTGTCGAAGAACGTGAATTTTCGACAACCCGGTTTAAAGACAAGAAACATGTGTTTTTCTTTAGATAATTGAAAAAAAGCAAGCTATGGTAACACTCTTCTCCAATAAGACCTTGTACAAACTTAGAGACAAATAAATAATACACAAGATGTTATATATGGGCAACAACTGGAATCTTAGATGATTTCATCTATAGAGTATTACAAGTTTTACACCTAAATCTAAGGTTTCCTAGGTTGCTAACAAAGAAGAAAAACTTATCTCTCCATTCTTTCTTCTGCAACTCAACCTTCGTTTGGCTTATGATAAAAAAAGCCATGACTTGGCTTTTTTACTCCCTCCTCATACATTAATTTAAATAATAACATATAACAGCATCCCATAGCTCTATGCCTACCATTTTCTTGTTCGCCCATCACTCGCATTCCCCCTCCCTTTCTTAATTTAATAGGCAAGGTCGAGTAAAAAAATTATTATCAAGATAGCAACTGCAAAGCTATTATTTTTATTTCACCTCAAACATAAACTTTAATATAAAAATTAATTTTATTTCATATTCTACACAGACATCACTATAAAGATTTAATTTTATTTCAAAGACAACTGAAATTTTCAAAACATTTGCATTTTTTTCTTATGCCAAATAGGGTCTCAAAGACTTCAAGAAGATGAACTCTAGATGATTCATCGAGAACTGTGGCTCCCCAAAAGCTCCATGGGTGGATCTTTCTTTTCCCTACAACATCACACTCCTCAGCATCTCACTCCTATTTCTCTTATCAGCTCCGTTTATAGAAGTAGAGTTAGGTAATGATTTCTTTATATAGAATGACGAGAGTGAGCTTGTGCGTCGCTATCCTGCCATGGCCACTCCCACATGACAACGTATCAAGAGGCTGACATGACCACTTGATATCAACAAGATTAGATTTGATGGGATACCGTCGTTGTTTTGAATGATTAGATTTTCATCTTATTTAAATTAACGACTAAGATCTAAAGTTCCTAACCAATATAAAAAAATAGTAGGTAAGACACTATGAAGACAATGAACGGAATGTGTAAAATATTTTTTTGTAATTGAAACTCTTTATAGGTTTTGTAGCTTTCGAGAATTAAGTATAAAATGTGTAATGTTTATTTAATATGGCGTTTACATTATTCCCCCCAAAATAAATGTGCCAATGGTTAGCAGGCATATGGTCAAAATCAATGATTCTGTTTTATGGTCTGACTTTCAGTCTTAGTCATTTGGCCGGTATTTAAGATTGCAAACAACATATAACCATTGTGTAGAATCAGATGTGTGTCGTTTACCTCTGTGCCCCTCTTTTAAGGCGAGCCATTTATGAAATACAAGCACAACAAATATGATAAACGGCAAAACAAAATTCCTCACATGACTAATATATTAATGCTTTCATGGTAAGGAACAGAAGGAGAAGAGGAGAACCTTGAATCTAAGCAAAAAGCGAAAAAATAACAATCTAGGTTACCTTCAGCTTGGCCCTCTCACGGATCAGAGTCAGGGAGGCATCAATAACTCGGTTCTGCCCTTTTTCTATCGGTCCCCCGGAGATATTTTCAGCACTGAGTTTCCTCAGGTGGTGCAACCACTTCGTCCCATGACTCATCTCTGCAGCTACACAAATCATTGACAGGATGGCATCAAAACAATGCAATAATAGAAGTAAGTAAAAGCTCGTACCAATCGGGAAGCGCACACCCTCTATCGATCTACACGCCGTATAGGGCTGTGCGCTTATAGTGACCAATCTTCTTGAAACTATGAAAGGGGCAACAAACCGCTACTCACGAGCATTGAATTCGCGAAGGAGAACAGTATTTAAGCAGATTCGTATGAGGTACCCTCGGGATTCGCATAAGAGAAGAAGACAAAAAGAACAGCGAAAGAGTCGCCACCGCCTCCGACGGAATTGCTGGATCTCACGGCGAACGTCATCAAAGCAAATTTTTTATTCCTTTTGCGGCCGTTTGGACAGGGTGGGTTAGCTGTGTTAACTTAACCCACTAAATGCGCTAAAGTGCATTTTATTACCTCTGAGTTAACAAGCCTAGTAGACTTCCCTTAACCCGCCTACTCTTGGGGTTAGCTGCCCCATCCGCGATGCTGGGGTAAGGGCGGAGATGGCGGAGTGCGCAGTGTCTCTCGCGCGCGAAGCCTTTGCGAGTGCCATCTCTCCCCTATTTTAAATGGGGAAATTTCTTAGAAGGATCTATGAGATTCCAATGACCATTAGGTAAGATTCGAAATGAATATCTCTAGAAAAAATTTTCAGTTCAATACTCTTTTTTTTCAAAATTCAAAAAAGAAGAAATTCAAACAAAAAAATTTTAATAAGGTGGCTGTGAAAAGAGACGTAAAAAAAATAAAATAAAATACAGAGTTCAATTAATGGAATATGTGAAAACATACAACTATATAACTATATAAGCCAAAAAGAGTAAGAGATGGCTGACCATCGATGACCACTGAGAAGCGAGCTAGCGAGGCGAGACTGGGAAAGGAAACCTGTATAGAGATTTAGAGAGGGAATAAATCCTTGCGAGTGGAGGCCAACTGGCCAAGCAAGCAATCATGCACACAAAGTCACAGATAATAGACTGGTGAACCGCTCAGCCGCCGTCGGTAGACCTCTCTTCGAAGATGAAAGATCAAAGTCGTCGCCTTCTTCGACTCGTCAGCTTGTCGCGGAAGCTGCGCCTTTGTCCCGTCGTCGTCGACTCGCCGCGGAACCCTAAAGCCCTAAGTTCCGGAGGCTGACGCCCGATGCCCGCTGCGTGCTGTCATTTGAAACACACAAGATTGCTCTGTTGATCTGTTCCCTTTAGCGCCATTCCAAAATCCAAAGGATGGAAGAAGAAAGGCTTACGTAGAGGCAGAGGTGCAGGCAAAACTGCAAAAGCAAAGGCTGAGGTTAGGAGGGACAACTGGAGTTATAAATGGAGTTGTGGTGTTTCCATTTGGGCTTAGGAGTTTGTTAGGCTTTTAGGTGACTAGACTTCCCAGTACCTCACGTTGTTGTTGAAGGAATTGACCATTATAATCATATACGTGCACATCTAGTGGAACATGCTAATAGGAACATCGCCTCTATTGCTGATGCTTTGTTCGTATATTGATGTGGCAATGGTTTGCTAGGATATATGCTTGGAGTAAAGCCCGAGTAGAGAGCTTATGATGGGACCCCTCCACACTAGGTGCAAGGTTGGGAACTACTTGAACAATTCTTGATAATAGCTAATTGAGGCAAACACCTCTGGATGGGATTTGAAGGCATGAACTAGGACAAACTCTTTTATACTGAGTCATGGAGAAGGAGCCAAGAAAAATACCGCTCTAGACGAGATCTTGGAGATGGTGAACTATAACAAATCCCTCCAGACAGGGTTAGGAGACTTAGGTTAGACCTCTCTAGACACGGTTTGAAGGCAAAGGCTAAAAGTGACCCCCTATGAAATACGACAATATATATTTGACAATATGATAGATATAAAAAAATTAATATACAAATACATCAAGATGCAATATATATAATATACCACATTATTATAGTTAAATTGTAACTTATATTGTAGACAGAATAATTTATAGTTGATACTACTAAAAGGGTCACAGAATATCTAAGTGAGATAAATATTAAAAATATCATTTAAATTTTTTAAAATTTAATTACACTTTTATATTTTCAAATATTTTTGATACTACTGAAAACAATATTATGGGCAACACTGAGATTGAATTATTTAATTAAAATTAACAGCATAACAACAAAAAAAATAGAGGCGTAATTAGGCCTTTAATTTGTTGTGAAAGTAACGCCAACACTAATTTTGTCAAAATGAAGGGACTAACTAAGGAGGTGCATTGAGAATAGAAAATAATCATAGAGAAGATAAATCTCAAAATATAAGGAGCCGGATGCCTTTTTCCCAAGTTCGGTCTCTAATATGGTAAATGGGGAAAGCAATGATAGATCCCACTTACTTGACCAAAGTGCAGTGAAAAATAATGGTAGTGGGAAGAGGCAGCAGTTGGAAGATAGGGAACACACATGCATACATACACAAATCAGTCGTGCCCCAGTAGAGACCACTTGTTCGCTGCACCCCTTTTCCAAGCACGCTTGAGATGTCAGCCTCCCTGCTGCAGCAATGGCAGCAGCAACAGGAGCCTGGCAGTAGATGAAATGAGACTGAAGCGAGGCCGGCGGGCTGAGGCGAGGCCGGCGGGCTGAGGCGAGGCCAGCGAGCTGCTGAAGACGACGCTGGAGAAGAGCGACGCTAGAGAGGAGAGCGCAGAGAGATCGAAATCTCTAGATGATCGATCTGCTGAAGAGAGGCCGACGAGCAACCCTAAGAATCTCCGCCTTTGCTCTAGCGTCATCACGCCGTTTGATTTCGATCGGACGATACAAAAGCACCGCGTATGCGGGTATCTCGGATCGGGTTTGGGTTTTCAGGTCAAACCCGAACCCAACCCAAAATTATTTGGGTAAAGTTTAATAATCCGAACTTAACCCGAAATTTATTTGGGTTGACCCTAACTTGACATTTTCGGGTTGGGTTTGGGTCGAGTTATTGGGTCGGGTCTATCCTTGACACCTCTAGTTATATAAAATAAAATCAGCTCATCACAGATTCATAATGCACAATCAGCCCTCAAAAAATTTTTTGAGAAGTGAACAGTCACAATTATGATAATGAGAATGGTAACATGGGTTATGTAAAACAAGATCAGCTCATCACAATGCAAAATCAGCCCTCAGAAAAATTTCTTATAAGTGAACAACCACAATTATAATAATGAGAATGATAATGTGGGTTATATAAAATAAAACCAGCTTAAATGCATAATCATCCCTCAGAAAAACTTCTCAGAAGTGAACATCTACAATTATGATAATGAGAATAGTAACTTGAGTTATATAAAATAAAACCAGCTCATCACAATGCACAATCAGCCCTAAGAAAAATTTCTGAGAAGTGAACAGTCACAATTATGATAATGAGAATGATAACATAGGTTATGTAAAATAAAATCAGCTCATCACAATGCAAAATCAGCCCTTAGAAAAATTTCTGATAAGTGAACAGCCACAATTACAATTCTCTATGTAATTTCAGAGAACTCATGCATCAAAGATTATATTTATCTAAATTGGTCCAAACGAAAAACAGTTTCCATCAGAGGATTCACACAGAAAATTAAAGAAACAATGGTAATATCGTAAATCAACTAGGAATGATGAAGATGAACACCATAGAAGCAAGAGAAAATAGAGAAAGCAAAAGCATAGTTCAAGCTATAATCAACTATAAACACCGTAGAACTCAGATCTGGGATTAGGGCAGACGGAATCCACCGACTCAAAGGAGGAAACAGATAAAAGTGACAGGTCTAGAATTAAGGGAGACGGAATCCACTGCGTCAAAGAAGGAAACAACATTTACTTGATCCCACCGCAGAGAAAACCAGCAGAACTTACCATCACCAAACCAGAAGCTCGCCGCTGCTGGAGAGGCACTCCGCTGGCTTGCGATTCAGAGCGGAAGACCGCGCCTGAAGCGGCGCCATCATCTGGCAAGAAAGTGCAGAGAACCTTCCACCAACCACTCGCGAAGGCTTCGCGCGCGAGAGACACCACTCGCAAAGGCTTCGCGCGCGAGAGACACTGCACACTCCGCCATCTTCGCCCTTACCCCAGCATCGCGGATGGGGCAGCTAACCCCAAGAATAGGCGGGTTAAGGGAAGGCTACTAGGCTTATTAACTCAGAGGTAATAAAATACACTTTAGCACATTTAGTGGGTTAAGTTAACACAGCTAACCCACCCTGTCCAAACGGCCGCAAAAGGAATAAAAAATTTGCTTCAGTGACGTTCGCCGTGAGATCCAGCAATTCCGTCGGAGGCGGTGGCGGCTCTTTCGGTGTTCTTTTTGTCTTCTTCTCTTAAGCGAATCCCGAGGATACCTCATACGAATCTGCTTAAATACTGTTCTCCTTCGCGAATTCAATGCTCGTGAGTAGCGGTTTGTTGCCCCTTTCATAGTTTCAAGAAGATTGGCCACTATAAGCACACAGCCCTATACGACGTGTAGATCGATAGAGGGTGTGCGCTTCCCGATTGGTACGAGCTTCTACTTACTTCTATTATTGCATTGTTTTGATGCCATCCTGTCAATGATTTGTGTAGCTGCAGAGATGAGTCATGGGACGAAGTGGTTGCACCACCTGAGGAAACTCAGTGCTGAAAATATCTCCGGGGAACCGATAGAAAAAGGGCAGAACCGAGTTATTGATGCCTCCCTAACTCTGATCCGTGAGAGGGCCAAGCTGAAGGTAACCTAGATTGTTATTTTTTCGCTTTTTGCTTAGATTCAAGGTTCTTCTCTTCTCCTTCTGTTCCTTACCATGAAAGCATTAATATATTAGTCGTGTGAGGAATTTTGTTTTGCCGTTTATCATATTTGCATCTTCCCGATTGGTTCTGCCCTTTTTCTATCGGTCCCCCGGAGAAAAAGCATATTTCTATTGCTAAAGCATATTTTGATATATTTTTTATTTTTTAATATATCAAATATATAATTTAGATGTGATTGAATTAATTGGGTGTTTGGTTCAATGTTATTTAGAGAAAACAATTATTTTATTTAATGATATTTACAAAAAAAAATTTATTAGATTAAAAAATTATTAGTCAAAAGATGACATCTAGATGACATAACATAACACCGAGATAACATCGAACCAAATGCCCCCTAAGTTCCCTTAAAATAACGTTAAAATGTTTTATTGCCAAAAATTATTTATCAAAAAAATTGTTAATTTCTCTCAAATAGAAAATAAAAAATTAGCTTATTAAATTAAATAGAAACATATGCTCTAATGATTGTGTTAAGTAACTAATTATTTCAAAACTAAAACTTCTGTCAGTAAATCGTGAAATAATAATTTACTCTAAAAAAAGTATTAAAACAAAATTATACATTATGATTGAAAAATCTATAAATCATTTTTATCCTAATTTAATAGATTTTTTACATCTTTCAGATTTAATAAATATAAATTTTGGAAAATATTCAATTGTTCAATCTTTCTGAGTTTTTTTATCAAATATATATATATATATATATATATATATATATAATATTCTTTTATTTTCTGAGTTAAAAAAACATATATCATATTATTGTTTACAATTTCTTTTTTTTTGTTATACATGTTTGGACAATTTCACAACCTCATTAGCATCCCTCTGTCGACTTCCCGTCCTTCTTGCCTCCCTGAGATCCCGCAGCCCCGCTGCTCCACTTCCGCCACCAACGACCGACGTCCGGGCAAACGCCGTTCAATTCTGCTAGATCACTGTCGTCCTCCCTTGTTTGTGGACTGTCGTTCCGTTCGAGACCGAGACCTCTCAACTCCCTCCCTTTCATCGCTCTCTCCCGCCTCTGTCTTTTTCCCGCTGCGTCCACGGTAGCCCCTTCCGACTGAAGTCCGTGCGAACGCTCGCCATCGACGACCTTCTTCCATATCTGATCGCAGTTGGACTGCTTCCAGAGCCCGCCGAGAAGAAGTCGTCTCCGCCGTTCGCTTCCACCGGCCGAGCCCCTTCGACTCTTTGTTTCATCCTGTGATCTTTCTTCAGGTTTAATATTATTCAGCATTTAAGGGTGATAAGAAAACTAATGCATTTTCTGTTTTCCAAGAGAAAAGGACAGCGTTAGCTAGATGACTATCGACATTTACTGTTTATGTTTGTTATGATTGTTGCCATCAATCTCTTATACTATATGCTAAATGCGGTCATTTATGGGTGAAGCGACAGTTTAATCTTAGCTATCCACATGACAGTATTGTCAACTTAGTACAGGCCTGGTAACTCAATCAAAGCGACCAAGCCATGGTCAGCAAGGTCTACCATGCGGCTCTCCCGTTAAACCCTTCATCCCTCAAATACCATGAGATATCCTTACTGGATCATCCCGTTGATTAATTGTTGGTTATACATTCATGTTTTACATGGATGATACCCTACTCCCATTACCGGTCGGCAGTTAATCCCATATTTCTGCTGGTAACTCATCCAACAACCATCATCTTTCTTTCTCTCCAATCAAACAAATATTTATTCACCAGCAAGCTCTAACAGACTTTGACCAGTTATGGGATGTGGCATAATGGCATGCAAGCACATATTTTATCAGAATGTCTGTCACAATCGGCCTCTTCTTAATCTCCATGACATCCATGATAGGAGGTCAGCTCTTTGTGGTTCCACAAAACTAAAGTGGGATCTTGGGGTAAAAGAAACAAAATCTAGCGTTAATCTGAGCAGCTGACAATGATGGAGGATCTTTCTCACACGGTTGCTGCGTTGGAAGTGAAGGATCAACTACTAACTCAGTGGGCTGATTGAGCTTGCGATGAACAAAGCTCCATCTCTCACATTGCTAGAGTTGAAGGTGAGGTTGGTTCTCATTGAGTTTCTGCTAATGGAGGAGATGTTAACTGCAGAGGACTTGAAGGTGATAGATTTTTTTGAGGAGCTGTGCATCCATAGGCCAATTGTTGATGAGTAATTAGAACTAGAAGATGATATCTTAGAGTATATTATGTGCATCGCCATAGGACTTAGTGTACTCCTTGTTGTCATTGAAATAGTATTTGAGATTCCCCTCTTGTTTATTTTTGGTTTATGAGCACCTGTTACATTTCTTTAGGAGCCTGTTAATGTTTTCATAAAATTGATCTCCAAATACCTATTGTGTATTCATTCTACATTCAATTGTTAGACATTCCTACTCAAAATTAAAGAAGTCTATACATGAATCAGTAGTGGGCATCTCCACATAATTTACTGCATAGATTTTCAACAAACATTAAAATGCATGAAATATCGTGAATTTTTCAAATAAAATTTAGCTGTAAAATTCTCACATAATTAAAAGCTCTAAATTTAATTTTTTTTCAAAACACGGCTACATCAATTTTGAGTTGACTCAAAACCCATTTCAAGTTGGGTCAAACCCGAAAAATTCAAGTTTAAGTTTGTAGTAATTCTCTCAAACTCAACCTCTTTCCAGTCCAAGCTCTGGATCATTGAAATGTGCATGCAAGATATGATGAGCTTTTCCAAGCTCCAATATGTGCACTTCAAATATCATATTATGTTTGGTTATGGACCCAGTTCAGTTGAGATGACTCAATAGCATGGATTGTCCTATGTTTCTATACCAATATTTTGTATATTATCGTGAAATGCCTTTATCTTTTTGTTCTCTGCAGTTTTTAGTTCTCTGTGCAGTCCAAGTAATGCTAGTTGATTTTACTCTTCTGTGTGGCTTCGTTTATGTCAACATGTACAACAACAGGAACCAAGCATTTATCCCACTAAGTGGGGTCGGCTACGTAAATTCTTTTATTTTCATTGCATTTTATTAATTAACAAATCCTAATTTAGCTCTATGTGTAAGGTCATTCTTTATAGTTTCTTACTATGTTTTTTTTAGCCTCTTTCTTGTTTTACAAGGGAAAAGTCTAATAACCCAACTTTTTTTATTGGAGTTTTAATCGGTCTACGATTTATGTCTAACTCATTTACTGATTCTCTCTGAATTTATCCTCAATTGATGATATGCCAACTTTCTTGTGGTTGTATTCATTTCTTATTCTATTCTTTTATATTTACGCACTCATCTACCTTAGCATCATCATTTCTAAAACAATTAAAAGCTTTGTCTTTCTCAATAGCTTTTAGTTTCAACATGATAGCTAGTGTAATCAAAGAAAGAAATCCATATTTTTTATTTTATTTTATTTTATTTATAATAATAATAATAGATCAGCAATCAATCTCAACTAAAATGAAAGATTCTCACATGCATCTATTTTTTATTTATATGTTTCTTTTTATAGGCCAGCATTCAGTACTATATATCATTATTGGTCTTACTACTGTTTTAAAAAATTTACTTTTAAGGCCTTGTTTGGCATGAGCCCAAAAAAGGGCAAAAAAATATCTTCTTAATAATATTTTAAATTTATTATAAATTTTAATAACTTTATTTCACATCCAACACAAATTCCAACCTTAAAAATCAACTTTATTTCACATCCAACACAAATTCCAACCTTAAAATCAACTTTATTTCACATCTTACACACCTCCCAATATT
This sequence comes from Apostasia shenzhenica, assembly GCA_002786265.1. NCBI lineage: Eukaryota > Viridiplantae > Streptophyta > Magnoliopsida > Asparagales > Orchidaceae > Apostasia > Apostasia shenzhenica. Next base: position 2,198,855 of record KZ454132.1, read on the forward strand.
AAAATAATTTTCTTTCCCATCAACTCTATAAAATAAATTATTTTCTCTTTCCTTACCCAAATTCATCCTCCAACCAAACAAGGCCTAAGTCTTTGTAGAATTTTTCTATTACACAATACACTAAATACATGACTATGTTTATGTCAACATGTACGTAATGTAAATTATGCTCTTTGTTTTTATTTTCTATTAATTTATGGTTGTCTTTCAATTGATTGTTGACTTTTAAGTTTAAAGTGTATAGCAGAAGAAATAAAATCTTATTTACTTATTAGCTTGGCTTTTTCATCGCAGGTACTGCACAACTTTTTCGTCATGTCTTTGCAAGAAAGCCTAAATAAGTTTAGGCAACAGCAAGAAAAATGCCAATCAACACTGACTAGTATAGCCAACCGAGGTTCAAGGGCATCCCACTCTCATAAGCCAACACCAACAAGCACTTCTTTTGCACCCTCAAAGGCTCCTGTGCCTGTGAAATTTTCTAATGACACTGAGAGGCTTCAGCACATCAATGCTATCAGGAAGTCTCCTGTTGGTGCCCAGATAAAGCGTGTGATTGATCTACTTCTGGAGGCAAGGGAACTTCCTTTTGTTTTAAAAAAAAAAACTTTTTAAGAATAAATTCAATTTTAAGGAAGCAACTTGAACAGCCTTTTTCACTATAAATTACTAGTTAAGCTGCAATCCCAAGGAAATCATAAACCTCAGATTGGCTTGTGGGAATTGGAGCAGGATTTTCTCGAGGACAATTAAAAAGAATTGCCTGCTTTATGTTTGAATTAGAAGTTGAAAATAAAATTATTAGATTTGACTGTTGGAAAAATAAATAAATTAAGGGGAAAAAGGAGTGACAAGCTGCAGTTTAAGTGCATAAATTTATAAAGTTATCTGTCTTCAATCATGAAAATGCCTAGTGTGATACATTTCTGTGCCTGATATGCTGACTAGGCAAGCTCTTATTGATCTATGGTTAATGTATTTTAGCAAATACGGTGGGGACATGTTCTCAAATAAATGCTGATTTCAATTTTTGCATTCCAAATATTTACGTGTTTAAGCAGTTATCCTTAAGGCTAAGAGGCCTGGATAAATTCATAAAGATATGTCTTTCAACGTTAAAATTGCATATTGAGATACGTATCTGTGACTTCTTATGCGCAGACTAGGCAAGCACTTACACCAGAGCAGATAAATGAAGCATGCTATGTCGACATTATGGGCAACAAGGCTGTTTTTGACAGTTTGAGGAATAATCACAAAGTAAATTATGATGGGAGATACTTTTCCTACAAGGTAATATTCTGCAGTATCTTGGTTCAGTAAATTTAAATGCTTATGGTCGTACGCATCTTGCCACTCAAAGAAATTTATTTAATTTTAGTTTGCCTCACAGTGATTGTGCCTTACGCTGTTTCTCCATTTTATTCATTGAGCATTGCGTTAGGGGACTTTCTTTTTATCTGGACATTCTTATTGGCTAAATAATCTTCTTTTTTTGAACCCTTTGAATCAAAGATGCGACTGTTTCAGCCATATATTTATTTATTAGATTGCACTCATGAACCCCTATCAAGGTAGAGTCTTTTTTTTTTCCAACATAAGCTTACTTTGTCGACTCAGTGAAGCACATAGAAAGTATTAGAATATTGAGTTCTTGACTTTAAATAAATGTGCTGCCTCTGTTTTTTCCTTTTCAATACTTCTGTAGTTTTCATCAATCAAGTAGCTTCATATATTTATTTTCCCTATTCCAGTAGTGTAGGAGGTTCTTATCTTTATATTATTTTACTTTGAAGGGACGGAAAAGAAAGAAATTGAGTAGAAACAAGAAGAGGAGAGAAAGGAGAGAAGTAAAGAGAGAAAAAAAGGAGGAAGATTATAATTAGAGAAAGGAGGAGAAAGAGGAAGGGAGAGAAATACGGTGAGAAATCTTCTTCTCAGTCATAATTTCACAATTACATAACCAAATAAGGCTCTTAATAAAGAGTTTTTAGTACATACATCAAAGGAAAAAAGAATGCCTAAACAGTAAAGCATATACTGATATACATAAATTCTCTCTAACTTCAAACTTGAGTTATATGACATTGCATCTTTTTACATCTAAAATATTTCAACTTGAAATTACACGGATCAATGGACAGATCTCTATCAATAAGCTCTCCTACTTCTTCTTCTATCTCTCTTTATCTCTCTCTTCCACCTCACGCTCACCAAAAGGAGGGAATAAGGAATGGAGAGAGACACAGGGTGAGATGGAGATAAAGGAAGATGAAGACACAGATGCTCTCTAAAGAATTTGAGAAAAGCTTTTGATTATTCTAATACGTCAGCTGATTCAGTTTCTTCTATCTTAAACCACTTGGAATCTCCCCTTTAGAGTTTTCCCACTTTGGGTTTTGGGATACATTTCTCCTCTAATATATAGGAGGGGCTAAGGGGTAGATACAAGATGCAGCTGGTTTGATTCCCAACCTATCCGTTAGTTCTTTCCCCATACAACTTTCATATTTACAAAAAGGTTGCTACTTTTTAACCTTTTTTATGTCTTGTTGATCATGCTTCTGATGATTGGGAATTGACTGTTATCTATTAGCAATTGTCTTTTTGTGATGTGTAGGCTCGGGATATCATTGGTCTCTCAATTCTTTCTTCCTTTCAGAAATTCTTTAATAACATTGTCCCTTTTCTCTCGAGCTAAGACTTAGCTAGTCTCGTGGCTTTGTTCTTTTGAGCTAAGTTGTAGTCGGTCTTAAGGCTGTTTTTGGATGGACATTCCTCATTGATGCGGGACAGATGAATGATAATGCAGTTTAGAGATCAGCAATGTTACAAAGCAGATTATTCACAAAATAATGCTAAATATCAGAGAATAATTTTGTGATGACTGAGAAATTAATTAAGCCCGCAAAAACCAATTACTTTTAAAATCTTAAATAAATTAGATCGAAGGTAATTGAGAAATTACCAATTCAGATTATGGCGCAATCCGGTTTTCAATAAATCAGACATAGGGAACGGGATTAAGGGTCTCACAATATTTAACCAACAATAATTTAAATTCGCTCAGTAATGAAAGGTCGCACAGGTGGGACAAATTCGAACAAATCACAAGCGAGCATAAAAATCCAGATTATTCGATTTTACCAGGTTAGAGGTTTTATCGAAATTCCTACCTGAGTCAGAGAATCCAGGGACCACGACGTAATTTCCCCAAAAGATTAGGTCTCAGGCAGCTGAGGCACTGGCGCGGGCGGGCGAGCTCGGGTGC
>KZ454132.1:2202770-2239905 GCA_002786265.1 Apostasia shenzhenica
AGGGAAAACACAAATCAGATTTATTCAACATTAAGAAAATAAGAGTAACAGGGAGGCGTTTATATAGACCTCCATACAGACTGACTCAAAAAAAGAAAAATACATAATGTAATAAATTCCTCACACAAACGAGGAAATACTAAATAACATGCCTAAAATAATGATCACTGAAATAGAAACAACTAATACAAAATAAATGCGAGAAATAAAATCATCCCAAAATGGAATCTCCAATTGATCAGAATAAATAGGAGATTTCCAATCTATCGAGTCAGCGATCCGCAGCATCCATCTTTCCCAATCTGTCCTAATAGTCAATCAATCCAGATCGAAGCAGCATGACTAGATCTCGGCCGTCGACGATAAACTCTGCCAGGAATGAATCGACGGTCGATCATGGTGTCCCCACCACTCATGCATGTTAGATATCTCATAGATGTCCAACACGACCTTGTTATTTTTGTTGACACCTCTCGTGCTGATCCCAACTTCCAACAAATCAAATATCTTGTGTCTACGTTCAACACTACGTTGTTATTTTTATTGACACTTCATGCGAGACAAGGCACTTTGATATTAAAATTAATGCGGCACAACATGCTTTGATATCAAAGTTGATATGAGATAATGAAAATGAAGCATTTATGGTTTAAAGAATGGAGAGAAAAATGGTAGATAACTAGACTTTTAGGATTCTCACCTAAAGTTTTCTTATCCATTCCTTCTGAAATATCAATCTCTTCTAGAATCTTTAAACTAACTAATTCTAAAGTTACTTGCACGCAAAATAAATTTCATTTATTCGTTATCTTCTTTAGAAAAATATATATAAACTTTAATATATTTATAAGCAAATAAATCAAAGTAAAAAATAAGAAAAAGACTAAATCATACAGCTCTAGATAATTATCTAAATGAAATAATTCCAACTAATTTAAATTAATTAGATTTATATATTTAAATAATATTATCCAATGTGATTAAATAAATTTGAATCATATTGGTTAAAACTTAATTGGATAAACCCAACCAATTTAATCTAAATAAAAAATATATATAAATAATCTACATCATCTATCAAAAAGCATGCTATGAGATGCAATCTGAATCGTCTATCATCTGAATGTTCCCATCACCTTTTATGTCGATGCTCGAATCCAATGTTCGAGTTTCTGGGTCTCTTGTGTTGACACATGAGACAATTTTGCTTTTGTTGGACAGCTTTTGTGTTGATGCCCAATATCCAAAATATCAAGTATCTCTTGTCGAGGCCTAATGCAGCCTTGTTTGTGCTAACTTGTGCAATAATGCCCAAATTCCAAGAGGTCGGTTCTGTTAACTTGTTGCTATTGTAGAGCAACACCTCAATTGTTGGCCCTTGAGGACATTTTTTTGTTGTTGTGAAAACAGCTCTTATGGAATTTATGGAATGCCCCACTTTATCCCTTGATTAATGATTAGTTATCTTGATGATGAATCTAATCTTAAAGTGGGGGATTTTCCTATGCTAGGATGATGGTAGATTTCAAATGTCAAATGAGGAGAGACTACAATTGTTGATGGTGCATGGAAGGTTCTTGCACCTTTAGTTGGGCACAAGGTCTACATGACATTTGTGTGTGGATTTGGCCGTGTTTGTTAGCCACTACCAAAATGGCCTTTAACCATTGAAAGAAATAATAATAATTATATAAATTATTTCTCATCCCATTATACACAAACACTAATACAAAAAATTTATTTTATATCATTTTCTATGTAATTCTCAATACATCAATCAATTTTATTTTATATCATATAGAATTTTTATCCTTATTTAAAAAAGTTCAAATTTTTTTCCCTTGAAGGCTTTTGTTCTCTCTAACCAAAAAGAGTCATGTAACAGGCTCCTTGTTTTATTCTATAGGTTTGCTTTTCTAACTCAGGTCTTGGGTCTTCTCCTTGTGGGATTTCAATTTGGAATTCAACTCAAAGCAAAATTTATTCATTTATCAAGTTTGTTTTGTATAATAGTAGGGAGTTCTTACTTCCATCTTATTATATCAAAAAGCTTGAATCAAATGAAGCATAAAATAGAAAAACTCAATATGCTTCCCAAAGAAATGTAGCAAATAAAAGATGATCAAAGTAGCATAGTTTGGTCAGCCCAATTGATACGATTATCTAAAATCAAATATCGATAGTATAACCTACACAAAATGCATCTCCTGGTTACCTGTGATGTCCTTTCCACTAATAATGCACATTCTAAAACTTAATCGTGACTGCTATTTCACTTTTTAAAGATACTTGATGAAAAAAAAACATAATTGCAACATGTTGTAAGGAATTTTACTTTATCACAAATGATTTTGATTTTCATGTATTGTAATGTGGAAAGCTCTTTTAATTGATGTTCTTTTTCCTGCAATATGCAGTCTAAGCATGATTTGAAGGGGAAAGATCAGCTGCTTTCTTTGATTAGAAAGTTTCCGGAGGGTCTTGCCGTTGTTGATGTGAAGGATGCTTACATTTCTGTTATGGAAGACTTGCAGGTGATTTTGTTTTGCCTTGTTGGTTTCTTTCCTGTAATGTAGCTACGGTTTCAATAATTGTGTGGACTCAGGCTGGCTTTTAAGAATGCTGGCTTACCTCTTTTTGCTATGTGAGCATCTATTACATCGGCGCTTATGAGTGAAAAGTCATGACATTTCCGAGTCTAAACTGTTGTCTCCATAAAACCGACAAGTTTAAGATTTGTTTTGTTCGAAATTTCTGTCTAGTATGAATAAGTACTGATAACTGTTTATTTTCTGGAGCTACTGACTATTTTATCAACCAAATGAGCCCTAAGATACTCTCATAATTACTCATGCACATCATTTTGTTTTGAATTTAGTAACAAAAAGCCTGGCTCCTTTTGTTCATGTTAATAATCATCTCTGGTGCCATTAATCCTTACTACTGCTCTTCTGTCTGTAACATTTAACACAATCTTAATTGACATTACCATTTACTCTGCAGACTCTAAAAGCAGCAGGTCAGGTATGGCTTTTGGCCAACAACGACTCTCAGGAAGACATTGTGTACCCAAATGATCCAAAAGCCACAATCAAAGTCGATGATGACCTGAAGCAGCTCTTCAGGGGGATCGAGCTTCCCCGCGACATGGTTGACATAGAAAAGGAGCTTCAGAAGAATGGAATGAAACCCGCAACAAACACGGCTAAGCGGCGCGCAATGGCGCAAGTCCATGGCGTTCCGTCGAAGCCCAAGCCAAAGAAGAAGAGTGGGATCAACAAACGCACCAAGCTCACAAATGCTCACCTCCCTGAGCTCTTTCAGAATCTCAATGTGCCTGATTCCTAATTCTGGATAGTCTCTGTTTCTCCAAATGCCAGTGGAAGCAACATTTATGTGTCTGGCTTTTGTTTATGTTTGTTTCTGATGTTGCTTTTTAGTGATGAGAACTTCTTTAACGTTCTGCAGATAGTGTAGCCAATAAAAAAACTCTTGACTTCTTGATGCCTCAGATGATTTACTTTTTTTTTATTTGTATGTTTTTACTTTATATAAATTAATATTCAGTATCATATAATATTGTTGATCTTGCTATAATTCTATAAAATTTATCTTTCAATAACAATAACAACAAACTAAACTTTTATTCTAGTAGGTGAGATTAACTACATGAATTTTTTGTTTTCATTGCATTCTATTAAATAATCAATCTCTATTTAACTTCAAGTATATAAAATTATTCTTTATAAGTTCTTGTTATATTTTTTTGATATTTCTCTTCCTCTTTTTACATAAACAAAATCTAATAATCTAACTTTCTTTACTAGAGTTTCTATTGACTTATAATTTATATGTCCAAATGATTTAAACTGACTTTCTCTGAGCTTATCTTCAATTGAGAATACTTTAATTTTCTTGCAGATGTATTCATTTCTCATCTACATCTGTTTCCTATGTAACACTTGTTTCTCTCTTTGTGAAATACATATATCAACCAAAAAATAAATCAAATAACAAATACAGTTTTCAAATAAAAATTAAATCCAACATACGGTTCTACTTATGTCATGCGGACTGAGCAGTCTATCATAAAAAATAATGGTTTTTTCAGTGATCTTTCTGTAGATAAAGTAATTTTATCAGTTCACCCACAGGCCATAGAACTTGCTATAGTGATTTTCTTGATCTATGAGATTCTTCGATAGATAAAAAACAGCATATAAGCTTACAAAATTATTCCATCTCGTACAATCAATGCATAAGATGTCAAGCAAGTTCTCGTTACTTACTGTTTAACATAATCATCAAATTTGTCTGCATCCATAGCATAATAATCTAAATCATTCAGCTTTTCAGCAATGGAAAGACCTGTAGTTCAGAGGCAGCAATGGAGTCCAAGATCCATGAATTTGTCACTACTCTTGCACCACAAGCTCCAGCAAAAGCCTGAGCTTCAGCTCTCCTATGGTCAGTGAATTCGGCATTCTGGTTGAGCCTGCTATTCTCAAAAGGCTCAAGGCTGTAAACTATTAAGGTATTTTCAGAAGAATCGTCCAATAATAGCTTTGCCTGGCCCCTTGAAATTGGCCTCCGCTGCAACACTTTTCCTCCTCCAGCTGTAGTAAGATCCTCCAGATAGCCCTTGTAGGAAGGCACAAAGTCCCCAATAAAATAAAAACAAAGGCCACTGAAAAGCTTTGGCTCCTGACATCAAACACAGGAGTTTAATTAAAAACTTTTCAAGATGGTAGATGAAGTCAAGAAACTCAACAAATTCACTTAAATTTTTTTGATTCAAAATTTGCTTAACAAGTAGAGGAACACTATGGATTATTAGATTCCAAAACTAGAGCAGAAGCATGTTGATTCAAAATACTAGATTCTAATTCTCAGCTGAAAAAAATTGAAATCAAGTCAAAATCTACTAAATTTAAGTGGTCTAGCATACACCAACCCCCCTAGAATTATTACTGTGTAGGCACAATGTACTATTGAAATCATAGCAAGCGACGCATGTATTTTTAACTTCTGTGAAATATATACATTAGTTGAGAAATAAATCAATAAAATGTGTAAAAAATGTGCATATGAGAAATGAAACCAGCATATAATTTCAATAATACTTAGTACCTGTGCAATAACTTCACTCTTGATGTCACCTCTCAGATATAGCATCTAGCTTAATATGTGTTTTGCAATGTTGAGGATATTCTACATATTCACAACTGAAAATTACCTTGTTAATTAGTCTCATTCTTCCAAGACGCGGCCCACCACAGATTCCATGGACATCAATGGTTATTTCATACTTCTCTTCATCAACAGGTTTCATATGCTTCATACAATCTTTGACCCCTGAATCATGGGAAGCATGCTAAATATGAAGATAACCGGCAAAATTTAGAAATTGACAGTGAAAATATGTGATTTTTTTTTTCTTGTGATATGGGACATGTACTCACACTCAATGCTTAAAATCCACTTCCCATGAAGGATGCCCATCAGAAACTTCAAAGTTCTTCTACATGCTCCAGTCTCATCAGCTGTTGCAATGACATGGGTTACTGCTGAACTCCAGGTCTTTGAAATGTACACACCCGTCAACCTTGCAAACTTAGATACAATTTCCTGAATGAAAATATCAAATGTAGTTAACAAAAGGTATCATTATAGTAGCTCTACTTTACATTTATAATCTCATTTTGTTATAAAACCAATCTTAGCCTTTTTTTCTACTTAATGTTAGCTTATGTTTTTATGAAGTTTTACACTAACCAATTTATTTTTGCCTATTCTTTCAATTATTTTCACAGTAGCATTATCTCCTAGCATTAATATGCATCTTTTTCTTGTTAAAAGATAGGAAAATGCATTTACCTTTTCAGCACTTGAGAGCGCAGAGGTGGATAGAACCCACTTGCAAGCTGATCCAGAAGGCCATGTCCACATGTTATTCGCAGCATCTGTTGATTTTCGCTTTGAAGGAGCTTGCACCTCTCTAAATGTTTCAGCCGCATGAAAAGAATACATGTATAAATAAACAGATTTTAAATTTTATAAGTTCATCAAACCAATTAAAAGACACCTTTTTGATGCGGCTCTCTTTCGGTTCTGCTTTTGTAGTTCAGATGTCTCACTTGGCAGTTTGGATGATGAGTGTGAAGGGCACAGCATAACAAAATTTTCCTGTGAAGATAAGCTTTGTGTTATTGTTCTCTGGAGAAAGATAAAGCATTTTTTGGTGACCTAAATAACTGATCATTATAATTCATTCGTGCTCACGTTATCCCAGCGGCATTCTGGAGTCAGTTTAGCACATGGATAGTGGAAGCTCTTTCGGCATGTCCTCTCATAGCAGCCTAGTGTAGCTCCTTTGATGCTACAACAGCTGCATGTTATCCTTCTACCTCTTGCTAATTCAGTAGGGAGGTTAATGGCCAAATCATCATTGAAGTATACATCAGGCGCCCTTCATCAGAAATAGAGATTCAATTTAATGCAGGTTTAACAATGGTTATAGAATAATCAGAGTATTGCTACTGCTAACCATTCTGCGCAATTCCTATGAGCATGGATCAGGTTAAAGCCTCCATTAAAGTCCACAGAAACAGATTTGCCGTCATAATAGTGCGTCATCTCTCCAGAAACCTGCATAATTTATTTTAAACAATTTCTGATACAGATACAAATAGCAAACAACTTGTAACAGTTGGTGAGGTTACTTCTGTGATACTGGAAGAGTGACAGAAAGCACATCTAATTGGAGAATGAGCTTGATTGCATTTTCTTAATTCCCCATTCATAGTGAAACGAAGTTCCTTGTTCTTTAATGAGGCAAAGGAATTCTGTGGATTCCCAGTAATGCTTTTGTCATTGAGCTTAGCATCATATGTGGACTGATTGATTCTTGAAGTTATTGTTGCTGACCGATTGACCTCTTGGCAATCTTGTCTTACCTTTTCATCTTGTTCTTCAACATCAGTCTGGATATTTTCATCTTTCATGGGAGATTCAGACATTTGGGGTTTGTCATTCCTGAAATCACTGGAAGTATTATGGTCAGGTGTTTCCACTTCAACATGATCCAAAGATAACCTTTTTCTCTCTCTTGGCAACTTGAATGTGGCCTTTTGAGCCCTTTTCCGAGATTTACTTGGTGTATCCATCACACTGATGGAATTATAAGATGGCTCTTTCTGCATTTTAAATTTGCCTTCAATCTCTTTGTGACTAATTTCACTTCTCTCTGACTTTGCAGCAAGCTCTAGAGATTCATCAGCTTTTTCAGCATCAACGGATGCTTCTGTTAGCATTTTCATGCATTTTTTTAGACTAAATCTCCTTATAGATTTCAGACGAGCAGACCCTCTGGAGTTGTTTTTTTCTTGATTTGATTCTTCAACCACTCCAATAGGGCTAAATGGGTTATCATCAATCAAAGAAATGCCAGCAGTCATTTGAGTAGAATCCTTGATATCTTTGATTTGCTTATTTTTCTTCTTTGAGGTCTCCTTCCTGGTTTCAGTAACACTCGGTTGTTTAACATTCCCATTAACTTTCCTTGAAGATCCAAGAAAACCAACCTGTTTGGAGGCGTCATTCTGTTGATTTGAATCTTCAAGCATTACCACATTATTTCCTTTGTTTCTCTTGTTTTTCGCTTTATTCTTGTGATTAGCTAATTTTCTTTTAGCACTCTTGTCAGGGAACCTTAAGCCCTGTGGACCCATAGAATGAATGTCAGTTCTGACTTCCCCCCATTCAACTTCCTCAAATCCTTTCTGCCTCTTCTTTCCAGCAGTCTATACATCAAATAAACATACTAATCATAAATTTTCAGGTACAACATGAGATCTGGATCTGGAGTCTGAAAAGATAACAATACCTGCTTCTTCAGTGGTGTCGAAAAGAGTTCAGGTGAACAAGACCATTGAGTCCATTCAAACATTTCGCTGTCTAGATTTTGAAGAGCTATGCCTTTGCTCTGTAATTCAGCATCAACCTGGTGAAATGTGAGATTTCATATAAGTAAATTTGTCCAATGTCTAAAAAATGGAACTTACGTCTTCTAAAGTATGGAACTTACAGGAGTAACTTGTCTTGGAGATACATTATCATCAGAATCTTTGAGATCACTGAAACAAGGAACACAATTAGATGATGATAAATCATTTGTTTCTTGGGAAATCAGTCTATCTGAGCCTTCGTCTTCTTCATCTGCTTCTTTCAACCAAAAAAGAGGTGGCAATGAATGCTCTTCTTGCCTCTTACTTCCTAACAGTTGATTCGTATCTAACCCACTATCATTGTCAGCTTCAATGGTTGAATTACCCAACTTGCTGACCTTGTTATGCTGTGTTGGGCTGGTCTCAGAGACAGGATATGGTGTCACATGTACTCTTTTGTTGGATGGAAATGACCTTGTTGATGTAGATGGATCAGAATTCTGAGTATCAGACTTCTTGAAGTTTTTTCTCTTCCTGTTTGACATCCGCTTTCCCCTTGATCTTCCTTTATGCACCAGATGTGTATTTGAGGTGCTACATTTGTTCTCAGCGGCACATTTGACAGGCTCAACTTCTGGTAAATAGTAGATAGAAACGCATGAAATTGTTCTCAGCCTTCAGTATGCAAGAGCATTTTTTGATATATTATTGAAAGACATGAACGGTTTATCACTGAAATTATGAGTAAGTAAGAAAAGCTCAAGTGAAACTGCATGGGGTACTAAATAGGAGAGTAAGCTGGTAACATGAACTTAGATACCAATAGCATTTCGTTTCCAAATCCAATTGACATGCCCAAAACCAACCGAAGGAGTTGATAATAGGATCAACTTCATATATGATGAATGAATTGGGGATTGGATATAAAAGCATGTGACAAAACAATAAGGGTATTGGTTTTTCTCACCCACATCTTCAAACTCAACCCATTTTTAATATAATATTAAGTCTAATAAAGAGTAGTATGCTTTGTACTTTCAAACTTGATCTTAATCTATTCAATTACCAGACTTAATTATCAACTTTCCGACTTCTTTTCGTTCAATCAAAATATGAATATTGACTATCGTATTAAATTTTATGCAACTATGCATTTCTTCTAATAACCCAAGAGTTGTGTTGGAACTAGTGAGGATTGCTCACACATGTGAGCAGTGAGCACCATATACGAAATTAAAATAAGCCAAACGGGCTGGGCTGGGTTGGGATCTACAACATGAATACATGATGAATATGGCATTATATTACAACTTGCATGTATGAGACCGACATTAAACTACCATATAGTTAACTGGAGCTAAGAGTTGTGCACTCCTACCCTAGTTAAAAAGGACCTTGTGTGAGTACTAGGAGATCTTGAGTTTCAACCACACCATTGCAATTTTCAAATGGGATGGGAAAAATTGGGTGTTTGGAGTTTAAAAAAGGAGTAAGGAGTTTGATAAACCAAATGTCAACCCACAATATAATCAGTCCTGAACTTTGAGTACACAACAAACCCTTAAACCTATTAGCATCCAAATTGTCACACATCCTCTGTGATTTGTAACTTAAAACTGGATTAAACTTGACAATGGGAGTTAAATCCCAAACAAATTGAGCCAGAATGTCTCAGTATCGCAGATATAAAAGCATACTTAATGCAATATTCTGCATCTAGAAAGGTTCATTTTCCAAAAGTATTGTCCCAAAAATTTAAAAACTCAAAATCTAAATGAAATATTACCTGAATTTTTGGATGGGCCTACTTGAGTTGTAAATATACTCAATCCTGAAGCTGCTTCCATGCTTTTGTAAATGCTTACTAAGTTATCCATATGTGGAGCAGGATGAATCTCTGAAACCAAAGAACCGTGTATGGTATGTTCACATAATCCGTAGCTTCAAGTTTACAGAAAAACATTTTACTACTATCCAACTTTACGAATAAACTTAGTAGTTAGATTGCTCAACCATGGTATAGCCACTAAGACCAATAAAAGCAAACCTATATGAACCACTTTATCCCAACAGAACTGTCAACTCTAACACAACTTGTTTAAGGTAAAGCCCAATACATAAGCAAATGGATACTCATTTATTCAGAAGCTTAGGCCAATAGGTAAAGGCCACCACTTGTCTATTAATTCCACAACTTGTTGAACTACCAATGTGGGACAAATTACTAATATGCACTCTCAATGAAAAAAACTTTTCTCTCACAAGAAGATGATCTACACCGCCAGAATCTACTTTCTAGTAATCATGTTTAATCAAGCATATTAATCCAGCTGGGGTAAGTTATTAATAGGGGTAAGCTACCTCGGGTTAGCTTATTCTACCCCCAATCCAAACAGCCCCTTAGAGTTCACCGGTTTTCAATTAGTATAGATATTGCTTCATGGAAAATGTAAACCTTAAGGCTAAGATAACATTGTACCTCTGCGCCGAAATGGCAGTTTGCAGACTGGGCAATTTGATACAGACCTCATTGATTCCACAATACAGAGGCTGGGAAGAAGAACAGTTTATGATTCACAGAGATTAAAAGAGTAATCACCAACGATCAACAATTTGAATGAAACAAGCAGAAGATTTAGTAACATACTTGCAGAAAACATGATTGCAGGCTAGCGAAACTGCAGATTTCAGAAGGCTCAAGCTGCAAAGGTCATGATAAAACAATGAAAGACATAAATTAATTGTTCTCCCCTTAGAACTCTAAAATCAGACAACCTAAACAGTTGAACAGAGCCTGTTTGGCTACCAAGTGTAAGTGGGGTTAACCTAACCCCATTAACCCAGATAAACAGAAAATGGAGCAAAAATTCCTAGCAGTGTTTACTAACACAACTACCCATCGCGAACCCTGCTAACTCAGGATATCCCTAACCCCATTGACTGCTAGGTTATCTCTTCCAAGTTAAACAATTTCTTCTCTAACCCGAGTTAACAACCAACACATATTCATGCTAAACCCACTGATAGCTGGGTTATACAAACTCCAAGTAACTTAACACAAGTCCGTTCCAAAGAGAATCGTAACGTGTATGTAGGAGTGTATCATTCAGGGCAACACTATGAAACAGAAACTAGGGACTTTTCATCAAGATCAGAGAATGGAATAGGGAAAGAAAAGGGTATAAGTTCTGCGGTACCAGATGGGGCACTTGAGCTCTCTTCCCATCTTCTCCAGGTGAACAAAGTCCGCCATGGCCTCCTCTCCCTTTCTGTTGAACGTTTTCTGGATCAGACGAAGGACGATGAAACCAAGATTTCCTGTGGCGTGTTCTTCGGCGAGAAGCGAACGGATTAGAGAGAATAACGACGGTGCTCGGAAGTGAAGATCGAGATAGCGAGAGGCGGGGGAGAAAAAAAGTAAAGAAATCGATCTCCAGAAATCATGGCGGGAGATTTATTTTTCGCCGTTCCCTGTTTGGCGCGAGGACCAGGTACTAATTTAAAAATAAAAATAATAATAATAAATAAATATTTTAAATTATTTTATACAAATGTAAATATAAAAAATATTATTTTATTTTATATATTTAATAATTTAAAATAAAAATAAAAATTTTATTTTAATTCTAGACCAAAATATTCAAATCGAATATTTTGATCTAAAATGTGAAATAAAATTTATATTTTTATTAAAAATTATTAAATATGTGAAGTAAAATATTATTTTTTATATTAAAATTTGTGTAGAATAATTAAAATAATTTATTTATTATTATTATTGTTATTTTTTAAACTAGTACTATTTTGATAATGTTTTGGTCCATGCGCCAAATAAGGCCTTAAATTTCACCTCGATGATCCGACGAATTTGTGTGCAGTATATGCACTATTAACGGTCCGGTTAGAGCTGGACCATTTGTGTGCGTTGGCAATTGGCATGAGCTGGCTGGATCGAACCAATGAAGTATTTTGGTATATGTAAAATAAAGTTAATTTTTTTATTAAAAAATATTAAGTATGTGAGTAAAATAATATTTTTTTACATTAGAATTTGTGTAGAATGATTAAAAAAAATTTATTTATTATTATTATTATTGTTTTTTAAATGAGTATTATTTTAGTCCTAATTTGATCTTTTCGTCAAATAGGTAAGTTATTTGATTTACGTCATCGTAATTGAACGGTTTAAGACCGCTTGCCATAGAGAAATGTGGCGCGTTGTTCGCTCACAATACATGTTCCACATGTTATAATTTATCCAAATATACAGGCACAAGAATTTAGCACAAACAGTAAAAATTTTGAACATTTAAATTCCAACTTTTTAAAAATTAATATGCTATTAAATTGAGCCGTGAGTCATATTTTTATAATTTTATCAAATTAAGATTGAACTATAGCTGAATATCTGTTCGGTCACATCAACCTTAAACTTGGCCTCAATATATTTATTTTTAAAAAATCAAATATATTGTATTTATTGCAGATGTATAGATTAGCATGCTTGTTAGGTAAATCAATAGATATATTTGACTCACGTTAAAAACTCAATAAAGATTAGTTAATTTTTTTCAAATATAATTTTCAATTCATTGAAAAATTGGACTTAGCTCAATTAAAATTCGAGTTAAATCAAACTTAAAATTAATTTTAGTTTAAATTGATTTACAAATTAATGAACCGAGCTTAAGTCTTATCAAGCTTGACTAGAACTCGAGTCGCTCTTACTTCTATTGATATATCATATCATACATAAATTTTAACACTAATATATATATATACAAATAATAAAGTATATATATTTGAAAAAAGTAATTTTATTATACATAATATAAATATATTAAAATAATAATTAATTAATTTCACAACATATATACATATTAATTGATTAAAATAAAATTTAAGGATATTTACATACATAATTTTTAATTCATCTTAAATTACATATTAAATCTTTTATTTTTTAATTTTATAACTTTACCTTCTAATAATATATTTAAGCCTTTCTCAAGATTTTTAATGTTTTTTTGTTGATTATAATTATTTGAATGCTTATTATCAATAATATATACATACAAAATATTATAAATATATTTACAAATATACGTATTCTACTAGTTTTCGTTATTACAAAATTTGAGGAGCGAAATTGTAAAATAAAAAATTTAATATGTAATTCAAGATAAATTAAAAGGTATGTAAATAAATCTGTCTTTTATTAATATTTAAGAACTAAAATCTTTGCAAAGCATTGGCCTAAGGAAAAGAGGCATAGTATTTTTCCAATAATATCATATCCCAATTTTAAGGCATAAATATTATTATATAACTTAACCTTTATAAAAGTTATTCTTTCAATTTATATTTATGGAAAATCCGATTATCTAATTTACATGTATAAAATATACATTATTTGCAAAATAAATTCTTAAAAAATTATATCGCTCAACAAATTAATTAATAAATACACGAGTGAGTTAAAGACTTAAATACTAAATTATTCGATGATCAGCTAATTTTTAAATAAATTAAATAATTTTACTGAATAATTTAATAAATTAAATTTATTAATCAATTTTAAAATTTATAGCAAACTTCAAAATTTTTTGATTCTTGCTTCAACTTGGGCCAAAGCCCCTTACAAAATCTCCCTATTTACAAAGGCTGTTGGTTTTAAAACTCTAGCAGCAAATTTAATTGAGTTAGGGGTGATCTTAACTCGAAACTGAATTGAAATCGAGCAAAATGAACAGAAAATTTTGGTTAATAACACGGGCAAATTCAACATTCGAGATTTATTTCTTTCAGATTTTCGGGTTTAATCCACGTTCAATTTTCAACTAAAAATTGATTAAGCCAACGAACCACTGAATTAGTAGTAGTTGGTTCAATTAACCTATACAATGACACATTTGCATTGTGTCATTAGAGAGTTCAATAACTCTTCTTTTCATCACAAACATAAAACTTTATACATAGTTGATCATTAGTTTATAGTCATTAATGTGATACAAATAATTAAAATAGAGGTTGAATAGAATTTATGTTGTTAATGTGTTAAATTTCAATGTTATAGACGCAATTAAGTGCCCATAAAAAATATAATTTTTACAAGATTTATATCAAAAAAATCTTCACAAAGATTAAAAACTTAAAATATCCGTAAAACAAACAGAAATGATTCATTTGAAACCGATTCATCTTACATCAGGTTCAAGTTTTCGCAATGAAAAACTGTTGAGCTCAAGTCACATTTTGAATTCTACATTTCGGACCAATTAGCAGAACTCTTGTCGCCCGACTCGAGTAGCAAACAAACTGTCATTAGGAGGTTTTTTATTTCTCATTTAACAATACGAAAAACTATTGAGTTCGGTGCCCGAACATTTGAGCACCACCCCCCGCCCGCTATCTGCACCACGGGTCCCAACCCCGTGCATGACCCCCGCAAGCATGTCATGCCGTGGTTGGTTGAGCACCGAAGCATTCGATCGTCCCAACCCAATAATCTCTCAAATAACAACCATCCTTAATAGACACACTTGCTAGCTAAGGAACACCAAAAATATGTTCAAATTTGGAACCATGTTAGATAATTCTCCAGTTTTAGTTGATTTGAATTTCTATTTTTTTATCAAAAAAAAAAACCTCACATTTTATGGGACACAGTTAAGTCGTTCGAAAGTAAATCGATACAACTTGCATAAACTTATGGATACGAAATTCAGTGAGCATATGCATGCAATCGAAAGCCTTTCAAAAGAGATTAACCCCTTTATAAACACATGCACATACATTCAATTAATAATAACATTAAACATATATAATATGTAAACAAAATTACACAAGAAAATTGATGAAAATGTAAAAACTTATAGATTGGACTTTATTAGCTTCTTTAATTTGCTTGTTGGTATTGGGACATTGTACAAAGGTAGAGAGTGGAATGTCATACCTCCCACATAAGATTCTGATGATGTCATTTGCTGATGATCAATACCCAAGGGATTCCATACCTATATAGAATGTTGCCCCAAAAGGAGTCGTTGGTTTTACCGTTATTCGCATCCATCCACTTCGCGAAGACTTAGCTCCATCTCTATATCCAAAGAGCCTTGAATGCTTCTTATGAACAAGAGAAGCCTCGTAAAGGAAAGGATCAACTTCTTCTTGCCACGGTAAAGGAGCATGTGAGAGCACCATAGGATCTAGTGCTGGAACCATGGTGATCACGCCTATCGGCCATACTTTGGAAGTGGACACCTTTAGTAGCAAGTCGCAACTAAAGCACTAGAAGATGGTAAGGATTGATTATGTCAGCTTAGATGGATGGTTGACCTCACGAATGGGAACTCATTGATTGGACAACTTCATGACCAAATGTAATGGAATTAAGGGCAGAAGGAAAAATGAAAACAAATTGACACCAAAAAAAAATATAAAGTGAAGGAAAAAATAAGGACACAATTTACGTGGAAATCCCCCAACAAAACCAAACCATGAAGCTCGCATGCATTTAGCTTAAAAGTTCTGCTATCACAATACTCTGTTAGGAGTTACTCAAGATAACTATAGAATGATCTCTCCGCTAAAAAAAGGTTGTGAAGCCTTAATTCCTCTCTCTCTCTCTCTCTCTCCCTCTCCCCCCTACCTCTGCCCCACCCCTTTTTCTCCCCCCATGAGTAGGTGAAAGAATATAACATTTACCTCCTAGAAGCATCCTTTACAGCATGAGCAGGACTTCTCCATCCGAAGCTTCCTTGTTTATTGGATCTATCCTTATGGCGAGAGATCACAATCGCTTAAGGATGCATGGAAAATATATGGTATAATTAGATCATGAGCTACTATGGTAGGTGCTATTGGCATTTGTTCATAAACACATGCCTCTCCTTACTTGTAAATCAATTAATGTTGGCAGGAACAATAACCCCAGATTAGCTTCTAAAAATAACTACCGCAATTTTCGCTACAAAGGGGTTGTCATACTAGGATTTCTAGCACAATAGTAGTACCTTCTTTGGGATCTGAAAGAGGTCAACATCTCTAAACTGAAGCTCTTTAGAAAAATCCAATTTTACAATGTCCATATTGGCTAAGGCACTACCGCACTATTAGCCATCATGATGTGTCTTTGTGCTTAAGGCTTGATTATGCTTTTCCGTGCTGTCTTATGATTACAACATGAATGACTCTCATTGGTAGCCAAAGGCTATCTCATGACTGGAGCATGAGATAGGCTAATTGTTTGGGGACTCATGCATCCACTATGCTACCTCATTAGCTGGTACATGAAATAGGTTTCTTGAACGTTCAATGAGGTTTCCACAAGGCAGGTCCAAATCCTACCTGAATACCTGAACCATCATGTATCCACATTTCACACAGACATTATCTTGCCACACTGTATTAACACCTACTGAACCAAAAACAGGAGCTAAGAGTTGATAAATCACTGCCAGGATCTGAGGTTAGTAAACTACTCTACATCCATCTAAACTTTTTAAACATTAAATTCAAGACTTTAAACTCAACCTTCGCTATCAAGTCCATCTTCTTGTTAGTTTTATCCAGAAGAAAGAGAGGACACTCATTTTGATCATTAGTTCAGTCTAAAATCATTAAAAAAAAGATCATGTTAACAATGAGTGAGGAAAAATCTGAATAAAATACTACAGAAAGACATAAACCAACATAAAACACCTTCAGAGACCCAAAAGCAATTTCCTCAATAAAATTTCTGCCTACACATCAAAAACCCAATTGACCAAACCACAAAATTTTCCCTCCACGAAAACATGAATGACAATTGACATTTCCACACCACTATACAAAAAGATAAAAAGATCATACTTTGAACAAAAAGTAATTGTAAAGAAGTATGTATTTTATGAGAAACCATTTATGAAATCCAAAACCACCAACTATGATTATAATTTTAGGAGATAAACAACAGATTCAAGAATTCAAAATCAAAATAAATAACAATTTCTACAGAAAACTGAACAGTTATAACAATTGTACAATCTTGCAGTTTAATAAGAGCATTAGAAGTAGCAATTGAAGTTATCACAATGAACACACAGTAGCTTCCGATCAGCTAAACGAAACATTGAAGAGTCCTCAGCTTGCTTCACATTCTGTTCTGCTAATACAAAAACGGTTGGACTGATATATTTGCTTATTAAATTTTTTTAAAAAAGGTACCTTAGAGAAACCAGAGGAGAGAAATATGATCAATTGGAACCAGAAAATTTGGCCATCATCTTCGCAATTACTGGAGCCACCTTTGGGTTTCCTTGATGTTTTGCAAAATTTGCCGGGTTCTTCATCACTGCAAACAATTTGAGCAGTTGGTCAGCTGCTGTAATGGAATATGATCTATTTTCTACCAAAACATGGAACCCATGAAAGAAGTACCAATGACAACAGAAAGATCATACTACAGTAAATGTGGCCGACCCAATTAATTTAGTATTAGAATGGTGGCGGTGGTGTAGTATTTTGTGCACTTGCTAAGGGCATAAGTGCCGCCGACATTAACTCAAATCCGGAACATGGTCTAATATATTTATCCATATTCATTAGAAAACTACTATGATAGCATGTTTTTTGAAGGTGAAAGAATTTAGTTTGAAAAGGCATTCAGTTATTGTCATTATGTCATTATATTGACAAAACAATTGCTTGGTTTAATGACATGATTCAAAAATATCAGAAAAAAATTACAAAATTTCTACTCTAAATTGTCATCAAAATGTCACCTAAAATTGAGTACATCTAGATCTCATCTCTCCTATGAATATAATGATAGCAGAGAAGTAAGAATAGTCGAAATAGGACTAGGAGGTGGGATTTGATTCCATGGTGGAGAAGTTAGAGGCTATCGTTTTAAGGGTGAATTGCTCTGAATTTCAATAATAATGAACACTTTAATTCGTATTATAATTACATTGAACAAACAAAACAAAACATGCTAGATAACAAAGACATCTATAGAGCACAAACATAACACTAATGTCTAGATTGCATTGAACCAAACACCACCAAAAAAACCAGCTTTCAGATTAGCTATTACATGTATATTTGTCAAACCAGTCATCAAAGAAGTCTACAGGAACGATTGCACGTACACATATAGAATATGATACTGAAGTTGCATCAAACCCAAAAATAAACTCTCTTTCAAATTAAAATATGAAGATGTTAAACTAACCCAAGGAATTAACCAAAAGCAGATGAAACAGACAGTTTGACAAATATTGGGGACAACAACGAAGAAGCAACTACAAAGGTCCTAACTGGCTATCCTGTAGCTAAGTTTGCCATAATTATATACTTATGATGTTTTAAAACAAATGACCAGAAAAATAACATAAACAAAACATACCATCTTGAAGAGCAGACATGATCTCTGGATCACTAAATGCTGACATTAATTCAGGGTCCTAGTCCAAAAATAATGTACAAACCAACATGAGAGGCCAATCATTTGATAGCTTGCATCAACTCTAATGTAATAAAAAGGTAAAGCTAACATAAACTTACATTAAGAATCTTGCTCATATCAATATTTCCAGGTACACCACCAGGCATGGCACCTGGGAACCCTCCCGGCATACCACCTGAAAATCCACCAGGCATGGCCGTGCCACGAGGTGATCCCCCTGGCCTTGTTGAAGATGATTGTTCCTTTCTTTTTGCCTTCTCATAAGCAGCCTGCATAAGTAAAACATCAATTGTTGAGCTTGCCTTCAGTCCATCAAAAAATGCACATATTCATTTCAAAAAAAAAATGCTCATATTAATTTCACCTGAGCTTCAGCACGGCGATGCTGCCTCTCGCGTTCTAGTTTCCTCTCTTCCTTTTCCTTCCGTAGGCGTTCATATTTCCGGCGATGTTCATCAATCTTGTGTGCATTGGGTTCCACCTGCATCATACAAATCAAAGCAAAATTAAGACTCAGATAATGTCTCAAATTCTACATTGAGAATTTTTTTACATGCCTTTTTAAGTACAGCATTTATTTCTTCATCATAATCCAATTTCGATGCTAAGTGAAGATCATTTGCTGCTTCTTCCCATTTTCCCAGCAAAGATAAAGCAATGCCTCGAGCTTTATAGCCTTTAGCGGAGTCAGGGTTTATCTAAGTGAATTTAGAAACAGAAGTTAGTACTCTATGATTCAAAGACTGCTAGGCAAGTAAAATCCAACGCTATGATATATGTTCAAACAAAGTTGCAGTTTTGTTTCAAGAAGTCAATGTAATTTTTCTTTTGTGCTGTCATATTTGACAATCTCCTCCCTATATGCTATTTTATCTCTCAAATATAATTTAAATCACCATAACTACTCAATATGATACAGATTACACTGCTAATGTGAAATTTCATTCTCTGAATCCTAAATACAATATGCATAACAATGCATAACAGAATATTCGACATTTAGCATCAGAATTACAAGTAAATAATGATATATAGCCTCAGTGGGATGAAATTAAACGTAAGATACAAAATGAATATACTGGCCATGTTCACATTTCACCTAGTAAGGATATCCAGAGAATAGTAATATAGCTGAGCATATGAAAAAGATTCAAGTATAATAACATCAACTTCACCTGTAATGCAGCATTTGCATCACGAATTGCAGCATTTGGCTTCTTCATCTTGATATATACGGTTGCTGGAAAAAGTATGTGAAAATGGGGATGATAAAAATAGAAACTAAAGCAGTTATTTTCCAAGGTGAACTGCTCGAACAGCTTACCTCTGGTACCATACATTATTGCAGATGTTGGATTCAGTACAATAGCCTCCGTTAAATGTTCAACAGCTTCATCAAGCTTGCCTGCAGAACAGAGAATTCAACAATGAGGGACTCAGCAACTGAAGAATCCAAATAACATCTAAATATTGAGAAAAGGACTAAAAAAACAAATGATTTGCAGCCTTCTGAAATCGCCTCGATGGCTTTCCCCTTGGCCTCTTGTGAGGCATCACGGCTCTCTTCTGTAACCTCAATAAATGCATCTCCCATCTAAAAAAAAAATAAAGCCACAGCAGTTAACTCAGAAACTTATAAAGAAAATAAAAAAGATTAAGCTGACATAAATTTCAATGAATACCTTTTGGGGAGGATCATTATCAGGTTCAACAGTCTCACCCTCAAGTTCAATGTCAGATTCAATAATTTCATCATCAGATTCATCTAATTCAGGCCCACTCTTTTGACTTGGAATATCTTCATCTAGATCCTCATCTTCATCCATCATTTCGCTTTCCTAATCAGATCAAAAAAATATTTTTGCAGTTTTTTAAGCTATCAGTATTCTTACAAAGGAATATAAAGAAAAGGTTAGATATCATACATGCTTCTCAGACAATGAGCTTAAAAAAATGGTGGTGCAACAAACAAATATGATACTTAAAGTTCAAATAACTAATTGGCTAGAGAAAATTACAATTTATGTATAGGCCCATCAATGTGCATTGATAAAAAAAATGAGGAAGGGAAATTCCATATAGAATGTTGATGCTAAATTTCGCCAACAAGATCAAATGGATACATCCTTTTTCGGACACAATTTTTTGACAATTTGGACAGTAGTGTCAAACCTTCTATTGGTACTTATGCCACCTTTTCTAGCCTGAGATGTCTCTAGAAATATTGTGTCAAAAGGACATGTTGAAATCTTGTTCGAATATATTCTTTTATTCAGTTCCATAGTAGCATTCAAGTCGCCTATCAAGCGATTAAAATAGTGAAGCTGAAAGTTAGATTAACTTTCTTCCTTTTGACTGCCCACATAGATGACTGCTATCTCTTACTCTTTTTCTTTTGATATATCATAGTATCTCACATATAATATATCAAGTAAAAGATGAAAATGGTAATCAGTAATGCACAATTAATAATACTAGTAGCATATAGTAGCATTAGAGAGCATCTAAAACCATCTCACTATATTCTTCATATCCAAATATCTGTCAGTTAAAACCAAAACTAGCAAGAAGAACTAGTCTAAAATGTATATATCAAGTACTTTTCCGCTCCCATTTAACACTTCACTGTAAACATGAACAAACCTTTCTCCTCCCACTTAACTCCTCATTTTGAGTATGATTTCTGCAATATCTAACATGAAAAAATAAACAGTAAAAAGAGAGGTTATCTTTTCATCAGTTTATTTGCATCCCAATCCCGATTGATGGTTGATCGATTACTGTGGGGAACAAAACCGTGCCATGTTTGTACTGAACAATATAAAATAAAAGCAAGATTATAAAAATTAGTGTCATGATGATGCTGATACATTCATAAAAGCAATTTAGTTGCAAAATGAAATTAACCTCCTTACAACAAAAATTTGTCAGCGTAAAATCTTCAGTCTAAAAAAACAAATAAGAAGAAAAGCATTTAAATACACCTTGTAAGCATCACCCTAGACACAATTGCCTTTCCATAGCAATAGGAAACAAAGAACGTAATATTACTTACAACTACACCAGTTATGTGCAACAGATGCCCGAAAAGCAAATCGACGCATCTTAAAAATTTTACTTTTCTAACTTAAAAATTTCTTACACAGGCCATTATGCTTCCTTCCATTCAGCTAAACTTGTCATACCTAAACAAAAACAAAATTTCATGTGAAGAACAACAGCCGCATTCGCTTCACACTAATCTCATGGTCTGCATAAGCAGGAAACTTGAAGCAACAAACGTATCCAACAAAAGATACATACTGTATGTATTGCGCTTCCATTAACTAACATGCCATCAATTTAACATGCTTCTCAATAATCAAGAACCTATTTGAAATGTTCATTCTGTGGATCAAAGAATGGTCTTTTATTGAAGGATATAAAAAGCAGGTTAATTTGAGATAACTACTTCATAGAAGAACAGAACAATCAGATAGTTTGCAGTTGATTGGCATCTGCCCATATCCGTACTCATGCAGGCAACATAATACAATAAACACATGCAAAAGCATACATTTTTCACAGTTTCGTATCCATCTCCATACAACAAGCTATCATTTTTCCATTCACCTAAGAAGTATAACACGTTTCTTAGTCATAAGCACTTAATTCTAATAAGAAGAAAAATATAATGAGGATAGGTCATCCCAATCTGGATACTTAAAAAAGCCTCTATATAAAAAACCCTGCTTGAACATACCAATCCTAACATCAAGGGTTTCGGAAGAGTATTTCTTTCGAGTATCAATGAATTCACCTAATTTTCCCATGTCGATCCGATCAATATTACTAACAAGTTGAAGACGACACAGAAGATTGCGCGTACCACAGAAGTACAAATCCGTCAAACACTAGAATGGTTTGGAACTGGAGAACCAACTAAAGAATAAACCACAAAAACCCAGAGTTCTCGACTCGAAAATATCAACAAGAGCAGCCGATGAAAGAAATAGCGAACGTACCACATCGCGTGTTCGGGGGGACTCGGTTGTGTAAGCCGACGGGGGAAGCTTGGCACCCATGCTGGAGGCAGCAGCCGTTCGTCCAAGAAGGGAAAATTTCATCAGAAACCCAATTTTCCCGATCCAAGTAGATCAATGTCACCAAGGAATCTAAAGGATTTAGGGATACCTCTCAAGGTAATCTCTGAAGAATGAGATGCTTGGGTCGCTGAGGATGGCGGGATTCTTCCGACACTGCTCCACGAAAACCTTAAGCTCCTTCACCTTCGCGGCGTCCATGGCATCCACCTAACGATAAGCCGCAGAATTGAGAATGTTGTACGCTTTCACTCTCCCTGAAGGCTCCTCGATTCTGCGACGGGGAGCTTTTATTTATTTATTTATTTTATAAATTAATGATTTTAATTTAAAGATCGGCGTGCAAATGGATTGTGGATAGGCTCTGGGTGGTATTCCTGTAATTTTGGCTTTCCACGGTGGTTCTAGTATTTTCCGAAGAAGTCGTGACGGCCCTAATTAATGTACGGCATAGATTTCATCAAAAGTCGTGCTGGTAAAGCCTGGTTTTGATTGCGGGCCAAGCTTGGATTTCTGAGCCCAATATATGGGCCTGGCAAGTCGTGTAAGGCCCGGCCCATCAGGTGGACTTCTATTTTGTTTTTATTCTGATACATTATAGTAAATTTATTATTTTATATGATACTCATTTAAAATTGATAAATTATATTATATACATTTTTATTATATTATACATATCATAAACTAATAAAAATATTTTATCGAACACACCATAATTGTAATATAATATTACTTTTTTGCACTTTATAGTGTGTTAAATATAATTTATCAAATATAGGTATGTAATATATAAAATGACATATTAATAATGACATGTAAGTAAGTATCTCTTTTTATCATTATTTAAGAAGGATTATTTTGGGCTAGTAAGACAAAAAAATTATTATTATATATAAATATGGACGAATGAAGGGCTGAGCTTTGAGTAATAAATAGTCTAGAGGTATACTGTACACTACTAAAAGTGAAAAAAGAGAGAAAAAATACTCAATAAAATATATAAAAATATATATAGTCCGAAGAAATCTTCCTATATCTCAGTAGAATAAAATAGAAAGTGAGATTCATTGGGGTTAATTATAAGGCTTTTTTTCTTAGTGCGAAGAAAGTAAGCAATAAAATGGAGCAACAACTATCTTAGATCTCTTTTCCTACAAATTTTCATCAGAACTTTGCACAATTTCTCTATTTAGAGGTGATGATTATGAGAATCATGAAAATTTTTATATGTTACATTATATACATTATCTTTATAAATTTTATATGTAACAGTTCATTTCTTTAAAAAGTATGTGGCATTATAACATTAAAAAATTTGTGTGACACGTCTACAAATTTTTTTTATTTATAACGGTTGATAACTATGAATTTTTTTAGAAATAATTACCTATGCATTATAGTAAATTTACTATTTTTATATATTATCTATTTAAACTTGATAACTTACTTCTCTGCATATTATAAAATACTATAATATTATATTAAATTCACTCATGTATCATAATTATAATATGAAAGTAATTTCATACACATGATAGTATATAAGATGTAATCTATTTAGAATGAATATATAATATGTATGCTATATAGCTTTATGAAATGACCAAAAAGAATTTTTGATTTTTAATTATTATCTTTATCTATTGAATTAGTATGTTATTCAAAAAATAATGACACTCGTCTAATGAATAGAAGTAAAGTCATACTGTGTAGCTCTAATAATAACTAATCAACAAATAAAAAACTTATTATTTAGGACTTCTAATTTACTGAATTCTTCAGTAGAGTAAGTTCTAATACATTGAATAATGTAATAAATAAAATATTTTAAATCACAATTAGTCAATTTATTAGTGAGTAACTATTGGAGATATATCAATAAAAAATTTTATTAGAGAAGTGCAATATTTTTTCTTAAAATAATAAACAAAAATCCTTAAACTTTTTTGTCAATTTATTGAAGGCTAACAAAACTTCGGAACAATTATTGGATTTGGCTTAAATTCGGCATTCTAATAGGAGGCTGCCATCTGGCATGCACCCATTGTCTTGATAAATAGTTCAGATCAAGAGAAATTATAGACAGTTAACTAATCTATAACGCAGAACTCAAATTTGAAATTAAAATTAACTGTTTTTCTAAATTTAAAATTGAAATCAAATTCGATAAATTGGTTAATTGAATAATCGGTTAATCGAAAATTCAGTTCGGTTAATTAATATTTTCTATTTTTGATCTGTATTTTATTTTAATTAAGATAGGCTTAAAATTATAATTTTTAATATATTTAACGTTAAGTACTTATATCAAATTTTATCAAAAAAATGAAAACCTTAATAAATTTTAATTAAAATTTAATAATTAGATAAAGTTTAAAAATAAAAATATTTATTAAAATTTAAATTACACTGCTAATTCACAATAAAATTTACTTAAATTCTAATTAATAATTAAATATATACATCTTAGTAGTATTTATTTTATTGTATTAAATAAATTATGTTAAAAGGTTGGATTAGATTAATCAATCTGTTTTAAAGTTTAAAACTGAATCTAAAATTAAAAATTAAAAATTGCGGAAAATAAAAATAGAAATCGAAATCATCAATTTAGTTAAATTTTTTTAGTTCAAGTTCTTCAGGATTAATTTTTTAATTTTCAATTATTTTTTGATCAGCCCTAGTTCGGCCAGACCCAATGTTGTTTAATTGACATTCTTTGCAGCATCTTCACGAAAAGGTCCCGCTGGGTCGGTGGAGCTCTCGATGTGGTTGCACCACTCTGCCCGACTGCCCCACCTTCCCTTCCCTGCTCCTCCCCGCTCGCCTCGTTCATCTCCTCCCTTCCTCTTCCGTCCGGCCGCCTCCGCCATGCATTCCCACCCTTCTACTGCTTCCCCTCGGGACGAAGACCAGAAGGCTAAGAAAAACGATGAAGATAAGCTGCGGCAAGCCATCAGTTACCACAACCAGACTAAGCACTCCCTCACGTCCGGCTACGCCCGAGGTCCCGGCGGCCTCGATTGGGCCAATCAGCCCAACCCGTTCCTCCGCTTCCTCTCCTCCCCCCAACTTCCCCTCCTCCACCTCCCACCCCAGCCCGGCGATTCCCCTCTCTACGCTTCTCTCTTTTCCTCCTCCCCACCTTCTTCCCCGCAGCCGATTTCTCACTCCACCCTATCCCGCCTCCTCTACGATTCACTCTCCCTCTCCGCATGGAAGACCACTGGCCTTTCTACCTGGTCGCTCCGTGTTAACCCAAGCAGCGGCAACCTCCATCCAACGGAGGCCCATGTCCTTTGCCCCCCTCTTTCCTCCCTGTCCGACCACTGTCCATTCCTTGCTCACTACTCTCCCAAAGATCACTCCCTCGAAATCCTCGCCCAAGTTCCCCTCGATCGCTCTCCCCTAGCCGCTGATGGGTCCACCCTCTTCGTCGCGCTCTGCTCCATTTTCTGGCGCGAGGCTTGGAAGTACGGAGAGCGGGCCTTCCGCTATTGCAACCACGACGTTGGCCATGCCATCGCTGCAGTGGCCATCGCCGCCGCCGCCCTCGGCTGGGACGCTCGCCTCCTTGACGGCCTCGGTCATGATGAGCTCCATCGCTTCCTCGGCCTGGACGCCGCAAACCGCCCTCCGCCTTCCCAGCTTCCTGATCGACCAATCCGCGGCCGCTTCCCCTGGATCGAGTCTCAGCATCCGGATTGCCTCCTTCTTCTCTTCCCATTCGGTTCTCAACCATCCGTCGATTTCCAATCCCTTAGCAGCGCCATCTCCTGCTTCCTCTCTCTCAGTTGGACCGGAACTCCTAATTATCTCAGCAAGGACCATGTCTACTGGGACATCATCTATCGCACAGCGGAGGCCGTCAAGAAGCCACTCAACGCGGTTGAGCGCTTCTCCGTCAACCCATTTCATCCCAGCGGCTTGATATCGGAGAAATTGTATAAGAACTATTCAGTGCGGGAAATCGTCAGAAAGCGTAGGAGTGCTGTTGATATGGATGGAGTTCATGCCATGGGAAGAGACACATTCTTTCAGATTCTTCTGCATTGTCTTCCGTCAGGGCAGTTGGATCCTGGGCAGAAGCAGGGGAAACAATTTGCTCTGCCCTTCAGGACGATGACTTGGGATGCCGAGGTGCATGCCGCATTGTTTGTTCACAGGGTCAAGGATCTGCCTCAAGGGTTGTATTTCTTGGTGAGGAATGAGGATCATCTCGATTGGCTGAAGATGGCGATGAGGCCGGAGTTTGAGTGGGTGAGGCCGGAGGGTTGCCCAGATGGCCTGCCTCTGTACAGGCTTGCAAGGGGAAATTGTGAAGAGCTTGCAAAGCAACTTTCTTGTCATCAGGTAATACAATTTCCTATCTTCTTAATGCGTGTGGTCATTATATTATTGACTAGCCTCAAATGGGAAATTTTTTTCCACTCTTGGGGAAGGTTAAAAATTGTGTTATCGTGTTATTTCATTCAGTATATATGTTTAGTAGAACCCTCTCCTTTTGGAACATGCTACTCCAAGTGTGGTGATGTCTCACTCCTTAGACCTATCTCCAATTCTATTCTCCCAATTCTCTTCTCCTCCATTCTCACATAAACAGAAGCAGTTAAACGGGAAACAGACAAGGGAAAAGAGTTTGTATTAACTAGAAAAGAAAGTACAGGGGATGAATTAGGCAAAGTTAAAACGTGGATACCCATTGAGCGAAGTAAGCATAAGTAAGATTGAGAGAAGGGAAGAAAAAGAAACCTCCCTTTTAAATTTGTCGCCCCACCATCTAAACTGGATGTGCTCTCATTGGCAAGAGTTTTTCTAGGAAGCTAGGGGCAGTTTTGGATCATCATGTATGATTTACCTCAGATTTTCTTGAAACAATCAGCGCAAGCAGGAAATTTAATTTAATTTTTTTCACCAGAATAATACATTGTATTTTCAACTAAATACCCTTGAATTGCAGGAAATTGCATCAGATGGGTGCTTTAGCTTAGGCATGGTTGCTCGTTTTGAACCAATTTTACGTGAAAAGAATGCTTGGATGTATCCCCGTCTATTCTGGGAAACAGGCGTTCTTGGTCAGGTGCTGTATCTTGAAGCTCATGCAATTGGCATATCAGCCACTGGAATTGGTTGCTACTTTGATGATGATGGTATGCATTCCTTACAGCTGTTCATCTTTATATGGAAAATGTTTGTTTTTGTTGAGCATGTGTGAATGTTCTTTGGTTCAGCATGGCATAAAGCACCAACTCACTTATATAGCAATACAGAAGGAAACATAAGAACAATGGTTTATACTCCAGCAGTCAGTTGGTTTCTTATGCAAATCATTCTGTATACATTTGATTTTCATGCACGGGATACTTTCTTCATAACTGGCATAAGAACTACATTGGTTTTAGCTTTAAAGACTTTTGTCTTTCATTGTTCTTGTAGATTTATTTCCTCTGCATTTTTTTTGTAGTTCAAATTCATGACAAGGTTATGGTAATTGCTTACCGGTGTGAACACCATGAGCATGTCACAGTGGGCCGGATGCTTTTCACTGCTTGCTGCTCCGTACTGCAAAACTGGAGCCTTAAATGTGCTTGATCTTTTATGATGCTATTGCGTGCATGCTAGTAGTTTTGTAGAGTTGGTTTTATCTTACGGGATTTAGCATAACGATTACAGCATAATTGGCTTCCTGCAACAGTTCTTAGTTGCTATCGTAATTGTTGGAAACTCTGTTTTACGTATAAACCTTTTTTTGTTTGTATTTTCTTGACATTGTTTAGTTTTGTTAGTTTCAATCATTGTTAAGTCTTCACTCTATACTTCTTTCGAATTAATCTGTACAGATTTTCATTTTCCTAATTGCCCCGAATTTGAGTTACTTCAAAAGCATGACCTGTATTTTATATCAGAAATTGTTTACTCTTTAAAAAGATATTCTACAAGTGATCTCTAAGCATGTGCTGGAGTTTTTTAAGAAGTGCGACAAGCTATAGTTTTTAGTTTAGTATTTAGGGAGGTTGCTTAGACTTAAAGGTAATCAAGTTATTAAGAAGAGCGAGCTATTTAGATATCTTTGATCAATCATACGGAATAACAGTGAAATAGACTATATTATTAGCATGATGGATAAAGTGGAGGAATACATTTGGTGTATTATTTGATTAAAAAATTTCACACATTTAACGGTAAATTGTATAGAATTGTTGTAACACTAGCAATGCTATGTAGTGCTAAATATTAGCCTATAAAGTAAAAAAATACAAATAAGATAAGTATCGTAGAAATGAGGATACTAAAGTGGATGCGTTTGTATATGCCAAAAGATAAGATGAGAAATGAATATATCCACAAGAAGGTTGGACTAGCTTTAATTGAAGATAAACTCAAAGAGAGTCAATTTTGATAGTTTGAACATATAAATTAGTTGATAGAAGCTTTAGTAAGAATAGTTGAATTATTAGATCTTGCCCATATAATAAGATATGACAAGAAACTATAAGGAATGATTTTATATACTTAGAGCTAAATAAGGAATTATTATTTGATAGTGCAATGGAAACAAAAAATTCATAAAGTCAATCCCATCTAGTGGGATAAAGGTTTGGCTGTTGTATTTAGTGAGATTAGTCATTCATGTAATTTTGTTCTTTTGCATAACTAGACCTCAAATCCCATTATTTTGTGCCTGATATCCTTTTTTTCCTCTCATTTCATGCTTCACTAGTGAGCTAGATTGCTAAATTTTTACTACTCTTGACTGGTGACGTTGCAATTTTTGGGTAGTTACAATTAAGTTGCAGAGAGAGATGGGAAGACCAAAGATCTCTTTTTCATTGGAAGTACTGCTGAAAATAGAGCTGAATGGAGGTGGGACCATTCTCGTAAGTAGAGTTAAATGAAGAAATGAAATACTGTAGCTAATTACAATTATTTGGGAATCTAAGCTTACTGTTGCCATTCTTCACTGGTGATATTGCTCCTAAATGTAGTTGCCTAGCTATGTTAAGTGTTACACTTGGTAACACCTGAAATCATACTTGAAGTGCATCTTCTTAGGTTGTCATTTACCTTCCTGTTTACCATCTATTGAGCCGATTCCAAATTTTGCTTAGACTAACTACCTAAACAGCTGAGGAATTTTGTTTCTTGAAATGTAGAAAGGAAGATAGCATCCCAAAACATGCTGTATTTGTCTTTGTATCCTGCAAGTTTCTAAAAGTTATTAGCTCCTTAGCCTTATTATTTCGGCCACTATGATAGGTACTATGAGTTAACATTTTTTGGTAAATCTGGATGAGCAATGGTGTAATTTTTAAACGTCATAACTTCTTATAACAAATAATCAATGCCATAGATTAAGGCAAAGCACTGTGGTCTGGTGCTAATCGGTTGTGTAGTACACATAACTTACTTGTTTGTAAGCACATGACACAACAACTTATACCCTTAGGGTCTGTTTGTTTGTAAGGTTAAATTTAAGAAGGTTAAAATTAAAATTGAATAGAGATATTTTTTATTAAAAATTGTGAATGATGTGAAATAAAGTTAGTTATTATGTTGAGATATGTGAGGGATATGATATAAAGTTAGTTATTATATTGGGATATGTGAGGGATGTGATATAAGTTAGTTATTATTTTAGTAATATGTGTATGGTGTGAAATAAAGTTAATTTTTAATATTAAATTTTATATGTGATGTGATATGCCAGGTTAAAATTAAACCAAGTTAATTCTAAACTTAAAAACAAACGGGGCCTAAAGGTTGAAAGTGCAATTTATTGTAAGTCATGTGCACTATACGATTTACACTTTTAAGCTACATGCCATAAGTTGTGTGGTGCACGACTTATTGCTTTATAAGTTGTGTGCGCGCTGCACAGCTTACATCTATTTTTACCTAGTCATCATCATATGTTGAGACGGACATCTAGGCACAAACTATGGCCCTTTGTAATTTTGTTTGAATCTATGGCATTGAGCTATCTGTTGTTAAAATTTTGCATTTTAAAAATTACGGCTATGGGCAGTTAAGTAGCTTCATTGTAAATTAGTGAACTAGTTGTAACGGATATAATTTCCTTACACAAATATCAATGAAAAGCTTGCTCGCTAGACATATTGCCAGCTTCTCGAAATGAAGCAAGCTTGTTACCTCTATTTTTTGGCAAGCCTTCTTCCCTCAAATCAAAAATTTGAATTTGTTTGAGCTTTAAGGCTGGCTGATCTCAAACAGATGAACTATTTATTACTAAATTGGAATAACTTTGTTTTCAATATTTTGGTTTTGTGTTCTCACTCTCTAAGATGATTTCTTGTCTCCAGTTCACAAGGTTCTTGGATTGAAGGGAATGGAGTTCCAGAGCCTTTATCATTTCACCATTGGAGGTCCGGTATTGGATAGGCGAATAATGAGCCTCCCTGCATATCCTGGCCCTGGCATTGATGCATAGACCACTTTTTTATGAGTCTTTAAATCATGTAGAAATCCATGTACAGAGAAAAGTCTTGTTTCTGTGATTCTCATGATGAGTAGTAACCAGAAAACATTTATTGGTGCCATTTATACAAAAGAGCAGTTTGTATAGATTTTCCAATGGATGGATTATGAGTTTAATCTTTTGGATAATTGAGTTCATCAAGTTCAAATCCATTTTTTTTTTTTTAGCTTGGTGTTAGTGAATTTGTTAGACTGCATAGCCTTTATTTAGCTACAGATAAATTCCTTAAAAGTCTTTAATCCTGGCTTTTACGCTTTTAAAGTGTAGTTTAGTAGAGGAGCTGGGTGCTGGAGATATCAATTTCAAATCATATTCTTATCACAATTTTAAGTGAGACAAAAATTAAAAAGAAGGGATAAATTACATTCAAGTTTTTATTTTAAAGTTTAAAATCAAACACGTTTATGATTTTAAAAATTAACATTTGGGTGTGTTTGTTTATAAGGTTAAATTTAAGAAGGTTAAAATTAAATTTGGATAGAGATTTTTTTTATTGAAAGTTGTGAATGATGTGAAATAAAGTTAGTTATTATGTTGGAATATGTGAGGGATGTGATATAAAGTTAGTAAGTTATTTTGGTATATCAAATACCCTTTAAATTGAGAATGGTTAGGTAATCCGAATTTCTGTTCATAATTTTACTAATGACACTAAATCACACTTCTAGTTCAGAATTAATCGCAACTCTTTTGCAAAGTGTTACTGAAACTTCAAAATCTAGATCACCATCAATTTTTCATTAAAATTGAAGTTCATTTGATACCTCAAAATAATGCGATAATTCTCAGGTTCGAATTAGAAAATTTTAGTAATATTAAATTGTCTGTATATCTAAACAGACTTCTCTAATAAGTAGTTTAAGCCTATAAATGAAGTTTTCAGCCATAAACATAAAGAAAATATTGGTGATATTGTAATAAAATAAAGTTTTATGAGCAATTTTTTTATCACAATTTTCAAACCCATTCAAATCGCTATAAATCTACTTGATTTTTATCATTGATTAGGTTTAGACCCTAATATTAAGAAGATCCACCATCAAAAAATTATGAAAATATCTACTTTTTTTTCTTCTTTGTTCGTCCTTTTCTCTAATCGTTAGAATTTCTCTATATCTAAACAGACTATCTAATAAAGTAGTTTCAAGCCCAAATAAAATTTTCAACTATAAATATAAAAAAAATATTAATATTGTAGTAAAATATAATTTTATGAGCAACTCCTCATCAAGAATATTCAAACTCATTCAAATCGCTATAAATCGACTCGATTCTTATCGTTGATTAGGTTTAGACCTAATAGTAGGGAGATCCACCATCATAAAATTATGAAAATGTATTTTTTTCTTTTGTTCCCGTCTTTTCTTCTAAATCGTTGGAAATTTCTCTTTCCTGATTAGTTCGATTTGGTGGAGAAAGATTGTGTTGCCTTAGATCTCCAATTTTTCATTCTCCTTTCTTTTCCTCTCCTCTCTCTCTCCCCCCCCTCCCTCTCACTTTCGAACATGGAGAGGTAAAGCTTAGTGGCAGTTATGATACATGAAGAATATTTGTGAGATGAGGAAAATATTATTTACTTTAATAACTCAATCTCGAGGTAAATCAAGTATTTCTCTCAAAACTAAAATTAAGAGATAATTAAATCTCATAAAATTCAAATTTTAATGAATAATAACAAACTATATTTTTGACCTAAAATTGAAGTAGGGCATCCTCAATATTGTCTACGCTGACGACCACAAGTGTAGTTGAGGAGCTCTACACTGAACGCTAATATACTTTATATATTTTTCTTGTTGTATGTTATTATTTTTATTCATGTATTCGTTTATAGTGTGGAAAGTTGTATAGGATTGTTCAAGTGTTCAGGTACACGTTAAATAAAAAGAGAAAAAATACTGTGCGAGCCCATTGACCGGTGCCAACCCGAGCAAGTGACCGTGCGACTTGCAATGGGAGCACAAGACCGTGGCCTGAGCATGCGCTGACCTACACAGGCACACGAGACCCGTGGCACAAGTAGGCGTGAGCCCGTAAGGGCGAGCAGTCGCATGGGCGCACAACCACGACCTACGATCGCCACACTGCCGGTGTGTAGTCATGAGCTCATTCTTCTCGGCCTACTGTCTCCACCTTTTGATTTTTTCACTTCGATCAGCGCACTCTCAGCTGAAATGCCATTTTGACCGGCGACCATTGATTGTCGCGCCCCCCTCCCCTTCCTATCTATAATTGAAGCTCCCAAGGTCCGTTTGGAAGATTCAGAAGTCCCGACTTTAGTGATTTTGTTAATGTTGAGCTTTTATCACTGTGGACGCCAATGAAGAACTCCAAGGCATCCCGTTGGCCCTTGAAAAATAGTGAAGTATTGAACCGTCGATTCATCGCCACCCTAATTCTCTTACTATTTTCTAACTTTCATTTGCTTTCTGCTTAATCATTTCTTTACTTTCACCTTATTTTTTTTTCATCAAACTTATAGTTCCCAATATATGCTATTCTTTCTTCCGTATTATCATCTCTCTTATTTTAATTGTGATTTGCAAAATATTCATTTGCAAAATATTTATTTTGGACATACAATATTTTTATGCTTGTAGCTTATAAAGTATTATCATCATAAAAACTCAACAAATTAACTGCTAAATTAACTTTTAAATATCAAATAATTATTTAATTTAATATTTAATATATTTTTTATATAATTTAATTATTTTACGTTATACATATTTTAAAAAAATTATAATTTTTTTGAATTCTCACCGACAGACTGCTCTCAAGCTCACAGTACTATTTATGTATGTACTACAACTCTTTTCCCTCATCATCTTCCCCACCCTTTCCACGTCTCCCATTCTCCTGCATCCCTGTATATCTTCCTCAAAAGCTCAAAGTTGTATCCATTCTCAGGCTCCAGCTCAAACAACCGCTCCGCCGCCACCCCCCAATGATTGCATTGCCTTGAAACCGAGCAGCCCGAAAGCAGAGCCCCCAGACCGTCGGCCGCCGTTGAATGGCATTGTCTTCTCCAACGAGCTCAAGGCCTCCTCCACCAGCCCAGCCATTCCCAGCAGCTTCACCATGCAGCTGTAATGCTCCACTCCCCGCCTTATCCCCGTACTTCTCTGTCATTTTTGTCGAACACCTTCCGGCCGTCTCAACGAGGCCGAGATTGGCGCAGGGCCGAGAGGAGTGACACGAAAGTATATGGTCCGGCGAGACCCCGGAATCCTCCATCTGCCGGAACACGGCGATCACCCGCAGTCTCTCCTGTGGGCGGCGATGATGGCGTTCCAGGAGACGAGATCCTTCTCAGGCATTGAATAGAAATGACCTCGCAAGGGAAGAACGGCCGAGCTCCGAGTAGAGAGAGATCAATGAATTGGCGACGGAGAGGAGACGATCGAGACCGCGGCGAAGAACCCAAGCATGGAGCTCGAGGCTGAGCTTTATAGTCTTCGCTCTGGCGCAAGCGGAGATGATCGACGAGACGGTCACCTGTCGGGGCTCGCCCGGGCGGCGAGCATTCGCCGGAAAAATGTGTATGGCCTCCGGGAACAGGGCATGGCGAACGTAGCCGTTGAGCATTGAGTCCAGGCGACGGGATCGCCGCCTCCAGCGAGCTTGTCGAACACGCCCCGGGCGCGGGCGATGTCGCCCACTTGGCGTACATGTCGACGAGGGCGTTGAGCGCAAAATGGTCTCCGGCGAAGCGGACCGCGGACGAGGTGGCGGTGATACGGCCTCGCCGTGGGGGAGAGAGCCCACGCCGGCGCAGGCTTTGAGGACGCGGGGGAAAGTAAAGCTGTCGGGCTCGATGCCTTCCTCTTCCATCTGGTGGTAGAGCGCCATTGCGTCCTCGTAGAGGGCGACCTCAGCCGTAGCCGGAGATTAGGGCGTTCCAGGGGAAGGCAGAGGATTTATGCCGGCGGGGCAAAACGTCGAACAGTGGTGTGCTTTCTCGACAAGGCCGCAGGAGGCGTACAGGCGGATTAGCTGGAGGAGAGATCGACGCTGGGCCGAAGAAGGAGACGGGATGAGGCGGTTGAGGAAGACGACGCGCGCGGTGGCAGGGACCGGCACGGAAGCAGAGCTCGAGGAGGAGGAGAAGTGGAGGCGTCGACGCGGACACCGCGAGCGAGGGTGGAGTGCAGATCGAGGAGAATGCGGTCGAGTGCTTCGTCTGCGATTCTCCGAGGAGGAGACGAGGAGATGAGGAGAGGAGTCGGCAGATGGTTTTGGGAAGGAGAGGGCGACGGAGTCTTCGGGCTCGCCGGAGATCTGGTCGAAGGTTTTTGTTCTTGTTTCGCTTTACTTTGAGAGAAAAGCGACCAGCCCGGCCGTTCCCACACTGCCGGCGAGGTGGCGAACGTTTGAAGGAGGCCCATCCTAGAGAGAGCATGCAAGTGCAACTCTGAGGCAGTGATCTCTGCCATTAACGTTGAATTTCAAGGTTTCCAAATTTCAGTTTTCAGTCTAAATCTGTTGGAAGTTCGATGGTTTGATTTCGTGTTTTCGTAAATTTGTTATAAATACTTACCACAAATTTCTAACAAAAAATTTAAACTTTTTTAAAAAAACTTAAAAAATTGAAGTTGATAAGAAATAGATCTGATTACTGTACAATTGATAATTAACTGGTTGGATTTAATTATTGAATGGATTGATAAATTATTATTTTTTTAAAATGATAATATCTATAAAAATATTGATAAATGTTTAAAATAATAAATTTATTTAACTTATTAATTTATCAGTATAATTAAATTAAATATCATACAAATTAATTAATTTTTATAATTTAATACAATCTCATATGCAACTCGATTTAGATATTAAATCGAATCAATTGTTACAACAATGTAATGCAAATTAAATTACATTTAATTTCACTAAAATTAAGGTGTAAATCATAATCTCTTGAAACAGCAACAAGGATATTTTATTA
Organism: Apostasia shenzhenica; assembly: GCA_002786265.1. NCBI lineage: Eukaryota > Viridiplantae > Streptophyta > Magnoliopsida > Asparagales > Orchidaceae > Apostasia > Apostasia shenzhenica. The sequence goes on from KZ454132.1 coordinate 2,238,694, forward strand.
GGTTCCATATCTTTATAAAATAAGATAAGAATAATTACCTACATGCCACACCATTTCGCTTTATTTATGTGTTACCCATCCATTCTTAGTTAATTACGCATATATATACTCAAAAATTTATAAAATCTTATATATACAACACTTTCACTTGTTTTCATTATAATGAGCCAATTATAATCTTTCCAATAACCTAACTATAGTTAGGTCACAAAAATCTAAACCGTTCATTCATATTATTTTAAGATATTTAAATATATTTTGAGTGAAAATTTTAAAACTTTGATGTTTAAGTTGTAGTAAGGGAAGGAAACATCCGTGATGTGAATTGATTTTAGGACAGATCAGCGCTTTAGTGTGACACAAGGAAGAAAAAAATATGTACTATTAAGAATAAAAATATAATTTAATGATTTACTAACGAATTTTTTTCTTCAAATAGATTTTAATTAAATTTTAACTTAAGGTGTGTGTATGTAAGATTTATATAATGTTTTTAAGTGTGCATAATGTAATTAACTAAGAATGAAGAGTAAACGCGATAAATTAAAGTAAAATAGATGTGCATGCATGTAATTATCCCAAATAAGATAATGCAGCAATTATCAACCAACTAACTGAATATAACGGGCCTCATCCATAAATATTAATAATTAACAAAAAATAAATAGAAGTTACCGGTTGAACTCAGATTGATTAATTCTCTGAAAAGTTTTTCTTCAAAAAAAATTCATAAAAAGACCAAATAATAATTTATTGAAACATGTAGATAACTCTTATTTTAAAATTTAATATCAAGTAGGGTATAAAAATTTTAAAAAAAATTAATATCCGAATTTTTATTTTTATAAAAGTTATCAAATTAAATTTTTAATTTTTTAAATTTACTTTTTAAAATAAATCAAATTCCTCTTCCTCTCTCCTCTCCCTCCCTCCACAACAGTTTCATAGGTAAAGTCATCGCCAAAGGAGCCGAGGGCTACCACCCCATAGGTAAAGTCATCACCAATAATTTTTATAAATAAAAAAACCTAAGGCCCCCTTTGTCTAGAAATTTAAAATTAACCTAGTTTAATTTTAACCAGGCATATCACATCATACATAAAATTTAATATTAAAAATTAAATTTATTTCACATTCTACACATATTACTAAAATAATAACTAACTTATATCACATCTCTCATATATTCCAACATAATAACTAACTTTATAT
>KZ454132.1:2258230-2288041 GCA_002786265.1 Apostasia shenzhenica
TAAAAAATGATCAATTCATATAAATAATCCTTATTTGTTATAAAATTATTAGTATAAATAATATATATAATGATGTTATGGATTTGTTAAAACAATCTAAAATTACATATGCATAAAAATTACTAAGTAGGAGGGATTTGGTTCAATATTAATATTTTAGGTATGTTATTGTATTTTCCTATTATAAAACAATAGCTATATTCTAGATTTAATTTTTAGAAATAATATAATATTTGCAGATTCTCGAGTAGGGGGTTTATATGTTTAAAAGTGTTTGAATCAAAAGGTGATATCATACCTAGATTTATAATAAACATCAGCAATCAAAGTGAAACGCTTTTTAAGTTTACTAATTTGAGTGTGGGTTTTATTCACGTTACAGCTCATACCATAAATGTTCGTCAACAGGAGGACGTTGTATTCCAACACTTTTATGCCTTAATAGGACATAAGTATTCTACAGTGAATTAAATTAACTTTATTAAAAGTGGAAGTTGATTTTATATTGTACCTTTTTAATAGGGCTTGGCAATTTACTTAGACTGTGGGAGAGAAATAATATTGTTAAAATTCTTTTATAAAATAGAGGATGCGCACGCATGGAACTCTATCTCTAAGTAAGTATATATTTGCGAGCCGGTCTTTATTTAGACATAATCGTGTCATTATCATGGATTTCTACTTGCATAATAATGTTTATAATTCCTTTGTAAACTGTGGAGTTTTTAAACTTTTTTAGCAAGGGGTATTAGTGCATTTTCGATTTTTGGTGGAGCCCTGCTCTGTCAATCAATATGAATTAACCTCACTCCGCACCTTTCGTGCATGACGGTATATTCGAAATTGAATGGAAAGTACATGTGTAAAGCGTTTAATGTGCGTGTTTTTCCATTGTTTTTAAAAATAAATATTTTTTTTTATTTAAAAAATCAAGGAGATAATTACTACATGTCATAAATTTAGGTCTTATTTAATTCGTTTTTTACGGTCTTCCTAATTCTTAATATTATAAATTATATTAATGGGCACAGCCACTCAAATAAATTACAAATAAATCTTAAATACACATTTGAGTTAAAAACTTTAATCAATGTTAATATTTTGAAAAAATATTCTGGTCTCAATAAATAGTTATTTAATAGGGATTATATTTTTGTACTTCCTTAAATAAATTAAGTATATTTTTCTCATATCACTTTAATTATACAAAAACATAAAAGCTAGGTTTGAATACCTGCTACATTTTGTTAAAATCAAATTCCAGCATCGGGATAAGCGTCTATTCCTTTCTGTTGTGGTCCTCGAGATAACGTATAATAATATTCAAGGTGTGTGTGTGATGATATCTATATCGAGCACAGTTGCAATGTGATTTATAAAATATTCTTAAGGAGATTAAATATAGTGACTGCTCAATTTTCATTTTGTAAATTTTCATAATAGTTAGTTTCGAAATTTGATCTGGTGACTAATCTTTAATAGCCATACAATAAGTTTAAAAATGTGTGTATGTACAAATTTTTAATAAATGTTTTTGAGTGTGCCATAAACCGTTTTAACTTAAGAAATACGACTTTGTAAAGGCATAAATGGAAGATTAACATTTTGTTGGTGGCTTCCATGTTAGTTAATTAATGTCCCCAAAAGATAAATTTAAATATTTGCGCAAAGTATATTTTATTTACGGTGATATGCATAATTTTTTTAATTTTTTGGATAGTCGAAAAGAAAAATTGTATTAGCGGTAAGATTTACTAAGAAGAAAGGTTGTCTGATAAATTTTAGAATTTAAAATCATTTTAATTCTATTATATTACATATTCTCCGTATAAGATTTGGAAGCCGTTAATTTATTCCGTACATTTTTTTAAAAAAATATGTCACAATTAAAAGATTTTATAATATAGTCACTGGTATGATTTAAACAAATGGCGATATGTGACGCAATTAAATAATTCTATGGACCTATTATATATAACGTAAGCTTATAATAATAATTTTTTATTTATATAATTTCTTTACAGGTAATATATGCATATAAGTTTTAATAATTCTAAAAACTAATAGGAGAGGGATTAAAAATTGGCGTTGCAAACTTTGTGTAATTTAATTTTTAAAAATAAATATATTTTAGGTTTTTTGGAAATTGGGTGGGAATATATTTTTTTATTAAAATAAAAATGTTGTTCAAATAAATTTCATGTATTGCTTAATCCAAATTTATGTGAAGTTTAGATTTAAATTTTAAAGAAAAATGAGAAAATAAAAAATCTAATATATTATTAATACTATTTATAATAGGAAACAATAAGTAAAGCATACAATTATATTTTTATTGTTTATGAGAATTATACGATATAATATTATTATTGATTCCTAATCTTAACGTGTGATGAAATTAAGTCCAACTTAAATTTATAAGATTTGTTTATTAAGCGTAATCTTTTTGATAATTCTATTTGTTATAAAATTACCTAAAAAACTCCAATTTTTTCTTCCCGTGTTCTATCATTGAAGAGAGGGATCAATAAATGTTTTTACCTCATAAATTTTTATATATATAGAATATATTTTATTTTACATATTAGAATTTATAATATTTTTAATATTAATTAATAGTTTAACTTTTATTCACAATTTAATTAAAATACTTAATTTAAAATATTTTTGAATTTGATGTTAAAATAAATTATATATTTTTTTATTAAAAATTATTTTAAATACTATGGAAATCAACAAATAATATTTTTTATATTAAATTTATAAAATAATAATTAAAATTTATGTGGATACTTTCAAGTTGTTTTATATCAATCTTTCTGATTTTTTATAGCTGATATTACATGTATAATGCTTTTCGATTTTGGATTTAATCGCAGTTAAACTCGAAGAGTTCTCCATATAAGACTAGAAATACAATAAGACTGGGTGGCAAGTTTTCCATTCAAATTAATTTTAATTGAGATAAATTAATATTTTTGTAAGCTAATATTTGAAAATTTAATTTAAGTATTAAATGAGCTTAGTATGATTTATCTAAGAAGGCTATTATTTGATACTAAATAAATATATTTTAAATATGTTGATTTTATATCTAAATATCTCATATAGGCTAATATTTTTTTAATGTTCTTGAAAATGCATACTCACTATATTAATAAAATATTATATTTTTATATAATATGATATAATATTAAGGACTAAATAAAAAATTTAACCTAAATAATGCCTTAAATTTAGTAAAGAAATTTGTCATATTCACGTGAAAATATTCTTTTAAAAATTTAATTATTTCTAAGATTCCATCAAAAAAAAAAAAAATGCCCCAACAGAACATCCACATCTTCATTCTAATTTTTTTATTTCTGTAGTTTCCCTAGTTTCTCTTCACTATGTCGCACTCATAACTTTTGGGATACTTGAGGGAAAATATCTAAGCAAGCAATGGAATAATTTTCCTAATTTACATTTCACATTAATTGTGTTATATCACAATATCATAGTATATACTAAAGATAATGTTATAGATAATTAAAAAATATATGTTTGATATTATTCATGTTATTCAGAAGTATCAGAAGGACTGTTAAAGTGAGAGCCTCGATTAAATACATACAAAGAGAAGATTTAACACTGTGAATATAGATTTTCATATTGGGGGGATCTGGTGTTGGTATGTTTATGTATTTACAATTGAATGTTATAGTGGGTTGATGGTTAATAATAATAGGAGGAAATTAAAACTGTTTAGTGGAATTAATAACCATCTACAAAAATCTTCTATATAGAATTTGTGGATAAAAGTAATTAAAATAAAATATTTGTTAATAGATCTTAAGAATTATATGAAATTAATTTACATGGAGATGAGCGTGGCAATTTGGATCAATTATAGCCGGCTAATTATTTTTCTATTTTCGGTTGTATATTTACATATCTCCATGGAATTGATTTTATGTCTATATCTTCTTGGGTATTAATTATAGGAGATTTTAATAATGGGATATACATATAGTTATAAGGAAAAAGTACTGTGGGTGGTTTGGTTGTTTTTAAATGCATAATATAATTCTTTCTCAAACGCATATGAATAACTAAGAGAGAATTGTGTTTGAGAGAAAGATTTGAGATATTAATGAAGAAATACAAGAGTTTTATACAATAGAAAATTGGTGTTTTAAGCAAGATTCAAAAATAGAATATATTATAAAGATAAATATTATATGTATAGAAAGTACTGTGTAATTAAATAAAGAACTATTGATTGATGTTCTAAAAAGTTATTATAGGAAGAGAAAAAATACATTACTTATTATTTGGAATTCATGTATACAAGAAATAAATGGTGGCAAAGGAATAAGTATTGTGCCGTTAATTAGCAAATATATCATATGAATTGGGATAAATGTGTTGAGGGAGAGTGATCTAGTCAGATTGGTGATTATTAATAAAATATTGTTTGACTTTGAAATGGATACATAAGATTTTTAGTTTTCAATGGAATCGGTAATTCGTGCTATTATTATAACTAATAAATTGTTTAAATGTGCTAGAACTACTGGGCTATAAACAAAACTGCTAAAATAAAATTTTGTATCGGAGTAAAATAGAGGATATTAGAGGATTGATGAGTGTGCAGGGTAAAGGGAGGGATAATATAGAATATATATCTGTTAGATAGAGAATTGAGATGTGAGTAGTTCATTTGAGACGAATAAAACTCTAAGAGAGAGATATATATATATATAGTGATATATATAATTATAAACTGATAAAAATATTCATAGTATAAACAAATTTAGAAATTATTAATCAAAAGGAAACAGAAAAGATCACAAAATATATATTTAAAAACTATATAGAAATCCAATATATTTAGAGTCTAAAAAAAATATTTTATTATTTGAAGAATATAGAAATAAAAAATTCATATAGCCCCACTCATATAATAGAATACAGAGTTCGTTTAATTGGTTATTATAATATTTATCATTTATTTGGAATTTTAGCTGACATAAAAAATAAAATTTGTTTAATATTGTTAAACTTTGTATTATCTATCCTTCAAGCGGTTGGACTAAGTTCACCTTGGATGATCTACAGCTAATTTCCAAAGAAATGACAATTTAGTCTTTAGAATATTAATTAAATTAATGAATTTCAGAGAGCATATTATTAAGGGATTTTTTAGAGGAGGGGGCGTATATATGATGAAGATAGTCTTATTCCTAGCGCTGGTAAATGGGTGATCTTTGATCCCGATCCGATCCAGTGATCTCGAAACCCGATTTCTATTAAGTGAATAATTTTTGACCCGCACTGATTGTTTCCGAAATGCCGACCCTCCGTTTAAGTACTTGCAGGGTCGGGATCCGGGGTCAAGTGATAACGATCCGAAAAAATATTGATCCGGCAAAATTACAATCGATGAAAAAAAATTCGATCGAAATTTAAAGTAGATTATTATTAGTAGATATATTATTTTACATGCTATCAGTAATTTTGTTTATTTAGAAATAATTGCAAATGTAATTGTGATTTATTTCAATTACAGAATTTAAGCTGAATTACTATTAATTATAAGAGATAGCTATAATTATAGAAGCAAGTCAGAAAAGTTGCTAGTATTTTATGAATAGATAGAGAGATATATACTAATATTTTTTTTACAGTTAAGAGAATAAAACTATTTAGTCGCTATGTATAACTTAAAGAATGGCATTTTATTTTTTTGCTGTAATATTTTCATTAACTGGTATACGGTTCTATGTATATTAGATATATATATAGATATAATATATATATAATGCTTGATGTCGAGTGATCATGATCTTAATGTTCTATATATTATCTTATATTTCTCTACTACACAAACGGATTTATATTGTAAATTTAGTTAATAAAACTTTATTTAAAAATATAAAGAATAATAATACAACTAATAGTTGTGTCATTGAAAAAATAATGTTTAAATTATGGTCAAAAAAACAGTTTTCGATGTCGACCGAAATCGATGAAAATGCCGAACCGTGGCGGAGTCAATGAGAACAGGATCTGGCGTTTGCCTCGATCCGATACGATTTTTTAATCTGATCTGGAACTTATATTGTGGAATAGTACGGGTCCAGGGTCATACCTCGATAGGATCCGATCCGTTGACAGCCTACTGATTTCCAATACCCTAGAGTTTCTGGTATACAGCAAAGAGAGATGAGAGAGGTGGAGGAGGAGAGGAGAAGGAGGGGAGAAGAAGAGGAGGAAGGAGGAGGAGAAGTAAGAAGAAGAAGAAAAGGAGGAGGAGAGGAGGAGGGCAGGAGGAGGAAAAGAGAAAATTCAAAATTTAGTAATATATCTCGAACGCTTGCAAGCTGAAAGAAAATAGATTGAAAAAGTTAAAGAAGAACTTTTATTATTATTTCTTAATAAACGTAAGATTCAGGTCCAGAATTTAGATTTGTATATTTAACCACGATAATTGCTCAATGTAATGGTATAAAGTGGGAATTGGAGAGTAAATTCATGGGTTCGACTGAGTATTTGCGAACCCCGTTGTAAATACTTTTGATTCCCGTAGTGTTATGACGGGTTTCTTTCATGTCTTCAAAATACTAAGAAATTTCTCACACAGGGTGCAGTGCTATTGGCCATGTCGAGCACAAATTATTTTTTCTATTGGTATTCGAACCTAGACGGGGTAATTCAATGGTTTTCATTAGATTCTGCAGCTGGATAGTTATGAAAATCTAAAAACAACCCTTAAACCTCCACATCCACAACCTTTTTGGAGGTATTGGTATACCTCGCAGCGCGAATGAACATTTACATTTTTCTTGTCCGATGTATTCTTTTTTACGGGATTGCCCATCAACAAAATATACCGTGAGACAGTTTTGTAACTTACTTTCCCCCCCTTTCACACACGTCAACTTGGGCTACTATGTGCTTTTTTTTAATTAGTATAACACAAAATATTTTTAATGAATAAGAAAATTATTTATTAAATTTAATGATATAGAAAAACATAATAATCAAATTAAATTTAAAAAAAGTAATTAATTCAAGAGAGTTTGCTTTAAGAGAATACTAATAATAAGTAAAAAAGTAGAAATATATATTAAAAGGATATTAAAGATCAAAATTATATATAATTATTAAGAATTAATAATAAGAAATTAATTACTTTAAAATTATATGAATAATAGGAAAAAATTAATTACTTAAAATTAATGAATAGAAAAAAACATTAATAATCAAATTAAAAATAAAAATAATATTAATTAAAGAGAGTGATCTAAAGAATATTAAATAAATAAAGTATAATTTTTTTTATAAATAATTAATTAATTAAATTTAATGAATAAAAAAAATATAATAACAATTAAATAAAAAATAATAATTAACTAAAGAGAGTGATCTAAAGAATATATAAATAAATAAGGTAGGAAAAAATATTAAAAAAAATTAATTAATTATTATTTTAATGAATATAGAAAAATATAATAATCAAATTAAATAAAAATAATAATTAACTAAGAGAGTGATTTAAGAATATTAAATAATATAAGTAGAAAAAAAGATATTAGTAAAAAATTAAATTAATTACATTTAATGTAAGAAAAATTATTAATTTAATTTAATGAAATAAAAATTATATATCATAAAATTAAATAAAAATAATAATTAATTAAAGAGAGTAATCTAAGATTGGATATTTGAATAATTTGCTGTTGTAAGAATTTGTAATTTTTTTTGAATTTGCTAGATTTATTCATGTGATGAACTTAGATTGGAGATGATTCAATCAAATTAGTGATTGAATCGACCATAATTTATAATTTTGCAATATATTTGATAATTAGACCATAATCTAGATATCGTTTGTATTAGAGATTGCATTGAGATTAGCTGAATATAGACCGCCCGATGAAGATCGAGTCGCTTTAGAGAAAATTTATCAGATGGTTCTAATTAAATACTGGACCATTCGTCATGCAATCGATGATAATATGCAGCATCAGGCAGTCTGATATTTGTTGATCCCACTATTGATGATTTTATACTCTTTAACTTTGTGAAATGATCTATTGATAATGCTTCTAAGCTATGTTGTGATGAATAATATAATATGAGGTGAAATAATAGCGAGTTTAAGAATTATAATAAGGTGATGTAATGCGATGAGACTGGACTAGGCCAATGATATTAAAGATAAATTTAACTACTGCAAGTTATAAAAGTTCTATTACTTGCTCGAATATATTACAAGAGATAGGGAATCAACTAATTTAACATGTTTGTCCACTTAAACGGATTGACTTAAAGGTGACCTCACCACGTAGCGACTTGACTTAATAACTCACCATTTGATATGATACATAATATTGATCTAGAAGTGACTCACTATTATGTATTAGATTTGGAGGTCTCATACCATGATTTATTGACTTTGAAGTTACGACCTATATAGGTAGATAGCGGAAGACAAAATGTGATTATATAAGAATTTCAGGGCCTCTAACAAAAGATGAACTAAGAAAAATAGATAACTCTGGTTAATTTTGTTTATTGCCATTAATATCTTCCATCAGCTTACATTATATGCCTTGTTTACGAAGACGTGCGTTTATATAATGATGTGAGTAATAAATTTTGCAAGTGCATGTCGACTTGAACTATTTTATTATAGTAGATAGACGAGTTTATGATTTAAAGTTTAGCATTAAGTTTTAAGTTTTACAGCATTTTGTTTTTCTTAGTATTAATGTAATTTTAGAGTATTAATTTTTATTTAAAGGTTTTAATTGTTAGGATTTAGAGTAAAATGAATTTTCACAATATTTTTTAAAATTGGTCTGAAATAAGAAGGCTTTGCATATTTCTGTATCTGTTTGTAAATGTTCCAAATTTTTAATATTGTTAATGCACTGAAAATAATTGGAGTTCCGACTTCAGTTTTAATTTAAGGGCAAATTTCACCCAGGTCCCTAAGTTTAAGGGTTGTTATCTCACAGGTCCTTTTTTAAAATAATCATCGGGTCCCTAGGTTTTCAAAAATTATATCTGGGTCCTCTTTTTATTTTTTTATTATTAAAAATATAAAATTACCATTACATCCTTACTTCCTCCCTCCATCAGATCTGGCAGCCGCCCTTCACCGCGCCGCCTCTGGCGGCCTCGCGCGGCGACGATGTCATCGACTGCTGGCAGCTAGGGGGCCTCGGGCGGCCGCGCGAGCCTCCTAGCAGCGCAGCGGCCGCTGCGGGCTGGCCGGCCCAGCGGCCCGGCTGCTCGCCGGCCGCGCGAACGCGCCGCAGCTGCGGCGCGCTGCGTGGCCACAGGCGGCCGGTGTCGTGCGGCTGCGCGATGCCGCTGAAGGCGGCGCGGCTGCCAGATCTGGTAGAGAGAGGGAGGGTAAAGATAAAATGATAATTGTTATATTTTTTAATAAAAAAAAATAAAAAAAGGGACCCAGATGATAATTTTGAAAACCTAGGGACCCCGATGATATAATTTTAAGAACGTGGACCTGTGTGATAATAACCCTTAAACTCAGGACCTGGGTGAATTTGCCCTTAATTTAATATTGTGCTGCTGGGTGATCTGAAGTTCGGAACTCTCGCCGGCGACGAGTCGGAGACTCTCGGCGGGTGACGATCATCGAAACTTCCGTTTAAAAATCCGATCTTGGAGATCTCGAAATCTCTGATCTTTGGGTTTTGGAGCAGGTATAGCGGATTCTATGAAGGAGTGCAGAGTGCGGGAGCGGCGGTTGCTTGGCAGGTTGACGAACGCAAGACTCGGTTGACTACGCAGTTGATAATCAACTGGGCGTTGACGACGACAAGCTATCCGCGGCTGGCGGCGCAGCCGATGCTGGCGGTGAAGAACGAGGAACAGAGCGAGGGTTTGGCGGAGATGGTGGAAGGATGGGGCCAAGGGGAAGGGGAGCTGGAGGGCATTGCAAGCGCAAGTAGTCAACGCTCTTCCTCAAATGCTGCCTTTTTTCTATGACGAACTTCAAATACAACCAAAATTTATCATTTATGTTAAGAACAAGTTGGCTGCTAAAGGATTTTTTTTTTTGTCTCTATTTGATTGAAAAAATAATTGGGTTAAATTAACGGTTAGCCTCCTATAACCACCTATTGGGTCCAACCACGGTTAGCCTCCTATCACCAAGGCAGCACTTGGCCTATAAAAACTATTGGGTCCAACCACTACTTGATCGTCTAAATTATTCGGCGGCCGCACTCAATGCACCGTGTGATGTGCGAACAATTATTCAGTTCAGCTAGCCAAAGATTCAGCTGGCTGGTCAGTAGGGGGTGCCACATCAACAGTGGGGCCCACCCGCTATTGACCTCACGACTCCGCACTGGATTGATATAACAAGATATAAGAAGTAAGCATAAGTAAAATCAAAATTTTTATAATTTTGTTTTTTTTACTTAGTATTATACTTAGTACTAAGGCAAAAATACAGTTATGGAGAAAAACATTAAGATTTAAATTTTTTTATCTTAGTAAATTAAAAATCAAATATATAGAATGTAAATTTAGTCAAGATAAAAGTGTTTGTAGTGAAGAGGTGATAATTGATGCTCAGGTTATCAAAAAGAGTGAGCAGTTTAGATATCTTCGATCGATCATACAGAATAATGATGCAACAGATGTAATGTTATTAGTAGGATCCAAATAAAATGAATAAAATAGAAAAATGCATCTAGTATGTTGTGTGATAGAAAAATTCAACTCAAATTTAAAGGTAAACTTTATAGAATAGTTATAAATTCAGCAATTCTATATGATGTTGAATGCTAGCTTACAAAGCAAAAACACATAAATAAAATAAGTATTGTAAAAATAAAGATGCTATAGTGGACGAGCGGGTATACGCAAAAAGACAAGATAAGAAATGAACATACTTATAGAAAAGTTAGATTAACCTCAATTAAAGATAAGTTAAAAGAAAAACGACTTAAGATGATTTGAACATATAAATCGTAAGACAATAAAAACTTCAGTAAAAAGAGAAAGATGATGACCAAAAACGCAAGGCAAGATAATATAAGGAATGATCTTATATATTTAGAGCTAAATGAGAATTTATTATATGATAAAGTATAATAAAAATAAATGATTCATGTAACCAATTCCATCTAATGAGACAAAAATTTGGTTAGTTGCTGCTTATGTTGTTCACACTGTGATTTTACTCATTAATTTTTTACTTGAACCAACCTATTTTTATCTTCAAAAAAATATTTATGTAATTATGGTGCAAGGCCCATCGCACACCATATGGTGCTTTGAATCTAGTCATCGACTAAGCAGATCAGGTAGTTGTACCCAGTAATTTTTTCATTCATAGAAAATATTAATTTTTAGTTAAATATTATTTATGTTTCTGAGGTTGAATTCCTATTTTACACAAGTCTATGAATTTAAATTCCTTTCTAATGAGTTCTTAAGGTTAGACACTTATTTCATACAGATTCACGAATTTAAATTCATTTCTAATAACTTTATGAGATATATAATATCTTTCACCCAGGTTTCTCTATATAAAAATGAAATATTCAAATTGAGTAAACATATATTGAAGTACAAGTATTATAAGTTTAACAATTTTAAAGAAAGTAACAATACTGTGAGATTAAAACAAGAACAAAAATCCTTGAAGGTAATAGCCTAACCTAATAGGAATTCTATGCAATAGAAAGAAGAGATCTACTTTCATGTCTGTTGCGGCCACTGTACCTAAAACATGGATCTATTTACTATATCAAAAACAAATGGTTGACAACCCCGAAGACTAGCAAGGCCTTATTTGACCCGGTGTACCATCTTGGGGCCATTCAGGGTATAATATCTCGTATCATATAAACTTCAAGCAAATCAAAGGCAACTCTAAATCGAAAGGTTTGATCTCGATTCAACTTGAAATTAGTCCAAAATAAAATCAAACATGATTCAAGTGAATTCAACTCAAATTGATTCGATTTCAAGTTAACCCATTATATTAAAATATATAAATATTGCATCCAAGATTATTTGATCTGTAGTTTAAAAAAAATATTTAAATACCATTTATTCCTTCATCAAAAAACTATATCAACTTATATAAGAAAATATGAAATATTATATATATCTAAATTATTTTATTATACATATATTTTCGGGCTAAAACAACTCAAATCGTATTATACATAAAATTTTAGCTCATGATTTGACTCAAAGTGTTTAAAGCAATTTTGAGGAGATAGAAAGTTTTAAATTTTGAATATTCACAAGGCCACTAATGTCGATAAGAGTGTACTAATTGAGCCAGATTGACTGGATGGTTGAGATCCGTCACTCACATAGGCTCCATTTGTTTTTATTTCACATCTTATACACATAATCAAAATAATAACTAACTTATATCACATCCCTAACATATCCCAATATAATAACTAACTTATATCACATTTCTCACATATCCCAATATAATAACTAACTTTATTTCATATCATTTACAATTTTCAAAAAAAAAATATCTCCATCCAAGTTTAATTTTAACCTCCTTAAATTTAACCTTACAAACAAACAGACCCATGACTAAAAGCCACTATAAGGCATATTTGATAGAGAAATGGATCTCAGGCATCTGTACAACAAAGATCTAGTATAACAAAATTTATCATTCTCATCTAAGACAAAATTTAGAAACATGTCAAGCATATCAAATTGTAAAATTGTGCTTCCATTTCAACAACAATAAAGTTGTGCAAACATGATTAATTCTATGTAACATTTTATCAAGCTGACTCTTGCACGATCCTCGCTAAGAATCGCAACTATCATACTTGATGTACTTATTTTACTTCTTACAGTATTCTAGACTTCAACCGCGTTTCATAAAGAAATGACCAGGTACTCGAACTCAGCAACAACTTGCAAACCTCAATTCAGCAAACTCCTTTAATACTACTCGTGTTTATTTGAGAGACTTTTCAATATCTATCACAAAGCGATACTGGATATCCTTTTTTATCAGCCTTTCCAATGCCTCATTCACATATGTAACAGGAATGACTTCAATCTTGGGGTATACTTTATTGGATGCACAGAACTCTAACATCTCTTTAATTTCCTTTGTACCACCTACCAAGCTCCCTGAAATGCTCTTCGAACCTATTATTATTACAGAAAATTATAAGTCAAAAAGTAATTTGATTAAATGTTACGCATCAAAGGAATGCATATACCCCATCATCTTACCAAATAGCTGGTGAACCAGTAGTTCTTTGATGTTTTCTTACAATTCTCTTAATTAGTTTAAGCACCTCTACCTTCCGTTAGTAGCTCTTTATCTGACTTAATTAACACGAATCTACTACTTTTCGTAAATTTTCTAATCTTAAAAACAGTAAAAGATTCTTATTGTAAATAGTTTAATTGGGTCTAATCTGAGGTCATCGTTACGCAAATTACAGTGCTAACCTTAGATGTTGGTTAACTCAAATCATGTTTTGAAATTGTGAAAGTGATTGAATGGTCATTCTACCCCAAAACTTAGGTTAATAAGAAGTAAGAACTGACACTTGTATATGAACATCACTTCTTGTTAATTACTCGACATGAGATAATTCTCGTATGTACTCCAAGCAACCTCTCATTTACATGAGAATTCATCTAACATTAAAACCACTCACTCTCTAACAAGCCATTTTTAACTCATTAAGTCCATGCACACTATGAGAATTTTCACTCAATTATGACGAAAAGCTGACAAGACCTATGAGAGTATAACTTGCATGAACCACTTTATTTCAATCAAATCACTAGATTTGATACTATTGGTTAGGGAAGTAATACCTTGAGGGGCCTAGGTTAAGGCCAATATATAAGTGAATGAACACTTATTCTCATGTGCACTCCAACGGACTTGCATTTTATAATAATAGGAGAAAGATTTTATGAAACTGGTGGTTGAGCACACCTGAAAGCAAGCCTATGTGTTATTCCACATTTGCTTTGCTAACTTAAGATTAATTTGTTTGATTCAGATTTAATATGATGAAATTCTAAGCTGATTGGAAAGATGAAAACCGGCTACATTTAGCTGTCTTCGTCGATGATTGTTTGCTTAACTAGATTAAAGATCACAATTCAATTGTGAGAGGAATATTATTGGTTCATTTTATGAGCAAACTGCTTAACCCGTGATATTTTGAATTTGATTTTTTGAACTTTAATTGACAAGCTTTAATTTAAGCTGGTAAACTACTATTTATTGGGCGATCCAATTTAGTTTAAATTTTAAAATAAATTTAATTTATGAAATTTAAATTCTGATTCGCATATAACTATATTTTAGAAAATAATTAAGCTCGATTGTAGCAAACCGCAATTGAAGTTATTCAGAAAATGTATAAATTGACTTTTCCATGTGTTCGAATAAAGGAAGATTTGACTAAGAATTTTCCTATTTCAGTTAGATTACATCAATATTCAGCTTCAAGTTCAAATCTTTTTACATTGAATACAGACATTTTGATTCAACACATTAAAAAAAATGCCTTGGTATATACTTTTTATAGATGATATTCTCCTTATTAATAAGACTAAAAATAGGGCTAAAGCGAAACTTGAATTATGAAGAAATATCTTAGAATCTAAAGACTTTTATTTTAGTATATCAAAAATTGAATATATAGAGTGTGAATTAAGTCAAGATAAAAACACTTATATTGTGGAGAGGACAATTGATGATAAAGTTATTATGAAGAGCAGCAGACTGTTTAGATATCTTATATAAATTATACAAAATAATAATGAAATAGATAGCGATGCTATTAGTAGGATTCAAGTCGAATGGATAAAGTAAAAGAATGCATTTAATGCATCATGTAATAGAAAATTCTACTAAAACTTCAAGATAATTTTACAGAATAATTATAAGACCAACGATGTTATATAGTATTGAATCTGGCCAATAAAGCAGAAACACATAAATAAGATAAGTATCGCAGAAATGAGAAAACTAAGATACATGAGTCAATATACGCGAAAGGACAAGATGAGAAATGAGTATATCCACAGAAAGTTGGAGTAGTCTCAATTGAGGATAAGCTTAGAGAAAGTCGACTTATATGGTTTGAGCATATAAATCATAGGCCGATAGAATCTCCAGTAAGAAAAATTAAATTATTAGATGATCTTAGGTATTTAGAGCTAAATGAGAAAGGAAAAGCTAAAAAAGATATGACAAGAAACTATAAGGAATGATGTTAAATATTTAGAGCTAAATGAAAATTTGTTATTTGATAGGATGCAAGGGAAAGAAAGAATTCATGTAGCCGACCCACCTAGTGGGATAAAAGCTTGGTTGTTGTAGTTATTATTGTAGTAAATCACAATTCAAAAATTAATGATTTCAAACTTTACATATTACTTACAATTCGTCCTGCATGAAAAACTAACCCAAAACTTATTCTAATAGTAATCATTTTATTACTGTAATCACGTCATTAATTTAAAAAAGAAAAGGATAAGTACAATTAGATTAAAAGAGGGCAGAACCATACCAAAATTTAAGCTTGCTGGTTGCAGTCGAATTTCTCCTGGAAAGCCAACTAAAACTAGGGTGCCTTCTGTCTTCAGAAGAGACATGTAAGGATCAAAGGGATGGGGCCCAGACGCAGTGTCGATGATGAAGTCTATGGAATTCGACCAGGACTGAAATTTATGTGAATAGCTAGTTATGATCAAATAATAATCAAGAAAAAACTTGAGTGTAGAAAGAATAATGCAAGGCAAATGATGCAGCATATATCATTTATATTTAGCAACTTCAGTTAATTCATTGAGAGATCTAGCAAGCTGTTCTCAATATTATGAGAACTACGGTGGTTTCTGCATTATGCTTAGCATTGAGATCATTTTGAGAATGCCAAGTAAATTTTATATTTGCCTTGAGATGTGTGTATGACAGAAAAAAATGTTTATTAGTTAGGTTAAAAATTGCGCAAAATGTGATAAAATTAATGATTATATTAAAAATGGTGGAGAATGTAAAAATTTTATATTAAAATTTGTGTAAGAAACAATAAAACTTATTTATTATAATTATTGTTATTTTTTTAATGAAGTGTTTGTTTTAGTCTAAGGTAGGCTAAAAATGGTAATAGGAACCACACAAGTCATCTCCAAGTGATGAGTAGATAACCATATTATCATGGTATTGAAAACTTTATATAGAAATATAGTAATCCAAACTCTATATGTATGCTATGTTATAGGATCAATTAATGATTTATTACTCACATGTGGGGCAAAAATTTAAGAAGGAACAAGAAAAATCACATATATAAGTAAGGTTGTATGAACTTAACTTATGATCCATAACCACACAAAGTAATATTTATTTTAATATACAAGATATATATAAATGTTCAACCCATTATTCATAAGTGTCACAACTTACAAAAAGTAATCCTCAACAATATACAGATTATTTCTTAATACTGTGAAATTCAAATATTTCATATGTTCCACCGATACTTCGGCTTTCAAACAAATTGAGAATTAGCCTTCACAATCTATCTCTAGGCTATAGCAAGACATACACAAGATAAATGCAAACTGGGAAAAGCATAAGCAACTGAAAGCTAGTTAAAAAAAAAAGGTAAAAATAATTCAAAATGTAGCTGACAATTTCAAAATATAGATCTAAAAGTATTAAAGAGATCTCAAAAGGTCATAGCAATAGTAACTCTTCAGCATATGTCAACTAACTAAAAGGAAACGGATTTGAAGCAATAATACCTGCATGTGCTGTTGGTCTGATGATACCACAAATTCATCTGCACCGAGAATTTCCAAGGCTTCTTTTTTCTTCGATGCACTTGTGCTGAAAACAATCACCTTCAAACCAAAAGCTTTTCCAAACTTCACTGCCATATGTCCAAGGCCGCCGAGGCCAATGACTCCAAGAGACTTTCCTGGTTGGTTCATCTTATGATGCATCATTGGAGCATAGACAGTAATCCCAGCACATAGTAATGGCGCTGCCGATTCTGGAGGGTAACCATCAGGTATCTTGAAGCAATACCTGTACGTTCATAACCAAGAAATTGTCCATCATTAGAATATACTCATTTTCTAGCTAAAGAAAAGTATTCAAGAAAGTTCAAGAAAAATTAATGGTGATGATTAACAGGCATCTATATTGTATCCCACGGAGATTTATTAAGTACAACAATTATTCATCTCTTCACTTCAAGATACGATGTGAAGAAAATCAGATCCAACAACATTACGAGCCAACTAAACCTATAATTATTCATGACCTATAAGTTTGTAAGATACTTCAATGACTGACAGCAGGAAGCCTCATATACATAATAACAGTCAACAAAGCCTTGTGGACCACAGTAAGCTGATTTTGGATGATGCAGCCAGGTCAAGTTCTGACATAAGAAGTGACTAATCTTCTAAAGATGTCTCCGGCTTTCTACACAAAACACATGTTTTTGCGTCCTAATAACTTTATTTCACATTTAACACAAGTATGAATAAAATTAAAAGTATTTCATACTTTACACAATTTCTAAAATTAAAATATTTTTTTCCATTAAATTTAAAAAATAAAATATATTTTTTCTCTTGTCAAAAAAAGCCTCGAACCAAACGAGAAAAGTCACTTTATTTCACATCCAACACAATTTTTAATATAACTAACTCACTTTATTTCACATCATATATGTTTTTTAAAAAAATTTCACAAAGATTTTTCAAATCATCTTTTTTTCTTCCAACCAAACAAAGCCTCAGATTTAAAGCTGTTAATAGAAGCTAAAACAAGATTGTTTTGTCTTACGTAAAAGATAGGAAAGCTTGTATTAGGATCAAAAATTATGGGTAAACTATTAAATTTACTGAGGTTTCAGCTGTGTATATATAATAACCTAAAAATTTTAAAACTAAGCCACAAATATAAAGATTCTGGATTTAATTAGCATACTTAGGACCAGCTTCATCCTTGCATCACGGTTTCACAGACATTGCATATTAAATGCCATGGTACATAAAGAATTAAAAATATGTAATATTAACTATCTGGGTTGAAGGAATGAAAAATAGAGAGAAAGTGGTGTTAAACTTGCCTTTGATGGACTACTATGTAACTGGAGTATCCTCCTTTCGTCACAGTGCCATCTTTGTCAATACCATTGAAGGTATGAGTTACACCTAATACACATTTATTTTCCTTGCAAGCATTACAGTATTCGCAATTTCTGCATGAATCAACATATGTTCCCACGCCAACAATATCACCAATTTTTAATTGTGAAACAACAGAACCAATTGAAGAGACGACTCCAACAATCTCATGCCTGAAACATAAATCACCAAAAACAAACAATAACTTTACTTATAATGAATAGACGTTCTCAACAATCCTTAAAAAAGACAACCAAAAACAATAACAGGAAAAACAGTAATAACAACAATAACAATATCTATAGAAATAGTAATGAATCACAGTTTATGACCTAATAAGGGGCAAGGGGTGAACTTTGGTGGTCTCAGCCATTTACATGGCATATTATTTTAATGCATGGTCAACAGTCAACCAGTTGGTCAAAATAGTCAAGTTTTTCAGCACTCTTTCTTCTACTCATAGAAACCTAACCATACTTGTAAAATACAAGAATAATCACAAGGAATCTACGAGTAGATAATACCATTCTACGAGACAAATAGAGATGTTTAAGTATTGCCCTCTCTCCTATGGGAAATTTGCCTAAGTCCTCCCAAGGCCTATCATATTAGGAATTCAGCTATCATTTGGTGGACCCTCCCATCATCCTGAACAGTTTGATTTCCCCTACATTGGAGAATATTTAGCTATCATTGCCCCTAAGTGATGTGATTATGGAAGGACACATGGCAGAAACTTGGGCGTTCTCCCTCAATAGATTGCCAAAATATGTTCCCCACCACCGCATTATAACCTCCACATTAGCTTTGTGGTTACTAAAGAATATGCCTTTGGTCTTTGCTGACTAGGATTTTTTTGCCTATAAATAGATGACTCTGCTCCTTGATTGATGAAGTCACCTTCAAACCACCTTAAATCCTTATGAGAGCTCTTCTTCTCTATTATTCCCTTTTTCATTGTTTCTTTTATTCTTTCAATAATGGTATGCTACGGCTTTCCCATTTTCCTCAAGATCTATGCAAATGGATCTCTCAATCAACATCTTCAGTGCCTTCACATAGGAGTGAAAAGATGGTGAATACCTACAACACCACTCCCTCATTTGCATCGCGAGTGACAACCAAGTCTACCGGGTAGAAATAGCATACCTTCGTCTCTCGTGGTAAGGCACATACTAATACTTCCTAACAGATCTCCTGTTTTTTTCCATGATCAATAGGTGAGCCACTTGTAGAAGATAGTCAGCGAGCTCCAACAAACATTAGGAGAGATGCTCGCCACTACATTGACCAGCTTAGTGTCAGAATTTAGAAGCTACATCGCCGCTTAGACTAGTGAAAGACTACAACACTAGTGGCTCCTACTCCCCCCAGCCGATAGTGTCGACATGCTCAACACCACCACCATCTAAGGCGTGCCTAGTTCGTGGAGTACTAGCTACTTCTACCCCCACACACCTTGAGCCTACTCAAACGTGTATTGCCCCTCCTCAATGGCCTATAAGCCAGGCTCCAACTCAAAACATAGTTACTCCTCCCATCCATGATGGGAACGCTTTACCTGCATTCCTCGCAGCTTCAATCTCATCTGCTCCATAAGCTCTTCCACCTGAAACACAACCCATCGTCCTTTGCATGGAAATTAGGTCTGTCTCTTTATGCGGCTATTAGCCAATGATCAATTTGGAAAATAAAGCATAAATTTCTAGTTTTACACATCAATAATGTGGTAAGAAGATGATGCGTATCATGAAATCATTTAATTCACATGCTACTTACAATTCAGATTATCTGACAAAATTAATGTAAGCTTTATAATGTCTGTGCGATTTCGTACATCATTGAATATTTCACTTTGTAAAAGGCCTACAAATTTAATAATAAAGAAATTAAAAGATTGATTTGATTTCATTATGCTGGTTAGATATAACGCAATTAAGAGACCATTTGTTTCTCTATCTGCGTAGTTAATTGTTCTGTAGACCCCACGTGCTACCAAAAAATGGATGATAATTTTGTAATTATTTTTTCTCCAATTTATTATTTGTGAATTTATTCTTTGCCCAAGTTAGCTTTTCACAAAACATCTCACAAAATTTTGACATGTTCACTAAATAACAAAAACTATATTTCAAAAGCTTAACAAAAATGCTTACAAATAGAAAAGTTTGAAATTTTTTTATTTGCAATGAAACGGGTAAATTGTCCATTGTTTACCTAATTATAGAAACGAAGTTACACTTTCTTATAATTTGCGAACTCGGGCATTTGATTGAACCTCATTTGTGCTTTCCTCTTTTTCTTTTTTCTCATATTCATGATTGCATCCAATTTGTGCTTTGAAAATTCTCAGTTCAACTTTATCGTTCATCCGTGTAAGCAATAGGATTTTACAAAATTCACTATTGATATCAGAGAATACAAATAATGCTGTCAAACTTTGTATTTTGTGTTGATAACAAATATATCCATGTCATAAACTGTCTTGTAGTTTTTGTGAAAAAATAAAAACTTTAGCTGATCATATATTTTTTCAAGTGAGCCTCATTCAAAAATCTACAAACCGACTATAAGGCTTAAGACTTGAAGATAATTCGAGAACTATTTACTAAACCCGATTTTTTATGTACTTAATCACTCCATGTAATATTGCTTCTTGAAAAATCCCTAGCATCATGTAACTCTTAACTGTTTAAGAGCATTTAAAATCACAGAACACATGGCAAAGTTCTAGAATGTGAAAGCTGAAAAGTATTCAAAAAAGAGGTTTTGCCTTCACCATCAGCAAGATTTCTACGAAAAATTTGAAAATCATAACAGGGCAAAAAAGAACTCACCCAGGCACTACGGGGTAATTTGTATTGTTCATAAAATTTCTCGTCCAGACTACATCAGCATAACAGACTCCACAATGTGTTATCCTTAAACATACATCATCATCTCTTGGAGCTCTGCATTATTGCATCAGTAAATTAACTTTGAAAACAATTTTGCTTTAAAAATGAACTAATTACTGAACCATCCTTCTTTGTACTAAATGTCGAACATGTAATTCATCTAGTCACTAATGAAGTTTTCATACACAGAAAATAGAAGATGCAATTGGTCATACATGGCTCATCTGTTTCCAAAAACTGTTACTGCATGTTGTCATCTTGAATGATCACAGGGATATTACACTAGACTATTTGGTAATTCATAAGTCAGAACATTAATCCTCAATTAAAGATTGTCACATAAATCCTACATCAAAGTATATAGCATAACTACCAATCATATAGTTTAGACACACACATAAGTCTGTCAGATGAAATTATCCACCACCAGCATATCCCAATTCCAAGAAGGAAAAATGAAGTTGTTTTAGAAATAAGACCTCCTTGCTACATCCTAAATCTTTTGTTTTGACAATCAGGACATTGAAATATTTATGATCAGTGAAAGATTAAAAAATGTTTAGAACCTTCGGCTGAATCTGTAAGGTGAGAGAAAACCAGAGGTGTCTCGTGCTGCCCACCCAAAGCAATCTCCAGTCTCGCTCTCAGCGGCCATGTGTTCTGCAGTCTATAAAGGATCAAAAAGGTTTTCAATCATGTTACATAAATCCAATATACCAGAATACAGGGAACCCCACAAATTAATTGAGCACTAAGAGCAAGAGAAACTGAAGCATCCCTAGAGCTTATATGACTAGTCCTCAAGGAAAGTAAGCAGCAAAGCTGCCAAAAACGCGGAGAAACGGAGATGATCAAATAAAGTCCATGAACATGAAAAAGTAATGACAAATCAAAACAAAAATCAGCCAGATCCCACTGGGCTCAATCCAGCGAATCAGTAAAAAAGAAACAACGAAATCGATTTCGCAAAAGACAAAAAAAATGCTAAGATGAAGGATTCTCTTACAAATGAAGAACAGCGTTTTACCCTCGCACGCCGCAGAGGAATTCTTCTCGACCCAGGCCCCCAGGCGTGCTCCGCACTCTCACAGATCCGTCGGAAAATCTCCCAATTTATCGCGCGAAAGGGGATCTAGAGGAAATTGCAATATTTTACCCTGTGGTCGAAACGCTGTTTCACATTGATTCCAATATTTTAAAACTTTAATTTAAATTTCTGATATTACAAAAATTTTATAATTTTGATTTCAATTAAACTAAAAGAATATTTTTATTTATTAATTTATGTCTTTTAAAATATAATTTTAAAAAATTAATATTTATATTTTTAAATTTGTTAAATTTTTAAAAAATAATAGGATTAGTTTGCTGTAATAATTTTTAAAAATATACAAATAATTTAAATTAATAAAATAATAATCAAATTTTATTTTTTTATTAAAAAAATCAATAACAAGGATGATATTTTGAAAAGAGATCAAAATTACAATGCTTTTACACCTTCAAAGTTTTAAATTAAAATTTTAAAAAATTAAAATTAATTATTTCAGATCCCAGAGGCCCAGATGCAATTTATCCTAAAATTTAAGTAAATCTCAATCCAAAACGCATCATGCATGACATGGACGTGCATTTTTAAAGGGCCGCAATCTCATCAGATTAAACGTAAGTTGCTGCAATTCAAACACCAAGGCCCCGTTTGTCTAGGAGTTTAAAATTAACCTGGTTTAATTTTAACCAGGCATATCACATCACACATAAAATTTTATATTAAAAATTAAATTTATTTCACATCCTACACATATTACTAAAATAATAACTAACTTATATCACATCTCTCACATATTCCAACATAATAACTAACTTTATATCACATCCCTCACATATCCCAACATAATAACTAACTTTATTTCACATCATTCACAACTTTCAATAAAAAATATCTCCATTCAAATTTAATTTTAACCTTCTTAAATTTAACCTTACAAACAAACACACAAATTTTTAAATTCAACTCAACTTAAATTTAACTCGAACTCAAAATAATTTGAAGTTAAATCACAATTCAAAACGGTTTAAATTTGAGCCGAACACAAAATAGATTACAAGCTAGCTGAAAATGAGTATATTTTTATTTTATTTTAAAACAAGATATTATAAATACATATAAAATTTTTATAAATATAAAATAATTTATATATTTAATTATTTAGTTTAAGTCTATTTGAGTGTAGCTCAAATTTGAGCAAGCTTTGACTTTCGACATATTTTTACAGCGATCACATTAATTTTAATTTTATAAAAATTAAATTTAAATTAAAAGATGGTTGTTTTAGTTCAATTCAAGCTAAAAATAGAGCTCATTATTACATCTACTATAAGTTTCACATTGAACTCATTGTTAACCTATCGGAACGTGTTTGTACCAATTCAATAATCAAGCTTTTTCATAAATAATTTATCAAACATTAAATTGAATTATTTGCAAAAAATAAAAAGTAAAAATAATATCAATTGTACCATATTAAATAGTAAAATAAATAAATACTTCCCATGAAACTCATAATCAAGCTTAAAATAAGTACGTTCAAAATTTTCATGCTCACTTATCATGAACATGACTAGATGTACATTTGGACATTTTTTTTATAAGAGCTCTTATAAATATATTTAAATTTATATGCACTATTGAGAAGCTCGATGAAATTTGCACTTTAATTTTTGTATACTGTTACTTTTATCATCCTGCTTACTAAAAAAAAATGCTACATAAATAATATAAAATAAAATTATAAAATTTAAAATATAATATATGACCTTGAATAGAGATATTTTTTTATTTAAAATTGTGAATAATGTGAAATAAAATTTATTATTATGTTGAAATATGTAAGAGATATGATATAAAATTAGTTATTATGTTGAAAAATATGAGAGATATAATATAAGTTAGTTAATATTTTGGTGATGTGTCTAGGATGTGAAATAAAATTAATTTTTAATATTAAATTTTATATGTGATATGATATATTTATTTTAAATTAAAATAAATTAAATTTAAACTTACAAACATAAAGTAATATTTCTTATAAAAATGGCGCATGCCCTTATGCAATGCCCAAGCTTAAGGAAAGGCAGATTGGAAGGCATTTTTAATATTTTAAATATAAAAAGTTAATTTTAATAAATTTTATTAAAATAATGATAAAAAGACAATAAAATTACAATAAAACCTGATTAAAATATTTATACTGATCTTATGATACCAACCAAAAATTATTTGAAAATTTATAGACCTAAATAAAATATTTTTAAAATTATAGATCTTGTATGATATTATTTTTGATCTCATAACTCAATGATATTTTCTTATATTATATTATTGTTATATAATATGTAAAAAGTTCACTTTTTTTAAGATTGTGCAGTATGTAAGCATACTTAATTCTAATTTTATTTAGGATAATTACATCCACTTTTGAGTTTAAGACTTAATAATACACAAATTTTTAAAATTATAATTTCAAATTCTTGAGTTTTTAATGAATTATTAAATGAAAATTTTTATTTTTTTATTATTAAATTTTTTTAAAATTACCATTATATCTTTCCTCTCTCTTCTCTTGATCCCCGCGCACGCACGAGGCCGCACGTCGTGTGCGACACACAGGCAATCATGCGGCCTCGCGCTTGCGTGGCGATCAGGAGGAGAGAGAGAGGCCGCCTCTCTCTCTCCTCCCAATACCCCGACGGTTGCGCGGCCTAGCGCGTGCACGGGGATGGGGAGGAGAGAGAGGGGAGGGGTATAATGATAATTTTTTAAAAAATTTAATAATAAAAATTAAAAAAATCAATTTGATAATTTATTAAAACTCAAGGACCTTGATGTTATAACGTGGACTTGTGTGTTATTAAGTCTTAAACTCAGAAACTTGAGTATAATTTATCCTTTTATCTATACTATATATAAAAGCCGGACTTAGAGCTGCTAAATTTTTTTTTGTCTTCTTATTGAAAACTTTTACAGCCGTTCATCTGTATATCGGACGGCTGCAGGTTATTCAAGCATTTATCATGCACTACAGACAGCTGGCTAACAGCGCAGTTGCCAACATACAATCCTAACATGCAGAATGCCACGTGTTATCGCTGCTTAGCTTTCCGACTATTCTCCGAAAAAATTTGCCTACGATCGTCGCTATTGTCGCGGAAACATTCGCGTATTGAAATCAGGGCAGACGACCACCGTCTTTCGTTGCGCTATAACCCTTATTTAGACTCTAGTCTCTGAAATCAGGGCAAATATAGGGATTGCTTGAAAGCTTATGTACTCATTAAAACCTCTCTGTTCAGTGTTTTTTTTGCAAAAAAATTAATACAATTAAATGTAAAATTGCACCAAAATTTTTTGACATAATATGATTATCAATTTTTAGAGCATAGGTAGGGACTGTTTGAAAGCTTATGCACTCATTGAAATCTCTCCATTCTGTGTTTTTTTTTCCAAAAAAAAAATATAATGCAATTAAACGTTAAATTGGACCGAACAATTTTGACATAATATGATTACCAATTTTTAAGAATATGATCTTTGATCTATTTGTGCTTTATAACTAAATTTTAGATGAGTTCTTTAGTCTATTACATAATTTTTTTTATAAACTCAACTATTATATAGTTAGGTCACATTCTATATAAAGTTAATGTAAATTTAATTTTTAATAGCACAATAACTAGTTTATATAAAACTTTGATGTTTTATTTTTATTTATTTTTGATAAAAATTTGATGTTTTATTTAAGAACAAGATCCTGCAATTATAAGATGTAAAGTGGAAACTTTTTTGGGTAATTGTTTGAATTTAGATGAATTTTTTAGTACTATCTGCAGTTCTTTTGCCCCAAATAAAAGTAACTGAACTGACTCCATATATATTTATATATATCATAGCACAATAACTGAACTGACTCCAAATGGTATTTTTCAGCTGAGAAGTGATCTCCTTTTCTGGCGGCCATTGCTCCTTTTCTGTTTTGGTGGTTGAAAGTTTGGATGCTAGGAGGTCCTTCTTTCTCTTCCTTTCTTCTTTACTTTATGTAAAGGAGTAGTACTCCTTTTTTATTCCTTGCTCTTGCTTGATTGAGAATTAAAAACTTCTTATTTATTTTTTTTCTTTTCTTTTTAGCTTGTATCTAGGGTTCTTATTTGCCAGCAGGGGGCAGGATGAATAAGATTCCCCCCTCCGTGTGAGGTTTCACAAAAAAAATAAAAAATAAATATTTATACATATCATATATAATAAATTTTATGCATTATATCAGTATGTGTATGGTACATATAATGCATACCTAAATCAAAAAATAAGCACAGCAATTGATAAAGATAGTATGATTCGATGTTATTTTGATATTATATTATATTATTTAAAGAATTTTATTATTTAATTTAATGATATATATATATTAGACAATATTGTAAAAAAATAATAAAATTATTTCTAAAGAAAATTATTTAGTGTGATTAAAAAATAAATAATATTTAAATAATACAATATAGTATCATTAAAACAAACAGTCCAAAATATTATTTGATTAAACTCAACTCACAATTAAAATACAAGTTCAAATTCGATTACTTGAAAAGAACTCCTTTGTGACGCATAATTAAAATTTTTTATTTTATTTAAACTGCTTAAATCAATCATAAAAAGATTATATTTTTCTAGCTCAATTTATTTATGATTTGTGAGCTTTGTACCACTTGTTAGAATTTTATTAATGATGTTAGTTATTAATTCTGCTGTGCATCCATAGCCTAAGAAATGGATTTTAGATTTATTCATAGAATTTAATCCAGTGAATAACTCATTGGATTAAACTTAAGTGTACTTTTGAACTTTATATTATTCATTTTTTGAGACAGTAATTATATGAGATAATTACCAGTATGTCACACCATTTCATTTTATTTATGCGTTACTCATCCATTTTTAGTTAATTATGCTATACATATTCAAAACATTATAAAATCTTACATACACACACTTAAGTTAAAATTTAGTCAAAATTTATTTGAAAAAAAAATTTCATTAGTAAATCATTAAAATTATATTTTTATCCTTAATAGTACATATTTTTTTCTTCCTCAATGTCACACTAAAGCGTTGATTTGTCCTAAAATCAATTCACGTCGCGGATGTTTTCTTCCCTTACCGCAACCTAAACATCAAAGTTTTAAGATTTTCACTCAAAATATATTTAAATATTCTTAAAATAATATGATGAACGGTTCAGATTTTTTGTAACCTAACAATAGTTAAGTTATTGGAAAATTATAATTGCTCATTATAATGGAAACAAATGAAAGTGTGTGTAAGATTTTATAATATTTTGAGTGTACATAGCGTAATTAACTAAGAATAGATGGGTAACGCATAAATAAAGCAAAATGGTGTGACATGTAGGTAATTATCCCAATATTTTTTCGTAAATATATCAAGAGTATTAGGTTAAAAGTTTAGATATAATTAATTATTTTATTTTTCTTCATCATTTTCTGTAATATCTCGGTAAAATTTAAATTAAATTTTTTATTAATTTATTTTATTATGGAATATTAAATGTTTGTTGTGTAATTTAAAATTTTAAATGACTAAAATTAAGATTTAATTTAATTAAATCTGAATATTTAAATTTTAAATCTAATAGATTTAATTACTCTTTAAATTTTCATAACTAGCTCTTTAAATTAAGACTCGATGGAATTGACTAAACTACACTCAAATTGTGATTTAGAGTAAGAAATAGAGTATTTCACCCTAATCATTGACTCAAACCTTCCCGTCCCATAACTGTCGCCAGCCTAGAGATAGGAGAGAGAAAGGAATGTGTGGGAGAGGAAAAGAAGTCGGATCTCCCTCAAGATCGACGATTCTTCTTCGTCGTCTTCTCGATCTACACGTTTCTTACGCCATGGACCAGACCTATTGATTTTGGAGCTATTTTTCTCTCTAGATCTCAAAAAAATCTAGAACCACGGTGAATTCAAGGTTGATTTTACCCTAACTTAGCTTGAATAAATCTAAATTCAAAATCAAGTAAGTATTTTAATATAAATCAATTTTTTTCTTTGTTTTTGTTTGGTTGTTGCATGATTCAATTCATGATGCCTATGATAGCATGTGTTGCATGTATATTGCATCCATTATTGTATGATTAGTGAGCCATGAAGGTTGGCTCGGACTGCCATTGGTGTAGAAAGTTGATTTGCAATACACACGCATATATGCACTTAAAATGACATTGTTTTATTTTCAAAAAAAAAAAAAAAAAAAAGTTTAAGGCTGGACGTGATATTATATGAACCCTAAATTCGTTTTATGCGTTGTTCGAACCGCCCGATCAACTAAACCTATGCAAATCAAAGTATAAAGATATTTAATTGCTTCTATAAAAAAAAGATATTTAATTGCAAAATATATAATTGTCTCTTGATTTTAGCACCCACTAGAAGGACAGGTGTACGGATTTACGTGGGAAAATAAGCATACAAATTGGATGTCATAAGCAATGAAATTAATTAATATTCGAGAAAGTATATGGACTTGATAATTTAATAAATTATAATACAACAATTTTAATGCGACAATGAATTAAATTTAAATGTGATTTCTTTGGAATTATGCACCTGCCTTAGCTCGAATATATGATATGATATTTGGCACGACGGTGTCTATTGCTGTGTCTATTGGTAGTTTCCGACTGTCATGAGAGGTGAAGATTCCCAAAGCAGATACGTGTCTGCTGTGAATACGTGTCCACTAGAGGTCCTCACATGATATTTAGCATAACGGCGTTCATTGAAGATGCCTGCGGAGAGCTATTCATAAGGAAGGATGATCCTCAAATATGTAAAAGACAACTGAGGTGTAGTACGAGAAATCACGGGCCTAAAAGATAAAAGTAAAATTAATAAAAAGAAATTTGCTCATTACCTATATTTTTATCATTTCTGTTTATATGCTGATGTTGTACTTACTATACAAATCATGTTATGTTTGTTTAATATTTACTGTTCACATTATGTTATGCAATTTCTTTATCATACATGCATGCTTAATTGAAATCTACGTTATACATGTTTAATTATTCGTTATTCTTATTACATCATATTACTGTGCTATTATTATTATTATTAGGGGTGGCAATTTGTACCCGTACCCGATAAACCCGCCCCGCCCCGTTATGAAATGGGGCGGGTTCGGGTATGAATCATATAGACCAGCCCCGCCCCGTACCCGATTTAATAAATTTAAAAATTTTAAAAATTTTAAATTTTAATACCTAAATAAAAATAATACTTTGGAAAGAGAATGCATGTACTCTATACTGTAAAATTTTTCTTACTTGTGATAGTTGACATTTTCAGTTGGCTCTTAAATCAATTGATACATGTTGCCTGCAAGGTCTTATAACTACCTCATATTTGATTTTCTCTTTAATTGTCACATGCTTGCTTTATATAGAAATTCATGCTAAGAAAGTTGACAATTTGAAGAATTTATATGAAAGTTATTTATTATTCATGATCTTGTTACATATATTTACATACAATGAATGGTTTCTATAGAAAATGTCACTAACACCATGTGGTTACGATTTTTGTTGTTTCAAATAGAATAAAATAATTCGATTTTCATTAACTG
>KZ454132.1:2296801-2316782 GCA_002786265.1 Apostasia shenzhenica
TTATGAAAATTAGAAGCGGGGCGGGGCGGGGCGGGGCGAAAACGGGTATGGGACGGGTATGAGTAATGAATGATATATAGCGGGGCGGGTATGGGTATTTATAAACCCGACCCAAACCCGCCCCGTTGCCATTCCTAATTATTATCATCATCATCATTATTATTATCATTATTTAATATTTAAAAATTTTGTTAGTGTACAATCTATGAGTCTATTCTAATGAACTGTCACTAACGTGGCAGGTACTGGAGCACTTGATCACGGAAATGAGGAGAATGCCAAACAAGAAAAGAATTAGCTTATTTCTTTAGTTCCTTAGATAGTGACTGACGTGTTTAGTTGAGATTTTAGTGATTCTACTTTATTTGCTTTAGTTGGATGTTTATTTTTATTTTACATTATAGTAATGTAAACTCTTATAGTAGCATCTGATCTATTTAATAACTCTAGTTAGAGGGGAAATCACATTATTCATCATTTCATTCAAATTCTAATGGCCTACAGGGTCTTATTCACATCTGCCTATTCAATATCTGTATACACTTTTACTCTATATATCATAGAGAATAAAATAGAAAAAAAAATTCCTAAATCTCCAACTCTACAAATTTTACAAGCCAGGACTCAATAAACCCCCAGAGTCATTAGCAAGATCAGCGGATCGATTGGGTGCAAGGAATACTCACAGGAGAGAAGACAACAGTCAATGGAGCATGATCAGACAGGGAGTAGTTCTCTGGCCACATTCCTTTCTCCACTTCAGGAGGAAACAGAGCTGCGTTCTTCACATCAAATCCAAAGGCCGGGCTCTCGCCGCCCTCGCCATTACTGCTCTCACTCTCCTCCTTGCTCAACTGCTGAGGCTTCTCTAACCGCGTCGGGTTCCAAATCCGCTGCAGCAAATTGTAAGATAATTAGATAAATTATATTTGCTTTGATAATTTTTTAACAGTAATGTTAGATGATTTTAATAAATTAGTGAACCAAAAATCTCAATCACGCGAAGGCACCAGTGAGATAACAACGGATGTCACATATTTTGTAATGATTTACAAATGTTATCTAAACATATCACCAAATTAAAAAATTAATTTATTTGAATAACATCACCCAACATCACAATAGAATTGAATCAGACAACCCCCGAGTAAAATAAGCAATTCACTAATGTTTCAGGAATTAGTACAATAAGAGCAACAACAACAACAACAACCAAGCCTTAATCCCACTAGGTGGGGTCGGCTACATGAATCCTTTGTTTCTATTGCGCTCTATCAGTTACCAAATTCTTATCTAAGTTTAAGTACAATAAGAGCAATAAAAGAAAATTCATAAAGCCAAGCTGTTAGAAAAGCACTTTATGGATGAGGATCATATCCAGTCAAAGCGTCAAACCAAATGCAAGAAACGTTCAACAATGAAACGAATGTAACATCTACTTCGACAGCACGCTAATAGTATGAGCACACCTCAAATTCTCCGCAGTCAACTACGCCATTTCCATCTATGTCAGCTTGGACCCACAAATCCTCAATCTCTTTCGCACAAAGACCATGCGGATGGCCAGTTAAACCCAACTGCAACATTTAACATAAGAGTGAAATGTAGCTCAATAAATTGACCAATACACAGCCCACTCGTGGATTTGGGATGCATTATCTAATGGATTAAGAGTTCAATCCACTAGATTATCCAGGGGATTAAGCCTAAATCCATCGTTGAGCTATGTATTGATCAATTAATTAAGGCTGTGTTGCAGGGCTCCCAACCAAAGTAATGCCTTGTACCTGGCACAATGCTTGACAGAAGCCAGCACATGTAATATAATCTCCGGGACTGTCTCCTTTAAAGAAGGCAAATGCATTTTCCTCTGTAAGAGAAGCTTGATAAAGAAGATGCTGGAACAGTAAAACAAGTTGCAGCAGATATCTTTAGTAAAAAGTAATTGCTAATTCAGCAAATCAGAATAGGAAAACATAAGTCCATACATTTGACAGGTAAAATAATATTCTAAATAGGATGCAGTAACAGAAGAAAAAGAAAACAATTATTCACCAAGAATCCATGAAAGCAACCATCCTTGATATAAGAAAACAGGCCCTTCAAAAAAATAAGAAAACAAGAAGATATCTTCTAAGCGTCATGTTTGTTCAACAAGCTTTTAGCTATAACAGTTGACTACATAATGCAACTCTCTAGATTTTTCATCCCCCTTAAGATATCTTCTAAGCATATTTAAAAAAAATTAAAAATATTCTATGACAAAGAAAAAAAGATTCAATAATGGAAATCTAACCTAGGCAAATGCAATTAGGAACTAAAAATCATTAAATAATATGGACAAATTTTGACCAAGAAAGTATGCAACCTTGGTGATTCCAAAAACAGCTTCAATCCAGCTAGTCCTCAAAGGCTTCTGACACTTACTAGGATTCAGAAGCCAGATAAAATCAACCCCACAGATATTGCCGCGATGATTTCGATGACTAACCCACTGCAGGCCAAAAGCAAATTTCAATACAACATATGCAACCTTCAATATCCCACAATAAGTTTAAGAAACATATATTTCCTCGAACGACTACCTTATGGGCATCTGCATCACTATCACTATATTGATGCGCAACATCATATGATGACACAAAGCCTTGGGACCTAAGGAACTTGTAAACATGGCCCCTTTTGCTTCCATTCCAGTCACTGCAATCAAATTTGACTAAAGTTAAATTTTTGATTCAAGTAGAATATCAAGGAGATATCCTTTTCAAAAGTTGAACCTACCCACAGAGTATAACTGGAATAGGCTTGAGCTTATGTTCCCTCAGATAAGATTCTACATACTGAAGGATCTTGTATACCTAATAGAATGACAAAAAAAATGTAGCACGCCATGAGCAGAGTATTCAATCACAAGTTGCATATTGGGGTAAGGCAAACATTATTTACCTGATGCAAACGAACAATGCAAAGGGTGTAGTCATGAGGAAACAATAAGTGGGTATTTACAATGAGAATTTCCTGCTGTATGTAGCAGCTTCTACTCTGCCAAAAGGGAACAACTGATTCAACATGTAAAAGCTGTGCAACACGATCGCCAAAGTCACTGAAAAGTAGCTCGCGATAATTGAGAATCCTAAAGCAGTCTCTTCGTATGGCAGTAAGTAGACCTGCA
Source organism: Apostasia shenzhenica (assembly GCA_002786265.1). NCBI lineage: Eukaryota > Viridiplantae > Streptophyta > Magnoliopsida > Asparagales > Orchidaceae > Apostasia > Apostasia shenzhenica. Next base: position 2,299,974 of record KZ454132.1, read on the forward strand.
GAGGATACCAATGAATCACAAAACCAGCCACAAGGACTGATCCTAGAACATATGCGATGATCATTCATATGTAGTAACAAACATGAAATATATCAAAACTCTTCGTTTAGACTAAAATACTGGGTTTAACTTTTACAAGATAAAGGACGAATCATTATAATCAATTACAATGAAACAATGAAATAGATTCATCACGTAAGAATCTTCATTTGGACTGAAGTAAAATGAAAATGGAAACAAAAATCAAAATCAGCATTTTCTTCACTCATTGTATTCTAGGTTAGCATTAACAAAATAAAAAGTTCAAAGGACAACTTCAACAATATGGACCCAGAATGAACAATCGCATCTTGCTAGATAATCTCCAAACTCTATGTATCAAACTCTATGTATCACACTCTATATCATGCAGTTTCTTCCTAAAATCAAACTACAAACGAAACTTTTCCTTGCTCTCTAAGTGATCACTGTTTAAACACAACAATTATATTCTTAAAGGAAAGGGAAGATAAAAAATACCGTCTCCTCGATTATTTGTGCGGGGAAGCTTGACACTCGTATAACCAGAATCACCCAAACGCTTCTCATACATTTCAACAAGTTCATCATTCCCTAACCAGACCTCCTACAACAATACAATTACAAAGGAGAAAACAATCAGTCCCTTGCCAACAGAAGATTTGTCAAAATCAGAGAGCAAAGACAAAGGGTAATCCACCTGAAGGCAAATAATGGAGGATCGCTCAACCAGTAGCCGATCAATGATGCCCTGGTTCCTGTTCAACCAATAACCCCGGTGCTGGCTCTCCCTACGACTCTGATCCTGCTTCTCACCAACATTAAAAAACAGATAGAGAACGCAGTCATTACGTTGAACAAATAATCCAATCACAAAGGGCAAAGGCGAACAAGAAGAGACGCGACCAATCAATCGCGACACTCACCTCCTCGTCAAGCCGCTTGTAAATAGGAGCAAGGATGTTGAAGGTTGTGCAAGAAACGCATTGATCCGCGGCGCTCATCATCGCCGCCCCGTAACCCAAAGCTTTACTCGCTCTGCGCGAATCTGCCTTTTTACTCTTATTCTGCCACAGCCGCTGCCGTCGGGAAGAGATGGTCCCCTCACCAATCGCCTCATTTAACTCCTCCTTCTGCATTCCAAACGCCAACCAATTCCGATTCCGTCACATCCCTTTCACAACAGATAACTAGGGATCCAATCTCGAATCCCAAGACCCATTCGCACAAATGCTCAAGGAATCAAAAAAGGATCGAAAGGCACAGATCCCTTACCATCCCCACCGCAATACAGAGAAGACGACGACTCGCGGGATGAGGCAAAGGACTCACGGATTCGAGTTGCTACCGTTGCGCTTCCTCCCCTGCTGTCCTCCTCGAATCCCCAGAATTTCGAACTCACGAGAAGGGAGAAAGCGTAGCCCTTTATAAAAGACTAAGGGGCGATGATAAGGTAACCGGCAATCCCCGGTGGTCATCAGTCACGATTCACGAATCAAGACGAGACCTACTGCAGTTTGCCTTCGGGGCCCAGTGGGTTTCTTATTATTTAAATCTAATTACATTTTATTTTACTTTTAAACGTCAATTAAGATAATAACTAATTATAATTTACATCTTAGATATCTTAAAAAATAACCGATTTTTATATTATCTCATATATTTTGAAGATTAAAAGAAAATTTTTAATATATATGTTTAGTGCTTGCTTTTGATATTTATAAGTCACATAAATATATTACAATTTAATATAGATAATAATTTTTGCAAAGAAAATATATTCCTTTTTTTTCAATCAGTTTCTTTGACATATGTAAATATTTAAATTTAATATATAATATCTATGAATTTACTTATAAGTATGAATAATCAGATTTCTTCCCTATGAAATTAGATTAAAAATAAAAATAGCTCAATTACAGCAATATAACTATCATGAGACAGGATGAAACAGCTAAAATGAAAATATTTTGTTTCTTAAATTCATGGAGTACATTTTGTAATTTATATGATTAATGTCGATAGATAAATTTATTTCCAAATTAATATAAATCCTGAAAAGGTATGGTATTATAGATAAGCAAGCATGTCGCCGGCCAATTACAACTTTTTATTTTAGGTGATACGTTTTTTAATAACTATATTTATTACGTATGATTTAAATATTTATGTAAAATTAGTAAAATCAAAGTAGATTGTGAGAAAACCCCAGTTATATTCTCGTTTATGATCATATCAGCTTATGTATCCAAAATATATTACAACTTAATTGTTAGATTACATAAAATATGATTATGCTTTTTAGATTGTTATAAAAATAAATAGTTCTGATAATAGTTGTAATATATATATATATATAGACATACGTATATTTTTGTTTCTATAACATTATATAATAGGCATAATTTTATTTAGGCTCATAATGTAGAATCTCAATTTTATGCAGATCTATAAAATAAAAATATGTTATTTAGGTTTTTTTCGTACAAAATGTTTTTTATTTGAGTTCTTTTGAATGAATATTGATAAATTTGACTATTACATTATCATTTTAATTTTTAAAAATATTTTTATATATTTTCAATTATACTCTAATCTCATTTTTTATTTTTTAATATCCTAATTTATAATAATAATTTTTAATATTTAAATATATATTTTAATTTTTTAATAACAATTTAACAATCAAACTAAATGGAAACCATTAAAAAGACTAATAAAAAAAATTTGAAAAAGAGAGATTCATACAATATATTTTTATTTTGGGATAATTACACTCAAATCTTTAAGTTTAAGGCATATTATCATACAGATTTACGTTTTTAAAATTATAACATCGGGGTCTCTAGTTTTTAAACAATTATCATATGGATCTTTTTTTATTTTTTTATTATTATAAAATTTTAAAATATCATATACCCTTATCTCTCTTTCTTCCCACCAATCCGACAGTCCGGCCCCACCGTGCGGCCGTGCGCGTAGTGATGCCGACCACCCCGCTCGAGCGCGCCACGCAGTCGTTGCCTCGGGCCGCGCGATGTCGCTTGGCGCTGGCGTAGTCGCCTTCCGGCTGCGCGCTGATGGGGAGGAGAGAGAGGGGGAGTCTCTCTCTCCTTCAGATCAGGCGGCCGCGCCTGCGCGGCACTGCCACTGGATCGGGAGGAGACCCCCTCTCCTCCCGATCTGGCTGAGTCGCGCGGCCGGATCGCGATTGCGTGAGAGGGGCACGGTTGGGCGGCGACTGTGCGCGGCCTCGTGAGGTGGCGCGACACAGTCGGTGGCCGCGCTGGATCGCACGACCACCGGAAGGGGAGGAGAGAGAGACTCCCCCTCTCTCCTCCCCATCCGAAGGCCGGGCGACTGCGGGCGGACGCGCGGGGTGGGGCACCTGCCAGATCTGGTGGAGAGAGAGGTAAGGATATAATGATAATTTAAAATTTTTTAATAATAAAAAAATAAAAAAAGACCCGTATGATAATTTTTTAAAAGTTAGGAACCCCAATGTTAAATTTTAAAAACGTGAATCTGTGTGATAATAAGCCTTAAACTCAAGGACATTGGTGTAATTTTTCCTTTTATTTTTATAAACTTGTGTAAAATAGAAAGTCTAATTTAAAAGTTTGGATGAACTTCTCTTATATTATATATATGTTCAAATATGAGTCACATAAACTAGAAAACGTTTATCTTAAAGGGCATATATGTATACTAGAAAACGTAATTAATGTATACATAGAAAATTAGATAATAAAATAAAATTTAAATAGAGTAAAATTGGAAAAAAAAATGATGGAAAAAATTGGAGAATTACCTACCCCGACTCATAATAGTGGCCGGCCTTACCAGCTGGTCCATCTATCGGGCGGCGAGAATCCAATGGGCCGGCCCGATATTCACATCGCCAACTGGGATCAGTCAAATTGGCGGTGCGGCGCGTTCGAATAGCTGATCTGACTTCAAAGCAAAATCGGACCGTTGACGGATAATAACGAGTTTTTTTTTTTTTTTTTTTTTATAGAAAAGGATAAGAACGAGTGAAACCGTCGGCGATAGTCGCTAGAATTCTATTTTTTGGGGACCACCGGTATCAGTCACTTGTACGGTTACACGTGTCACTAAGAAAGCATTGCGAAGCACGTGGAGCACACAGAAGCTTTTATTATTTTATTTAATTTAAGTAATACCCCCGAAGTTAACTCGAAAAGTCATGGTGTTAATCAGTCGAGTTGAACAAAACTATTTTTTGTAAAAAAATAAAATAATTTATATAAAATTTAATATATTAATTAATTTTATTTAATATTTTCATAATTAATTAATTTTATTTTTTATTATATATTTATTTCAAATTTTTTTTATATTTTTTATAAAAAATTTAAAAAAATAATTATACCTAACTTAAACATAAACCAAATATGAGCTCATATAATTAAAAAATTTAGCATTAATTTAGCTCAAAAATTAATTTAAAATAATAAATAATAAATTTGAATTAAATACATCCCAAAATTAAAAAATTTAACAGTAAGACAAGCCTAACTTATTTAAAATCAACTCAAAGCCTCTCCTTATCACTGTAGGTATCATGAATTCTTAGCCTTCCTTCAATTATAAAATTATTATATTTAGGCCTCATTTAATTCGAGAGTTAAATTTTAAATAAAAAAAAATTATTTTATAAATTTAATAAAAAAAATTTTAATATTAAAAAAAGTGTAAAATATAAATTAAAGTTAATTCTAATATTCATATTTGTGTTTGATGTGAATTAAATTTGATTTTTATAATTAAAATTTGTGTTGGGCAGAAAAAATGCCCAAACCAAACGAGCTATTAGGGTCGATTGCTCAAGCCCTTTATTATCGAGAGGACATTGTAAATTTTTCTCAACTTTTTAAGAGCTTTAATTTTAATCATTGAGAGTATGTTTACTTGGGTGAAATAACTACTTCATTCTACTCTTATTCTATATGAAATAGATATTCTCATATTTATTTTGGTAGAATAATTATTACTAAAAAATTTTCATTCCACATTTTATGAAATAAGTGCTTTTTTGGTGAAGAGAAGAAATAGCTAGTTCATAAAATGCAGAATAGAATAAATTGCATTACTTTATCAGCAACCTTCTAACGTCGACTAATCGTCTAAATAAAATTACTTTGTCATCACCTTTACTCTTAATGATCATATAAACTATTCCTCTTTTTGTTTGAAAGATAAAAATTAACCTGATTTAATTTTAACGAGACATATCACATCATTAAAAATTAACTTTTTTTTATATCCTATACGCATTACTAAAATAATAATCAATTTATATCATATCCCTCACATATCCCAACATAAAACCTAACTTTATATCACATCTCTCACATATCCCAACATAATAACTAACTTTATTTCACATCATTTACAACTTTTAATAAAAAATATCTCTATCCAAATTTAATTTTAAACTTACAAGCAAACAGTCCCTTATCATTTAAACTTACCCCAAAACATTTTCCCCTATCCTTATAAGTGTTCATAAAAATGAGTATGAAAAGAGGAATGAATATCGAAACACTTTTCAAGCAAACAGATACACTTCTCTATTAAGTTTATTTTCAAATTCATTTTTTTTACACGACATTTAGTTATAAATTTTTTTTTCCAAAAAAAGAAATTTAATTATATTTAATACTTAAACATATGAAGATCATATTCACATTTAAATTTGTTTAAACATTTTATCTAGTTATAATTTAACATCTGAATAATTGTACAAATATAGTCATTAATACAAAATAAATATTATACAAATATACTAATTATTATAATAAATTATAATTTTTCAACTTCATTCCATATAATAATTATACACTATTACAATAATAATAAATGTGAAGTTTGTATTTTATTAAAAAATTATAATATATAGCTTAATTTCAATCTTAATTACAATATATTCCTACCTGGCCTGTTTGGCGCGAAAAATAAAATCAAGACCAAAATAGTACTAGTTTAAAAAACAACAATAATAATAATAATAAATAAAATTTTCTAATCATTTTAAACAAATTTTAATATAAAAAATATTATTTTATTTCAATAAAAATATCAACTTTATTTCAGGATAATTTCTAGGCTTCACTACTTGCAGAGACTTGTACAAGTCTCCATTCTTTAATCCATGCGGTAGTTGTGCATGGCGACAGCAAAGTTAATGTCTTTAACTTCCGCCGCGGCAGCAAAGAAGTAGTTAGTATAATCCCGCAGGCTTTCCTTCTTTCTCTACTTAATGTTAATGAGCACCATGTCGGAGACGACTATCCGCATTCGTCCAATGAATTGGTCGTTCAGATGCTTATAAGAGCAGATATAGCCTCGACAGTTTAATGAACTAGTTGAATGCTGCCCCTTTCAGAGTATTGGCAAGGAGGTGACACTTCGTCGCCTCGTTAAGATAGCAATAACAAAGGGAAGTTTCAAACCCCTAGATATGCTCACGAGGGTCTGTAGTTCCCTTGTAGACTTCAAGGTGTGATGACCAGAAATCTTTTGGAATAAGTGCCCGATGAATGGTGCCACTGAAGGGGGCATTGCTGTCAAGAGGATCAAAAAGGACGTCAGGCTCATATTGGAGAGCCTGAGCGCTAAGAAAGAAATGATTCTCTCCAGCAAATGAGGGAAGGCTAAAGGGAGGAGAGCAGGTTGTGGAAGTGAAGGACTGAGAGGAAGAGGTGGAAGAGGAGGGAGATTGGATTGAGCCTCCTAGCGAGGAAGATCTCGCCTAGGAGGCTGAGAGAAGCCAAAAGTTTAAACAGAGGGAGTTCTTGAAGGGGGAGGAGCCCCCCCCCCCCTCTGTTCTTACGGAGGTGGTGGAAGAACAGTCGCATCTGGCGGAGGATTCCGAGCTAGGACCGCTGTATCCGGTAAGGGAACTTGAACTTGATCCATCGCAATCAGCAGAGCCGCAACCGATGAAATGGGAGCAAAAGCCACCGCAACCGGCTGGCAGACTGGGTCAGCAACGATGTTGATTGGCTGAGTTCATCTGCCGAGCGGTGAGTCCAATGACAAGATTGGTGAGCTTTGCCAATATTTTATGCAACTTTGTCACCCTGGTGCTTCATGATGAAGAAGCTAATCCGACGTGACGCCTGGAGGTAGAGGTCGAATCCTCATCTCCAAGAGCCCTAACAAAAGGCTCTCCAACGACCCGAGCGTTCTGAGCCAAAGGTTTAGTCTTACGCTCTGCCTACCATCTTCTTTTTCTCAATTGGAGAACCAAAAAATATTGATGAAGAAAGATAGGGATCCTGAGAAGTAGTGGCACGCGATGCTTCTAGCCCAGAATGCTAGCTCAGAGGAGGAGCCAATAATCATTCAGAAAAACACACAAAGATGTAAGGTGGCTCAGGGATAGCTTTCCTTAAGTCCATCAGAGAATCAGAAAAAAAAAGATTTCATTAATGCTGAAAAGGTTTGGTCTGAGGACCAATACAAGAAGAGGAAAGAAAAGAATACAAGCTTAGTTTGTCTTAGAAAATTGTGAGTTTGGTCATTCATCATGATGATTCTCTGATGATTCCTTGATATTCTCTGTCTCTGGAGCACCGCCCAAAGATACTTATAGGTGAGCTGTAGTGAAATTCAGTGGATTTTCGGGCCAAAATATTATAATCATCGGCTCCATACTGTCGACACCATTGCAGGAAGACTGTTGATAGTGGCAAGGACATGCGGGTTCTCGATCTGTGAGACTTGCGGGAAGTCGCAACACAATGGAAATCATGCAAACGTGGCAGTCCCCACTAGGCTGACAGCGACAGCTGTGAATGAACAAACTTTGTGGCCAATATTACTAGGAGCTGACTGTGGATGGCCAAACAATGTGACCGATATTTTGCAGGAAGCTGTGAACCAAATATCGTCGCTGATGGTTGGAGATTTGTAAAAGAAAGCATGCTTAGACAAATATCGTCATCGATGAATCAAACATCGTGCAGAATGATAGAGACAATTTGAAAGCCTTTAGCTGCCATGTGTATGGCTGAAATTCAACGCTAATTGCAAATGTTAATAGAAACTTTCTGGAGGTACAAGAGTTGAACCAAGCAAAATGCACATTTGGGATCTCTTCCAGTAAATTCTTGGGGTACTTGATCTCCGCGAGGAGCATGGAGGTCAATTTGGCTCCAGGACATGTCATCCGCAAATAGTCACATGAAAGTACGATGACTCACAAGCGAGTAGTAAGCTTTAATAGGTTCAATTTGGGAACTCGTGACCGGCCTTCTTCAAGGCTTTGAGAGGACATAGGTCAACCGAATGGACAGTGGATTGTGATGATGCCTTTATCTCTCTCAAAACACACCTTACATATCCACTATGCAAAATCCTCTTCATCTTCTTTGATGCTTTGGACACCATCGTCTCAACAGTCCCCATCAAAGAGGAAGACATGGTATAGTGATTCGTCTTCTACATAAGCAATGTATTAGTGGATTTGGAGACAAGGTACTCGGTTTATAGCGTAGCTCGCCTGGGCCTTGATCACTGCCATCAAAATGTTGAGATCGTACTTCCAAGCCCATATAGTCAACATCATAGCAAACTTATCGCTCTGCCAGGTTCTATATACCCCGAAGGTTTTAAGGTGTGCTAAATTTGGAAAAGTTTGACCTCAACTTCACCTTGCGTGTTGTGATCAAAGACTCAAGCTCTGGCTTATTTTATTGTAGAGTTATCCACAACTGAGCCACCCCCGAGGAACGTAAGCACACCTCGTGAACTCTACATGCAATTAATGACTTTAGAGCGACCTCTCTTAAGGAGCAGGAATATTACTCACTAGTCCAATTGGGGGTGAAGTTCCACTGTCTTACTCGATTCGGTCACTAACAAAGCTTCAAAGTTACTAACAATCAAGTTGAGTATGAGGCTCTCTATGTAGGTTTAAAGTTTTTCGAACGCATAGGCATGGAATCTCTTCAAGAATATAGTGACTCCCTATTGGCGCAAAACCAAGTCAAGGGAATCTTTGACGCCAAAGAGAATACACTGAAGAAGTATCACCGCAAGGTCAAGGACGCTATCACCTACTTCAAGGAGTTTTGCATTAAGGTTGTAAAAATCAAACCAAATTAAGATCTAGATCAATCTCTAATTTATGGTCGAGCCAATCAGACTAGTCATCGAACCAATTGAATAGATAAATTATTACTTTTTAAAAAAATTTAAAAGATATTAATATCTCTTGAAAATATTGATAAATAATTAAAATAATAAATTTATTCATCATATTAATTTATTAGATAGCACTAGGGGCACTTCTATACATAATCCTTGGTGTCACAGCAAATGTTTGGCTGGAAGTAGCCTTAGTTGAGGATGTTAGCAACAAAACTATGACTGCAAACATGGTAGCCACATTCTCCAGCATGAACCTCCTTCAAGACTTTGCCGGCTTCCTTCGAGCATTATTATTTAGTGTAGAGATGCGACGAGGAGTGTCTATATAACTCCACATTAACGAGTAGGCATTTGGAGCACTTGAGTTTAAGGTCCCTAGTTTCCTTCTAGTTTTGAGGTTGATCTCGTTCATCCAACACTATGCTTGCTCTATATTAGTGACCTTCGATCTGTCATAGATGGGACAATCAAAGACCGAGTGTTTTTGGAAGTCTAGGCTGTCGTTTTTAGCTGGGTAGTTTGCCATCCTATTTTTCTAATGAGGGACGCAATTGATGCAAAATAGTGTTATAAAAATCGGATCAAACTACTCGGTTCGATTGGTCTGACCATGAATCGACACGTTATCTAGTTCGGTTCTACACAAATCATAAAAAATTAATCTATTAGACCTCTTCAATTATCCGACAAACATCTTGAGATCTATCAACTCTTCGTGGCTCTTTGTAGTCTAAGAGCTTAACTTCATTGGCCCAGGTAAAATGAGGGTACTACTGGGTATTGCTAGCCGTCAATTACTTCACCAAGTGGTTAGAGGCAATACCCCTAACGTAGGTTACTTCCCACTAATAAGCGAACATCATTTGCTACCAACCACGTCAGAGACTTCTATAACAAGTATGACATTCAACTTCAATTCACCTTCGAATGAACCCACAGATCAACGGACTCGCTAAAACTACAAATAAGAACCTCATGAATATTCTCATCAAACGATTAGATAAGAGTCAAATTGGATGTCCTACCAGAGGTTGTATGGGCTTACAAAACAGCCCCATTTGAGATCACTTAAGAGTCTCCATTTGCATTATCCTTCGACATGGATGCAATCATGCTAGTGAAATTGGGGTGGCAATTTGTACCCGTACCCGATTAACCCGCCCCGACCCGCCCCTAATGGGATGGGTATGGGTACTCAAATTTTACCCGCAACACCCGCCCCGCCCCGCCCCGTTATGAAATGGGGCGGGTTCAGGTATGAATCATCTAGACCCGCCCCGCCCCGTACCCGATTTAATAAACTTAAATCTGAAAATGATTTCACTCAATGTGGTTCGTAGAATGCATAAATTCCATGAGATGTGGTCTTGTAAAAAAAAATGTCTTTTGCCTCCACATGTTCCACCATATCTCACCTTGCCTATCTATTGTCATTCTCACCTGTTGATATAAAAATTACAGCATAATGATAACTATTAAACAACTAGTTAATTTGATTACTAATAACCAAAAAAATTTCCTTTTTGTAAATTTGTATTCGAAGTTTTTCCACGAACTGAATTTGAGAATATCCTAAATAAAAATTCAAGTTTATATTGAAAACCACTCACAAATTTTAAACGAAAAGTTAAGAAAAGTGAACGCATTTTTGTTAGTAGTAACCAGGCGAATCTTGGTTATCGAGGAAACGGGGCGGGGCGGGGCGGGTACGGGTTTATGGAAACTAGAAGCGGGGCGGGGCGGGGCGAAAACGGATATGGGGTGGGTATGGGTAATGAATAATATATAGCGGGGCGGGTATGGGTATTTATAAACCCGACCCAAACCCGCCCCGTTGCCATTCCTATGAATACTATCTCGGGTGAAAGTTGCCATTGCCCATGACTCGTGTAACTTTGGAAAATGGAATAATGACAATGGTGATTCTCAACTCCTGAACTTGGACCTTCTAGAAGTATGCAGGTAGAAAGCAGCCTGCAGGAAACTGGAGCACAAGCACTGTTACAACAAGAGAGTTAACCTACGGCATCTCCACAGATGGTCCTTTAAAAGACCAATTAGCAAGATACCTGAATTTGAAGACACATGAATAACAAATTTATGAGACTTAGGCATGACTTTTATGAACAGACTAAAGTATTATCACTAATTAACAAGAAGATTAACAACATTTTTATGACTGGCATTTTAAGTTTAAAGAAGAAACATGCAGAACAAAAAAAAGGAGAGAAATAATTAAGCATTATTACTAACTAACAAGATTCCTAAATTTTAATCCACTAAAGTGCGCCATCCAGCTTCCAACATCAGTATGAAGCTAAACGCAGCCCAATTTTTGGGTATTTGGCGTCTAACAAATACCCAAACTTATTGGACATCAATAATCATGCAACAAAACCTTCAAACTTGTATAAGAATCATATGAAAATAAATGATGCAGATGGAGAACAGTGGGCACAACAAATTCTGGACAAGTGGCAAACTTAGAACCAATGGACCACACAGAGAGAGGACATAAGGAACCACACTGGCTACTCAAGAAATCATACCTTCGCCGTTACCCAACCGGAGCCTATGTAATACTTTGAAACACAAATAATACACTTAAATGTTCCTCCAAATAAAATTTGTAGCAACTTATATAATCCAGGACAAGGATAGGGAAAACAGCTGGATTAAAAACGAAGGCATTTCAATATTTTAATTCTTTGGATGGCAAGAGCTATTTTTCACCGTTTTTAGTGCCAATATCCAATGCAATATTATATGCAGAAAAATACGATAACATGTAGATAACTAAAATGTTGTTAGATACATATCTAATGTCAGAGTTTAGAGACCCCAATCTTATTTGATCTGGGGTGAAGAGCTTGTGGTGCAACAATTTCAAGAAAAAAATAATGTGAAAAGTGATCAGGTTGATAGGGTTTATTTTTCTATATATATTGCTCTGTTTACTAGCGCGGATGCATTCTGAATAACTTGTAGCTATCAAAAGCAATCTTCTCTTTATACTAAAAAATTAATATAGAGACCTCTACTTTTGCTTGTGGTTTCTTCAACGTTAGGTTTTCCACGCAAATCTGTGTTTTCGTCTTTATATTTCTTATTGTTTATCGTTTAGCTATTTCATATAACAGATAATAAACCATGCCAACTTGTGTAGCCATAAAGCTATTATTATTGTGTAAAAACAATAAGAAAATAGAGGCATGATCTGTAATTAACAAGTGCAATCTCTTCTAGCAGATGAAATATCTAAAAATTGCATTTGGCTACACAGTTTTAGTAGTTTAACTAAAGCTTTATACCGCTTAGTGCGTTTGTGCTACCAGGCTTCAGGTGGTTTCTCTTTGCCTGTGACTAAAAAATTTAAGCTGCTTAATCCCCTTCAAGATGCCTAAAAGTTCAAGATTCCTACGAGACAGCTTAAACTTCAGGCTCTTTCCAAATATAAAATGGAATATTTATATTCAATTTATACACAAAGCATTTACACAGTGTGATGGATCCCAGAGTTTGAATTCACCTCTGTTCCCTGTACATGACTGCTTGAGCCCCACTCATTACAGCATTCCAATATGAGCCGAAGCACAGTCGCCAATCCCAACACTATAAGCACGCCTGCAAGGATTCTAGTTGTAGACATTTTTTTTGAAAACAGGTACACAGTTTGAAACATGCACAGGTTTCCAAATTCCTAAGATAATAATCTGATAAGCATTATTTCATTACAGAAATATCAAGGACATGAACAAATACTTACATGCGCTCACTGCCTTATTTGTTTGGCAATTCAAGCAATCCAAATTCAGACCAATTTGTGTTATGTACAATTTGCTGCTCTAGATTTCGTAAAACAATAATTATTTGCATGCAAGTTTGAAAAATCCCCCCTAGGTGGCCCCATTAGAAGTTTTAAGTTTGTTCCTTTGCCATCAGTTTGGGTTAGACGAAAGATAGACAAATAAGTCAGCGACATTATTACACTTTTGTGACCACGTTCCCTAATTTCTGAAATGTGAATATCTGATTTTCAATTTGTGTATGAAGAAATTTAGAGAAAAATGCAGCAGAAACACAAAGAATAAAGAAGGATATGGACTGTTTATTTGTGGGGCCATTTTTAATTTTGGTTATTTTTAACTTTGAAAATTTGATGCTAGAAGTGATGAAGGTATTTTCTTGAAATATTCTATGACTAGTAAAGCATATAGAGTCTTTACCAAAAGGATACTTATTGTGAAGGAATTCATACATGCAACCTTAGATGACCATAACATACATCCTCTAAGAACAGACAATTTGGATAATTAGATTGGTGGATTTCATAAGATTGGAAGATAAAGACAGAAAAAGTTGAAAAGTCTCCGGAAGAACAATAGTCACAAGCTCAGGAATTTTCCAAATGTATGAAAATTTGCCAAAGATCATCCAAAGGAGCAAATCTAGGTAATGTGGAAGAAGGTATACAAACTAGAGCATCTCATGCACATGACCTTCATTTTACAGCCTTTTTATCACAAATAGAACCCAAAACAGTAGAAGGAGCTCTAGAAGATGAGTTATGGATTAATGCCATGCATGAGGAACTTAATCAATTCATTAGGAATGATGTTCGAGAGATGGACTTAAGACCTAGTGATCATCCAATTATAAGAACCAAATGATATTTAAGAATGAACTGAATGCATCAGGGGTAATTGTTAGAAACAAAGTTATGCTAGTTGCATGAAGCTATAATCAAGTAAAGAAATTGATTTTGAGGAGACCTTTGCACTGGGAGTTAAATTAGAGGCCATTAGATTACTTTTAGTTTTCGCTTGCTATAGAGACTTTAAGGTTTTCACAAATAAACGTTAAGAGCATATTCTTGAATGGTTTAATTAGTGAGAATGTTTATCAATCTCCAGGTTTTGAATATTTTCCAATGGAGTATATAACCTAAAGAAACCTTTAGGTGGGTTAAAGCAAGCCCCAAGAGCTTGGTACAAGCGACTTAATAGAATTTTACTAAATAACAAATTATATTAATGGAAAAGTAGTAGCCACACTTTTTGTTAAGAAAAGTAAGGATCGTATTCTTATTGCATAAATATATGTTGATGACATAATATTTGGTGCTACAAACAATAATCTTTGCCAAGAATTTTTTGAGTTTATAAGCAAGGAGTTTGACATGAGCATGTTGGGAGAGCTACACTACTTTCTTGGAGTTAGGGTTATAAATGAACCGAGTGTTTGATAAACAACTCAATACTAAGTTTGATAAAATCTCCTCTATATTCGGTTTGTCAAGATTAATAAATAAGCTTAAAAATATTTTTAATAGTTCAATTGGTAAATGAATGAGTCAAAATATAATGGCATTCAGCTCATTAATGTTCATGAACTGTTTATATGATACTCATAAATATGTTCCGTTAGAAGGCAAGTAATGAGTTATTGAGTTGTTAATCAAGTTAAAAGGTAAATAAAGTCTTGTGGACTTAGAATAACTATGTGAAATTAAAATAATGAATTAAAAAGGGTTTTTTGTAGTGTTTATGTCGTTGCCTACACTCGAGCTATATGATATGGTAATCTGACAAATTCAAGGATTCTTACCAAGATATGTAAAAAACATGCCAAATTTGAGATGATTGTATGAGTGACACTCTTTCATTTGCGAGGTATAGGATTGTTAAGGATCCTATGTATATGTGATAATGAAAAGAAGCATTTGAGGCATATTCCAAGAAACTAGGGTCCAAAAAATAAAATAAGTAAAGAATAAAAAAGTTTACAGCATATGATTATTTGAATGTTTATTTAACATGATTATCATTTGTTTATAATTATTAATTATCATATTTATATGTTATTATTATTGAACAGATCAATATATATTTGTATGCAACTATTTTTATTTAGCAAGTTAGTGCTTACTGCCTATTCAGTCCTGAGATTGATGAGCTGATGTTTTTATTGGCAAGTAATGGTGGAGGAAAGAACATACAAGGGGAGGATGAGCACTAAGATTAGGGATTTTATATGTTTCAGTTTAATTTATAACTTTTATATAAATCATGATGAAAGAATCAGACTGCTAAATATGATAAATATATAAATAAACTTGTGTTTTGATATGTTTCCCATAATTTAGTTTGATATTTTATTTATATTGCTTTTGCTGCAAATTTTAAATCAACTTACAATTTTGTTAAAGTTATTTGATTTGACCATTCCTGTGAAATAAATTTTTTTTCGTGGTAGCTTGAAAGGGGGATGCTATAGAGTGGTATCAGAGCGAGGTTTTGTCTTTCTTAAGGAAAGGCGGATCTTGGGAAAGAGCAAAATGGAATCACACACTCACAGTAACTGTTACGTAGGCAACAAATATATGTTGTGTTGTGTTAACTAACTATGATTGCAAGAGAACTATTGCTGCTCAATCTTCTAATAGCACTAGACATCTCGCAAAGTAAGAAGCAGTACAAAGTTAAGAAGTATTGTTGAACAAGGAACAATTGGATCAGGTAGCGACTGCTATAGTTGAGAGATTGGAGGTTACTCCTAGGCAACCCAGCAAATTCAGGCTCAAGGTAAGGAGGCTTGTATAGAAAGAGTAGTAGAGCTATTCCTGCGAATGAGACCTAAACATTTTGAAGACACCATTAATCCAATGACAGCAAAAAAATGAATTGGTAAAATGAAAAGTCTTTGAAGGAATTAGATGCCTAGAAGATTATAAGATATCTTTGGCCTCTACTGTTATAAATGGTATGACAGATGATTGGTGGATCGAATACTATAGATTTTTTTTAAGTGGTAGACCTATAGAAACTATCACTTAGGAAAAAATTTTGATAGCTTTTGTAAAAAATATGTATCAATGTCTGCTTGTGATACATTCAGAAGAGAATTAAGCCATTTAATACAACAAGATATGACAGTGATAGAATATAAAGCTAAATTCACTGCTCTAGTAAAGTTTTCTGCTACACTTGTACCTAATGAAGAGAAGTGTCATTTATTCTGTACAAGATTTCGATGTTCAATTCGAGTAGCTGTTGTACCATTTCAACATGTGATTATTCTAAATTAGTGGAATCAACAATAGTAGTAGAGCAGGATCAGTTGAAGGAGCAAGCCATCTAAAGTTTATTAAGGACCAGCACCAAAGAAGTCTAGTTCTGGTGGGACTAATGCATCTGCAGGCACTAGTCGCAGTTTTGGAAGACCTAGATGTCAAACTTACAGAAAACTTTCTGGAGTGTGCCGAGCTGGGAATAGGATCTGTTACAATTTTGGTGAAGTAGGTCATCTCTCTAGAGTGTCTTTTACCTCGGCCGTTACACAATTATTATTTTTGGATAATTACTTACATGCCACACTATTTAGTTTTATTTATGCTTTTACCTATCTATTCTTAGTTAATTACACTATACAAACTCAAAACATTACAAAATCTTACATACACAAACTTGAGTTAAAACTTAATCAAAATCTATTTGAAAAAAAAAATTCTGTTAGTAAATCATTAAAATTATATTTTTACCCTTAATGGTACATATTTTTCTCTTCCTCAATACCACACTAAAGCGCTGATTTGTCCTAAAATCAATTCAC
>KZ454132.1:2317293-2340176 GCA_002786265.1 Apostasia shenzhenica
ACATATTTTTCTCTTCCTCAATACCACACTAAAGCGCTGATTTGTCCTAAAATCAATTCACATCGGCGGATATCTTCCTTCCTTTGCTGCACACTAAACATATAATGTTTTAGGATTTTCACTCAAAATAATATTTAAATATTTTAAATAATATGATGAACGGCTCAGATTTTTTGTTAATAAACTATAGTTAGTTATTGAAAAATTATGATTACTCATTATAATAGAAATAAGTTAAAATATGTATATATAAGAATTTATAATGTTTTGAGTGTGCATAGCGTAATTAACTAAGAATGGATGGTAAGGCATAAATAAAACTAAATGGATGTGCTGTCCGTCTTATCGTAAAGCTCAGGTAAGAGAATTTGTAAGCCTCACATTTTTATGCCTCACGTAGATATAACACATCACATTGAAATACAACTATCCCAATTGCACTTCACACTCGCAGAATTTGGTAACTGATAGAGCGCAATGGAAACAAAGGATTCATGTAGCCGACCCCACCTAGTGGGATTAAGGCTTGGTTGTTGTTGTTGTATATGTAAGATTTTATAATATTTTCAGTGTGCATAACGTAATTAACTAAGAATAGATGGGTAAGACATAAATAAAACTAAATGGCGTGGCATGTAGGTAATTATCCCTTTTTTTTATCCTCAAATAATTTCACATCTTAATACAAATTTATCCTCAATTGCACTTCTACCACTCATGGAAGATCGTCACCCCCCACAAGTGATAGAAGTGGAGCTATAGGTACATCAGGATGGGGACGAGGCACTACTACTAAAACTTATGAATGAGGTGCTCGACTCGTGTTTATGCATTAACACGCCAAGAAGCTCAAGAATCACAAAATGTTGTAATAGGTACGCTTATTTTGAATAATTCGCTTGTAGTTGTGCTGTTTGATTCTGACGCATCATACTCCTTCATTTCTAAAACTATTATACAAAACCTGCAATTAAAAATACTTACACTAAATGATGTGCTCCATATTTCACTACCTACGGGTGTAACTATACAAGTGAAATTATATGTGAAAGAAAAATTAAGATTAAAGATCAAAAGTTCCAACCAAATTAATTGTCGTACCTATAACTGAGTTTGATGTCATATTGAGAATAAATTGGTTATCTGAACATCAAGTAATTCTTGATTATCGAGAGAAGAATATAGGAGTATATTCTGAAATCCTGAGATATAGTATATTATGATTATGAGAGAAAGATTTTATTAATCTCAGTTATTCAAGCACACCAATTAATAGGGGATACGTAACATATTTAGCTATGACACTGAATGCTAAATCTGAGTCAGTTAAGTACAAGTTATATCAGTGATAGAGAAGTACCTAGATGTATTTTCTAAAAATTTATCAGAATTAGTCTTGGATAGAGAGGTAGAGTTTTCAATAAAACTCATATCAGGAACACTAAAGCCTTTTATCAAATGACAACTACTGAGTTCATTAATTGAAGATTCAGTTGCAGGAACTATTAAATAAAAGTTATATTCGTCTAAGTATATAAGGTGCACTAGTAATGTTTGTAAAGAAAAAAGATGATAGTCTACAAATGTGTATAGATTATTATGAATTGAATCAAGTTACAATTAAAAATAAGTATCCTTTACTCAAAATTGATGATCTATTTGATCAATTATAAAGAGTTTCTATATTCTCCAAGATTGATCTAAGATCTGGATACTACCAATTGAAGATAAAAAAAAGACATTCCTAAAACAACATTTAAAACTAGGCAGGAGTATTATGAATACTTAGTAATGTCATTTGGGCTAACGAATGCTCTTGCAGTATTTTTTGGACTTAATGAACAGAGTATTTCAATCCTATCTTGATCAGTTTGTTATAGTCTTTATAGATGACATATTATATACTCAAAGAACCATGAAGAACATTCAAAGTATTTACATTTGGTATTATAGAAATTAAGAGAGAAGTTATATGTTAAATTTTCAAAATGTGAATTTAGATAATCTCATATGAACTTTTTGGGACATGTTATTAGTGCAAAAGGGATATCTATTAATCCTCAGAAAGTATCTGTAGTTATGGAATGGGCAAGACCAGCCAGAGGGTAGTGATGGGTTTCAGATCTATAGTAATGCGACATTCCAAGGGCTGGGTTGTATTCTTATACCGCATGGCAGGATCATAGTTTATGCTTCACAATAGCTACGACCACATGAGAAGAACTATTCAATACATAACTTGAAATTAGTGGCAATTACTTTTGCTCTTAAGATCTGGCAATACTACTTATATAGAGTAAAGTGTAAGTATATATAGATCATCAAGGTTTGAAATATATCTTCACCCAGAAAGAGTTGAATATGAGACATAGGCGTTGGCTTGAATTGATTAAAAACTATAACCTGAAAATTATGTATCAATCAGGTAAGGCTAATGTAGTAGACGAAGACCAATGTAGTAGTCAGTGCCTTTTAAGTAAAAAAACTAATTTAAGTAAGATAGCTTTGCAAAGAGATGAACAATTAATGGTACTTAAGATGGAACAATTATCTCTAGATAGAATTAAAGATGAAAGACACATGTTCTTATGTCAATTAACAGTTGAATGACTATAACTTATAACAGAAGGACAAAATAAAGACCCGTTTATTCAAAAGGCTATCAAGAAAGTTGAAGAAGGAAAACAGAATGATTTTAATATTGATAGTAAAAGATTATTAAAATACAGAAACAAACTGTATACCAAACATTAATGATCTCAGACATGTATTATTACAAGAAGCTCATGGGGTAAAATACACTATTCATCCAGGTATAAATAAAATGTATTATGATTTGAAATAAATAGTATGGTAATCTGGTATGAAGAAAGATATAGTTGAAATTATTAGTAAATATATGTTATGTCAATAAGTTAAAGGTGAACATCAGCGATCCCCAAACCTACTTCAACCATTGTCTATTCCTATATGAAAATAGAAAGAAGTGACCATGAATTTTGTAATTGGGTTGCCTAGATCATAACAAAAATATGATGTTATTTGAGTGATTATTAATAGATTGACTAAATCAACCCATTTCTTACCAATCAGAACTACTGATTTTACTGATAAGTTAGCTAAATTTTATATCAGATCGAAAATCGAAGTCTACTTCTCAATTTTTGAAAAAAGTACATCAAGCATGTGATATTAAACTGAAATTTAGTATAATATTTTATCCTCAAACTGACGGTCAGACAGAAAAAATAATATAATACTTGAGAATTTATTGCGATTATGTGCATTAAATTTTGGAGAAAGTTGGAAAATACATATTCCATTAATAGAATTTGCTTATAATAACAGTTATCAGTCTAACATTGAGATGACACCCCACAATAACAACAACCAAGCCTTTATCATATTAGGTGAGGTCGGCTACATGAATCATTTGTTTTTATTACGCTTTATCAATTAACAAATTCTTATTAAGTCTAAGTAAATAAGATCACTTTTTATAATTTTTTATGTCTTCTTTAATCTCCCTCTTCCTCTTTGTACACGGGCAAAATTCATTTTTATAGATGTTGGCAACTCAAAATATGATTTAAAATTTATTAAAACTAATTTGAATTTTAATAAATAAATTTAGACTTAAGTGTAAAGATTTTGTACCTGTTTATAAGATAATAAAAACTGAGGGACCAAAATGTAATTTTGCAATTAAACGAGATAAGCATAGTGGCACGGCTTCATCGCCTCTCCCTTCTCTTATCTCATTCGAGAGCTCTCTCTCTCTCTCTTTTCGGGCGTGGAAAGAAAAGGGTGACGGCTCTCTCTCTCTCTCTCTCTCGATTTGCTTACTCTTTCTTTCCTCTCGGCTTTCTACTTCGCTCTCTTTGTTCCACCCATCAGGGCTGTCGTCGAGCCTAGAGGAAGAAGGAGGAGAAGAAGAAGAAAAGAAAGAGGAAAAGAAAAAAAAAGGTTTTTCTCTCCCTCTTCGATTTATTTTCTTCGTCTATTTTTTTATCTCATCTCAAGGTTTCAACATGACATATAAAAGGTAGGCAAGAGTTCTAAATTATTTAGTAAATTAAATTTCTAAATTAATCAATTAATTTAATTTATATATTATTATGTGATGTGGATGACTCAAGAAGGATGTCTGATTGGATGTTTGCAATTACAATTGAATTCATGCTTACTGAGTTGTTCTATAAAATATGACGTATGCATGATTTTTGATTAAATTGTATAGTTGAGATTCTATTTTGTATATCAGATGATTTATATTTATTCTGTTAAGTTGAAAATCAAATGAATAATAAAGATCAAAATGATGTGTAATTAATGAATTATTGAGATATTTACAAAGTTAAAAGGCAAATAAAGACTTGTGGATTTAGAACAACTAAGTGAAATTAATATGATGTTTTTAAGTTTGACAATAAATTAAAAAGAATTCTTTATTACGTTTATGTCACTGCCTATGCTCAAGCTAAGTGATATGGTACCTGCCAAATTTGGGGATAATTGCCAAGATATGTAAACAATCTACTAAATTTCGAGATAATTGTATGTGTGACACTCCTCCATTTGCGAAGCATAAGAGTTGCCAAAGATCCTATGTATATATGATGATGAAAATAGGCAATTGAGACATATTCTAAGAAAGCAAGGCCTAAAAGATAAAATAAATACAGAATAAAAGAACTACAACGTATGATTGTTTGAATGTTTATTTAGCATGATTACTTCTTGTTTATAACTATTAATCACTATGTTTATATGTTATTAAAAAGATCAACGTATGTTTGCATGCAAATATTTTAATTTAGCAAGTACTTATTGCCTACTCAATCCTAGGGTCAGTGGATAGATGTCTTTATTGGCAGATACTAGAAGAGGAAATAACGCACAAAGGGAGGACGAGCACTAAGATCATGGATTTTATATGTTTTAGTTTAACTTATAACTTTTATAAATCATGATGAAAAAATGAGACTGCTAAATACGGTCAGTATATAAATAAACTTATATTTTGACATATTTTCTGTAATTTGGCTTGGTATTTTATTTATATTGCTTCTGTTGTAAATTTTAAATCAAGTTACAATTTTATTAAAGTTATTTGACTTGATTTTTTTGACCTTCCTTGTAAAATAAGTTTTATTTTCGTGGTAGCCCAAAAGGGGACACCATATGTAACCTAGAAATAAATCAAGCTTTTAACTTAGATTGTAACTTGGAGAAGGGTGTGCCCTCCAGATGTGGACAACCATAGCCTACATCGAAATCATCGATACAATCTTTGCCCATGACCTACACACCTTGTATGTATATATGTATATATATATATATATATATATATATATATATATATATATATATATAAAAGAGTAGTATTGTTTGTCATTTTTATTTATTTGGTAAACTTTATGGTTATGCATCTACATATCATATATTTGTATGTTGATGGAGTACATTTATTATGGATGTAATGTGTTATATAGATTATATATACAAAAGTGTCAAATAGGTAAAATCAACTACCGAAAGGACAAACAGCTAGAAAATCCGCCTTCAACTGTACACACTAGATTGGAGGTGGAGATTTTTCAACCAGACAACCAGCCTTCAGCCAAATAGTTTTGGCCAGCATTAGCAGGACTATCTGCCTCTCAGGTCAGATAAAAGAAAACTGGATTGTCCGCCACCCAACTCAAACTGTTCCCCTCCCAAGTCCGACTGTCTCACCTTGATAGTTTTTGGCAATGTACAAAAATTCAAATTTGCATTCTTCTCACTTTTTTAATGGTGGGGGAGGTTCCAACTGAGATGTGCTAGTGAAGACTGAAGAACTTGGTGAGTTCTAGGCACTTTTTAGAGGAAGGCAGGTGGTTGATGCTTCGAGGAGGCAGATGTGTTGTTTTCCTTACATTCTAGATGCGGTTAAAGGTATCTTACATTTAGATCCCTTCTTTTAGGATTATGCCTTAGTTGTTGATGAAATTTGCCTAACACCCTCATTTTCTTCTCATTAAAGTCCATTAACCTTGTAGTTATCAATGTTCTAGTGTAATTCTTTATTTGTAAACATGGAATTTGTTGTTTACTTGAATGATAAGTATTCTTGTTCAAAAGTAGTGAGATTATGTTGGATGTTAGTAACTTGACATAGTTTCTTCATATATTTTCCATTTACTAGTGTGTCATCAGCTCTATCTTGTGTTTGACCTTTGTTTCTGTTTTCCAAGTTTCACACATGAAAGTGAACAAATAAACTTGATTGGGTTTTTGTTTTAGAACTTGCCTTTGATTTTTATTTTTTGTTTTAGAACTGCTTTTGAAGCTTTTTTTAGTATATAAGTTTTCATTTTCTTGCATTTTATTCTTCTTTAAGCTTTTACATAAAGGATATTTGCAAAGTGCTCTTCAGATTTATACACGTTTTTCTCTTGGCAAACTTATGCATACATTAAAGCTCCTTGTTGTCATTTTTTCCTGTGTACAA
Source organism: Apostasia shenzhenica (assembly GCA_002786265.1). Classification (NCBI taxonomy): domain Eukaryota; kingdom Viridiplantae; phylum Streptophyta; class Magnoliopsida; order Asparagales; family Orchidaceae; genus Apostasia; species Apostasia shenzhenica. The sequence continues at coordinate 2,323,790 of KZ454132.1, forward strand.
GTTATTTTTCTTTTTCTTTGATTAGTTAGCTAGTCACTCCACTTAACTTTTGTTTAAGAGAGGTTCAGATTTTTTTAAGAGAGGTTACGATTGAGCCTTGTAAAAATTCAAGTTGGGTTAGGAAAGCCCATGAAAAATCTAAGTAGGGTTGCATTTAAGACCGGAATCAAATCTTGACATTAACCCCCTGTCCTGAAAGAAGGAACTTGTTCTAGACTGTTTAAAAAGCAATTTTAGTGGAGAAATTCCCGTTCGAGGAGTAGAGATTAGAGTAGGTAGAGAGCTGAACCACTATACATCGACTGTACATTTTGATTCTCTTATTCCTTTAGTGCGCTTATCATACCAAATTTATCTCAACTAGAATAATTTTACCTAAGCCAATCTAAAGTATTTTCAAATATAATGCTTATTTAGTAAATTGGATTTTAATTACTTTAGCGTAATTTAACCTGTAGTGAATTTAAGAGAGTTTTAATATTTGTCGATTAATTGTTGAAATCTATCAAACTATTTATCTGAGATTGATATCAAAGATTATTTAATTTTTAGAATTTGTTCTGTAACTCTGCCGGCAGCGGCAAGTTCCTAAAATCTGTTGAATTGATTCCTTGAGTTAACTGCTATCCAATTTTCAGTATCTGCCTAGTGGTTCTTTTGGTTGATTGTTGTTATCTGACAATCAATTTCTCGATTGATTGTTAAACTTGTACTTATAAATTAAATATGAGTATACTGAACCTAATATTTATATAATAAATATTAATCTCACTTTAATTGACTATCTCCTTCCTAGGAAGCCTCTAGGACAACATATGACATACTTGTGTTTTCACTGTCGAAATAACAACCATGAGAGCATTACTGATTTGGGTGAGGATGCAAGCCTAGGCCATCTCCTTTGCATTCCTTTGCAAAGTAGTGGTTGTTTTGCAGAGCCATGGACATTTTGGTCATAAAAGGATATGATGGAGGTATTGGTAGGAGCACTACTACAAGAAATAGCGATGTAATCTTAGGGTCGAGTAGTATCGCCTTCCTTTTCCGCCCGAGATTTGAAGGACGAAGAGGTGCCATAAGCTCTCTTCACCATCTTCGATCATGTGTGAGGGCACCAAAGATGCTAATAGATGAATTAATTCGCAAAAGACAAAGAATGGATCTCATTCTAAAGAAACCTGTGTTGTAGTGTAAGCTCATGTAAGAAGAGGAAAACACAGAAACAACATGAACAACTAGAGTATGCCAACATTTATGTGGTTTGAAGAAAATTTCCTACATCCATAAGGCATGCCATTAAGCAAATATCCACTATATAAAGTTTGTATAAGGCTATATTGTAGAATACAAGTAGAAAAAAGAAAGGGAAAGGGAAAGAGGGCATTTAGCGCAAGATCTTTGATGAGACCTAGATCTTCTGGATGTATCCTCCTTTTCAAAGAGATTTCCTATTTATGAAGGAGAAATTCATTTTGGCAAGAGGAAAGAGAAATCACATCCTCTTTTGGGCGATTCGCATGTTCGCCTGTAGTAGTCTAGATGCTCACCATATGTCTCACTATTAGTCAATAGTTAGGGACTGATGATAGGGCAAGCCTTAATTTGCCATGTTAATTGAAAGATGGGTCATGTATGGACAGTTTGACTAGGAGAAATGATATGTAAGCCAAAATAAGATAACAGATGTGATGCCCATGGCCGAAGGGGTGCGAAGTCATCACCGGATGATGTCCCAAGAGAAGAAAATCACTGGAATAAAATACAGCTCCTGGTAGACTTCTAGGCTAATAAAGAGTGGTGAGAGAGGCATATGAATGAATCGTTTCACATCAAAAAGGGAATGAAGTTCTTGAACTGTATAAATAGATAACGTGATCTCAAATAATAAATACATTTTTTGGGGCAAAACTGTGAGGCTAATGATGAAAAACTCTATAGTTAAACGTGCTTGGGATGAAGTAGTACTGAGATGGGTGTGGCTTCTCAGGAAGTGCTTAAGTCACGTAGTTTCCAGAAGCCAAAGCAAACCTTTACAGTTAGATCACAAAATATTACAACAAAAGGCCAACATAGCCTCCATGACTTACATATGTAGATTAAGGGTTGCTTGTGTCTTGGTAACTTGTATGGTAATCAACTTACTCGGGAAGAGCTCTAAAGGTGACCACGGGCATGCGACATCCATCACGACTTTAATGAGATAATTTTCTGAAGTTTAGCCCAAGATCTAGTACAGTCTTGGCTTGATAATGACTCAGAACAATTTCCGACCGCATGAAATATGCTGGGTTGCCATGTGGTCGGTCCGGATCATGGCAACACTCAAGCAAACAAACATATGTAATGTCATAGCAGTTCAAGAAGATCTATAGCTAAAAGTGCATACTCAAGTTATCTTACAATAAATTATCATGGCCATTAAACTGATACAGAGAACAAAAGGCTTAAGTTTTTTTTATTTCTTTTTTCAGTTCAGTAATGATTCAAAAATATAAATCTGCCCAAGCCCTACCTAAAAAAATCAATTTCCTGTGACTGTGTACCATCAAAATAGAAATATTTCCACTTTTCAAAAAAAAAAAACTTTTCAAACAATAGAAAAATTTCTAATATAAATCTGAAAATGAACATAATAAGTAACAATAATGCTTCAAACTCGACTAGTCATAAATAGCTACATGAAATTCTCTTCTCCATTCAGCTAAATATCAGAGAAGTCTAATGTAATACACTACAAGTTCTACAACAGTAGTCAACCTACAACATCGCTCCTTTTTTCCAAGTATGGGATAGGCTAAGTGAAAATAAACAATGTATTTTTTGGAAGCTCATTGCTTAATAGAAGACGGGAGAACAAAGTAATGATACATAGCATGCAGAGCAAGTCAAACCGTTAATGACAAGAAATAGGCTTTTATTCTACAAAAGGAGTGAGATCCTCAAGCATCTATCTAATTCTTTTTTTATGAAAAGGCATTCTATCTACTATTAAAAGATCAGAGATTTATATGTTCCTTATGCAATGCCATGCAAGGTACCATAACCCCTAATATGAACCATAACTGAAGTAAAAATGTACGACTGAAACGATAAGGAGTCTACCAATAATAATATTCACAGGAAGAGCAGAAACACCAAGTGAAACGGAAATCAGCACATCCAATAATAGTCCACCGATCAAGATAGCAAATGCAACCCAGAGAGGACTAAAACATCGCTGAAACAAAACAAAAAGATATCAAATTCCTGATAAAGATAACATAGTTGGGTGATGGGTGATAGCCGTAGGTTTAGACTGCAATATGCATGAGAAGGCAACATAGGAGAATATGATCATAGCAATAATCCAGTGGCAGTTGTGCACAAAAATATATATACCGTTTCATGTCCTTCTCGCCCAATATTAGAACTGCGAATAGCTGAGCCAACTCGCCACACCCAATAATTTGTCTGCTTCAAAATAAAAATAGGAAACACTGAGAAGAAATATCCGTTACCAGATAGACAAAATCAGCCAAAGATAGGCCAGGAAACTGCAATGATTTTAGTAACCAATATTTGCATTATTCTGACTATGACTTATCTCTGCTATTTGGATTCCTTCTAGAACCACACAAGTGCATAAGCAAATAACTGTTATAATGTACCCGAACATAAAGATGAACAGAATGCAATATCTACATGATATAAAATAATTCCTGTCTTGACCTATAAGCTTAACCTTTTAGATCAACAAATTACTAAATTTCTAGTATGTATAATGTAGGAATTGGAAAATTAATTCTCCTCAACCTCACCCATATAAGATAGAAGAGGAGATAAATTGTTTCCAAGGAATAGAAAGCAAACCTGATCCAACTAGCTTTTGCTTTAGGAGTTAGGTAGTACATCCAAAACCTTAAACAAAATGATTTGAAAGCTGTTTTGAGGTTACTCAGATCTATTAGGAAGAGTACCAGAAAGGGTTTGTTATACTAGAAAAATGATTGCCTTGATATTGAAGCTTATTTGATGCTAATTATTCCAGATTGATTGATGATGATCCACTTTATGGTATTGTATTTATGTGAGGGGAAGTTTGGTGATTTGGAACAGTAAAAGGCAAAATGTTGTGGTAAAGTCCAATGGTCACCGATGTTGAATTTGAATATAGGGCGATGGCCAATATTTTTTGTGAGATGATGTATATTAGGATATTGTTAAATGAGTTGGGTTTTCATATTGAGTGGCCTATGGTGATGAATTGTGATGATAGGACTACTATCTATATTGCTGGTAATTTTGTATTTCATGAGTGCACTAAATATGTCGAGGTGAATCATCACTTCATCAAGAAAGTTGTGTTATCGAAAAAGATCGACATACCTCATATCGAAATTGAGGATCAACTTGTAAATATCTTTCATTAAAGCCTTGAGTCCTCAGTTTTTCTTTATATGTAATATGCTAGATCAAATAACTTAACTCTCCTTACTGAAGCTTATATTGGTCTACGCGCTTTATGTCCAAATCATCTTAGCTGACTCTCCAAGTCATCTTAGGTTAACCCAACCTTCTTTCACTTGTGCATTTTCGCTTTGTGTGTTAATATTTTGCACTATATAATATTGTTGATCTTACAATTATTTTGTAGAATTTACGTTTATGTTTAATTGAAATTTTTTATCACCCTACTAGAAGCATAATAAAAAAAGAATGGATAAACAATATACCAAATGGGATAATTCCAACTAAAATATACCAAAATAAAAAATAAAAAAAAGACTGAATAATTTCAAATAGGATAATTCCAACTAATTTAAATTAATTAAATTTACTTATTTAAATGATATTATCTAATATGAATAAATCAACTTAGATAAACCCAACTAATTTATATATAAAAAACACATATCCATATATTTATAAATAACCTGCATCATCCATTAAAAAAAATATGCTATGAGATTTGATCTAGACAGTTTATTATCCGGATGTCCCTAGCAGCAGCACTCCCTCAGTCTTTTAGAGCTAGGCATCAGTGCAATTTGGGGATTAGATGATTGATTGAAGAAAAGTAATATTTGTCTAAATTTGTTCAAGTATTAATTTATTGATTAAATTTGAGATAAGAGAAGAGATTTATTTGTATTTTATATGAAAGCTGAATGGGAGAGAAAACTACATTCTTCTTTCCATTATTTGAGTAAGAAGAATTTGTCTACGAAAAAGTTTGAAAGTAGAAGAGTGGAGAGGAAACAAAAAAATCACTACAGAAATAAGATAGGTAGTCTTTTCCAATATTTGTGAAGTTGTGATAATTTTTAAGTGTAATATTTATATGTTGCTAAGATAAGTGGAGAAATAAATTGATGGGACTTAAAAGTAATTTGTCTTTACAGTTAATTAGTAAAATTATGTGAAGTATATTTTTATTTTATGTATGATGCTTGTAAACTTTATGTTTAATTTTTAATATGAAGAATGAGCATGTTGTGCGTGAAGAATATGATGATTAATATGTATATTTCATTTGATGTTGGTAATGCCATAATAACCGAGAAGTCAGGATTTATGATATGGAATGTAAATGTTATAATTAAGTAATGGGTTGTTGCATAGAGCTCATTGATCTAGTAATGAAAGTAAAGATATTTGGGTATATGAAGTGAAAGACAACAATGATTATTTAAAAGAAAGTTTCTCACAAGCAATCACACATGCCTAGCTCGAGCTTAAATTAAATGATATTGGGGCAACGATATCCAATGCCTTTTCGGGCTGATGAAGGTGACAACTTCCATAAAAATGGCCACTGAGAGCCATTGTGAAAAGATCCTTGTGATATATGACATGACGACGTCCCGTGATATAATTCGAAAGAATTACTCACAGGAAAGTGACGATCTCCAAAATGACTAAGGCATTTGAGGTGATTGGTTGAGAAACCTAAGGCCCATAAATAAAATAAATAGAGTTATTAAATTCTAGTCAAGGCAATAATGATATTTATTCTAGTGTATAATATGAAAAGCATATGTTGGAATTGTTATAAAGAAGATATTGATTTCATTTCTTGTCTAATTCTAAATATATGAGATTTATTCAGTCTATATGCAGTGTTAAGTTTGCTTATTATTATTTGGAATATTATTTTATCTACTGAGTTTGTATTAACAGACTCCTGTCATTTTTGGGTGGCAGATATGGCATTAAAAGGATCACAAGGCATGGGAAGCCACAGAGTCCAGGTAATTTTAGGCGTCCGGGTAACCAGGACTTCACAACTTAAATATATGAAGTCATTCTCACAAGATGTGCAAGTAAATATAGTCATGATATGTGCAATCATATATAATTGCACGATTTCATTTGTCTGTTGCGTACCTACATGTCGACACTGATTCAGAGCATTATGGGACTAACCAAAATTTTGATGGAAGCATATTGAAAGGGATGTAGGTGTTGGAAACTCAATAAAAGGGAGAAATGTTAAGAACTTAAACAAGGAATAAAAAGTGGCTGACAAGATAATTACCTTACATTTATAAATGTCTGTATAGAATTTTACTAACAATTCTACATTATGCATCCATATTTTTTTTTTCAGGTATAGACAGAGGAAAATCATTATAACAGTAGATATAGTCAAGGTTCTTGTTTTTTCTACATTGTCGGTAATTCCTCATTTGGTTTGGTTTCAGAATTCTATACTGCTCTACAAATTCAGCAAATGTTATTGGAAGTTGCTTGATAATTTTTAAATTCTTAAGTTTGCATTTGAATTTTTACTTTAGAAGATGCTAAATATATTAAATAATGCTAAAACTTTGAATGCAGAATTTCAAAATTACATGTGTTCTTTCCAATGCTTCAAAATTTTTTACTCATTTTTAAAAAAAAGTCCAATAAAAATAAAGGTATGATGGTTTAATCTGCTTTATACACTTCAACTCAATATTAATGGAATTTTTCTGGTATTTCAACAATAGGCAACATGAATATTCAGATCAAATAATACTATAAGATGAAGTCAAATTTAATCTAACCTTCATCCAAACATAATTAAACAGAAATGGATTCAAAAACAGCTTCAAGCTATTTATCACCCAAACGATATTTAAATCTGAAACTACTTCACTTATCCAAAACCACTTCAAGATTCGAATCTTGTTTTACTTATCCTGAAGTTGAATCTACTATCAAATGGGACCATATTGCTCCCAAGGAATACAAAGCTAACCTATGTAAATCTAGAGGTCTCCAGCTTGAGTCATGATATAACAAATAATTTACAAAGTAACTCTCAAAAGAAGGATCAAAAGTTAAATGATTTTGCACATGATAGAACGTATAAGAATATATAGTTTTTCCTAAATATAACTTATAAACTTAAGCTTTTATTTTGAAAGCTAACTATACGCTTTTAGGTGAATTAGTTCTGGGGTTTTTAAAAAGGGCATATACGTTTTGTTATCCATAAAATATAAAGTTAAACATATAGATTACCATACAAAAGTAACTTTGTACGTTTGCGTCCTATAATACAGACTACCAACAAATGCACTAGTTTTCATGTTGTCACGCAGGAACAGTGCGAGATTTTCATTTGTGAATACTTACAATTTGCTGGGCGTCTGGAGAAGGAACATTTACAGCAACTTGCCTGTACATTAAAGGCTTAGATTATGAAAGGGATTGGAGGACAAGAGAATGCCTAGAAAACTTACTGGCATATCTCGCATTTATTTGAACCTCTAGTCTGAAACCAAATTTCAATGCAGGATCTGTGTGCTTTGGCAAGTTCACCGCGGCACCCACATCCAAGATCTATCAGAAGCTCCTCTGTTTGCTGTTGACAAACTCTGTTGAAAAACAAACAGAAAAAGAATGCAATTCACACAAAAAAGAATTGAAAGAAGCTAACAACCATGGAGCATAAATTGAAAGATGAAATTGAATGCAACTGCATTCTAACAATATAAATCCATAATGAAGGAAGTTAAGAAATATACTAATGATCCATAAACAAAATTAACGCAAAGAAAATGAAACTCCTTGGATTTATTCCCACTCATAAAGCATCCACAAACATATCCCATAAATGAAAAAGAATGCCCTGATTGCAAGAACAGAAAACTAACTGTAGAAGAAACTCCACTGTAAAGCTTTAACAAGGATAGAAGAACCCTAAATTTCGTAATCGTGCTTTTGTTCTAAAAATTAGATACGTAAAGAACTTTTACCTGCACTGCTCACGCTCACTCTCGCTTCTGGGAAGAACGCCCTTCCTAGCGGCGGTCATCACGCCGACGACCTTTTTCTCCCCGTCGAGTGCCACCGTTCTAGACCCGTCGCCTTTAACATTCGCAGCCCCATCCAGCTGCGAGACCACTACTGTCAACGCAGGTAGAAGCTCGTCCACCCCACCGCGTTCGGAACCCGGATTGTGATCTGGGTTCCGATCGAAGTCAGGCTGCGAGCCCTCCACGCCTCCCCTGCTGCTCGGATGCTCCTGTTCCATATGCGGCATTCTATATTCACAAAGAAGTCTCCATAAAGAACCTTTTTTAGAGGTTTGCCCCGTTCAACTGGATCGTCTTCTTCGCCAAAACCTAACGATTGGTTCATTTAGGGAACTGAGAAAGGATCAAAGAGATTTTAATCAGAACATTACAAGCTTACCAGATCTCAACTATGTCTGAATTCGAGGATTCATACAGAAGATGAAACAACGGCGGAGCTAGCCCAACCCAGCGAGATAAGATCGAAGCGGCAGAGGAATCCAAAACAGTAAAGAGACGAGGAATCGTGAAATCAAGTCAATATTATTTTTAAAATAGGATGAAGGGTAAATTACAACCAGGTCTCCAAGTTTAAAGCTTAATAACAAACAGATCCCAATTTTAAAATTATAACATCGAGATCCCTGTGTTTTAATAAATTATCAAATGGGTCTTTTTTTATTTTTTTATTATTAAAATTTTTTAAAATTACTATTATACTCTCCTCCTCTCTTAAAATTTGAGAGAGGGGGAGGGATATAATGATAGTTTAAAAAAATTAATAATAAAAAATAAAAAAGACTCATTTGATAATTTATTAAAACTCAGAGACCTCGATATTATAACATAGACTTGTATATTATTAAACCTTAAACTCAAAGATCTGAGTGTAATTTATCCTAGGATGAATTAAGGCTCCAATACCTCCCCGAAGAAACTACCTTGGCCGACGTCAATTGGGCGAATGGGCTAAGAATTTCATGCAAAAGCTTTATAATCATTTATGTAGCTTTACATGGACCACTTCTCATTTAAAGGTTCACAGTGAAATAAATCAAAATTCTTAGGAGCCCGTGTGAAATTAATATCGATGGAAAGGCCAGAACGAAGAGGGACAATTATTTTAGGGAACGTTTAGTTCAATGTTATTTTGATATTATGTTATGTTATGTTATTTAGAGAAATTAATTATTTAGTTTAATGATATCTATAAATAATATTTTATTAGATTATAAAATTATTAGTAAAAAAATGATATATATATATGACATCTAAATTACATAATATAACATCAAGATATCAAAGAACCAAACGCTCCCTTAATATCATTCAAAATTTTAAATCAATATTTTAAGAAAATAATTGAAATTTTGAAAAACTTGATTTATTAATCCTATAATATAAGTAAATTTACAAGACATCATCTTTTACGGTCTAACAAATGAGTTATAATACCGCTTTGAGTAACTAAAAATTTTATTTAGGGAGCGTTTGGTTCAGTGTTATCTTAATGTTAATGTTATTTAGATGTCATATTATCTAAATGTCATTGTTATTCATCAATTAACATTTGTTTGGTTCAATGTTATGATATTAGAAAATATTAATGTTATCCAAATTATTTTTATTTAGTTAGAAATTATTGACATTATAATGACAAATTAACAGTGTTATCTTGAGATGTCGCCCGATTTGGGGTGACATCTAGATATCACCATGTAATGGCATTTTTGTAATTAATTATAATATTATTTAAAGATGTCATTAAACCAAACAATTATTTTCTAAAGATAACATAATATAACATTAAGATAGCACTGAACCAAACGCCCCCTTAATTTTTTTGTTATAAATAAAAAATACAACAGGTAAATAAATTTCAAAATGAATCCTTTCTTTTAAAAAAATTCATAAGATAGCCAATTAGCCATGCTTTATCTTTTTGAAGGATTAAAAAAAAACTATATATGAGACTTTATATGAGAAAGATTAATATTGAATTATTTTTATCAATTATGAGGATTTATATGAAATGATTATACAATTTTAAGGATTTATATAAAATAATTCAAAAATAATTTTAAGGATTTATATAAAATAATTAAAAAATAAAAAAAGGGCCTCCATTCCACAAACGAAAAATAAAAGGGTAAAGCCATTATATGATAAGACAAAATCCCACTCAAATATAGTTTTTTTTTTGATAATATATGTAAAATATAGTTAAAAAATGGTGATGATGTGTTTGATGAAGTGGCATTTTCATTCACAAGTTCTTTTTCATTCACAAGTTATGCTGATGTAGAGACCGATCGGGACGCAGACGTCGGTGCGCATGGCGGTGCACGCGGCCTCCTGCGCGCGGACGCCGGAGGCAACATGCTGCCAGCCGCCTGTGCGGGTGTCCGCGCATGCGAGGACCAGCTGAGGTACAATTGTAATTTCACATTAATTATGATCTTTTAATTAAAATTTTGATTTAACGGAATGTTTACGCAAGATATTTAATTGGACCTTATTAAAAGCTTTTTATAAATATTAATGACCACAATAATCTAAATCATGAACCTGTGTGACAAATTGAGTAAACTTCAGAAGCTTAAGTGGAATTATCCCTTAAAATTATCATCATTGTTATATTCAGTAATTTTTTAAATTATTCTCTTGTTTTATTACGTTAACGGTTATAAATCACAAGATAATTTTTGAGAAAAATTGTTAAATATGCGATTTGATTTATAGTCTATACTTAGATTTTACAATAATTTTATTTTTCGATATTCGAAACAAATAATCTCAATTATGTTTGAATTTGAGGATCCATACAAAAGATGAAACAAGGGGAGCTAGCTCAACCCAAAAAGGGATAAACCACAACTCGCAAACAAGAAAGAAAAGTTTGGCTCAACCCATTACAGGATAAGTATAGAGGCCCAAGGCCCATTCCATGAAAAGGCCCACTAAATACTGCATGCTAAATCCATGGTGGGCCTTCATGGATATGAGAAAAATGCCTAATCTGCATAATGCCCATTCATAAATGGGCTTTCCAGCCCAATACTATAGGCCCATCCTTTCAGGCCCAGCCAAAATGAGTACCTAAATACCTCGAGAGAATGAGTAGGCCCAAGCAATACAAGCTCCAGGGCCCAAGTTCCTTATTCATAGCTTAAACCTTATGCCCAGAAATCCAATTATAGGCCAAATCTCCAGGCCCAATCCATAACTCTCCTTGCCGAGGAAATAAGAATGTCGAGATGGCCCAATAGAATGGATCTTCAAGATGAGGCAACAAGGAGGCAGCCCATTATCAGGCCCATTATCAGGCCCATCTGGAAGCTTAAGGCCTAACTCCAAGGTCCAAATCTTAAGCCCACAAAATATAAGCCCACAAAATAAATTGGTGAAATAAACCATTTGACAGAGAAATGAGGGAGGGAATAATAAAACAATGCAAAGGTTAGAGCACAGGCAGTACTATAATAAAATTGGGAGATCTAAATGGGTGGAAGAGGAACTTAGATAAATATAAGAGAAATAAGAAAGAGTATATAATAGGATTATTTAGAAAAATAACTTCTACCGAAGTTTCAACAAATTTCTTACTATTTTTTTTCTACTTTTTTGCTTCTGTTTCTTTTTTTGCCTCTTTTTTTTCCTTTTTTGTTTCTTTTCTTTTCTTTTTTTTTCTTTTTTTTTGGTTTTTTCATTTCTTTTTTTTTTTTACTTTTTGTTCTTTTCTTTTGGAATTTTTTTCTTTCATTTTTCTTTCATTTTTCTTTTTTTCTTTTTGAGAAAAAGAATAATTTTCAAGTTCAAGTTCCACCAATTTCCTAGAGGTTCCAACTAAAGATACCTCAAATTATCTCCCAAATCTAAGTCCTCTCATCAGTCAAACACATGAGTAGATTTAAATTATAGTCCTCTCAAACTAATGAATGCATCTAGGAGATGTGAGAAAGGGACCAAGAAAAATGCAGCCAACCATGAATAAAGGAAAGATGGAACCTGAGAATTTATTATATGTGCCTCCAATACAAATAACCTTCTTTATCAGCAGTAATAAGGAGCCTTGTTTCTTTGGGAATCTCATCAAAGCTATCAAATATCTAAGAACAACTATTAAGCTTAGTGAAATAATCAACTACCTTATTTGCTTCCCCCCTTATGTGCGAAATCATGACCTACACTTGGCAAAGAAGATTTTTATTCTAAAGAATAGGGATTATGTGCCTCTAGCCGATGTCATGATCATTGGAGAGTCACTTGATCATAAGTTTTAGATATATGTTTTTAGCTGAAATTCACTGATATAATATCAAATAGATGAAAAATATCAATATTCTAAAAAAAATACCTTAATATATAACTAAGTGATATTTAAATGAGAGTATTCTACTCAAATGTAATAAAATATTATTGAATAGTTGTACAATTACCTATATTTAGTTTAAATAACAAGATATAATGAATTGATTTTAAATGCATGCATGTATTTAGCTTAAATTTATCAGTAAAAAATGAGTAGTTATATAATTATTAGTATTCAATTCAAATATATTGATACATATTAAAATGATCATTAAAAGTGTATACTCAATTGAAATAACTCAAAATATGATGAATAATTCTATAAATGTGTATTTTTGTCATAAATTTACCGATATAGTAATATGTAGTTTTATTATTTCTAATATTCTATTAAAATACTTCAATATATTTTAAAATATTTATATAATTACTGTTATTCAATTAACATACATCGATATATTTTAAGTTAGTTTTCACAAGCATATAAAAGATGAAATACATCAATATAATATTGAATAGTCATAAAATTATTAGTGTTCTATTAAACCGCCTTATCATATAATGAATCAGTATTCAAATAATATTATTTTGTTCAAGTATGTTAAAAATTTTATAAATAGTTATATAATTATAAGTGTTTACCTAAAATAACATGATATATATATTGAATTGCTCCTTATATGTAAGTACTTAGCTTAAATTAATTGATATAACAACAAATAATTATTTAATTATAAGAATTTTGTTAAACGACATTGATATCCAAGAAGTCAGTCTCTACACTGATGTATTCAGTTGAAATACTTTGATTAATCATCAAATAATATTTATATTTGTCAAGTTTTGATTAAAATGACTCTATATAAGCCGATTAAGCCTCCAAATGTGTGTGAATAATTAAAAAATAATTATAAAGCATCGAATAGTTAAAAAATTATTACTATTCCGTTAAGATAACTTGATATATATAACACATTAGTCTTTAAATTATAGTATTTAGCTTAGACTCATCGATATAGTAATAAATAGTTATATTATTGCGAGTATTAGTTAAAATATATCGATATATAACAAATCAGTCTCTAAATACCTATATTCAGTTAAAATACATCGACATATATATAATAGTTATATAATTATTATTATTCACTTAAAATACCATAATATGGTGATATGTCTCTAATAATCTCTACATATAATTGGTCAAAAAATATCGATATAGCATCGAATAAATGAAAAATTATTAGTATCCTATAAAAATGCCTTAATATATACTTAAATTGTACCTAAATGAGAGTAGTCTATTGAAATATATTGAAGTATGATCGAATAAATGTTTAATTGCAAATATTTCAAAAAATTAACTCAATATATAATGAACAAGTCTTTAAGTATATGGATTTAACTTAAAATTCATCTATATAAAATTAAATAGTAGTGTAACAATCAGTGTCAATGAAGTACTATGATATATAGTAAAACATTCATTAAAAAAATATTCTGCTTAAATACATTAATATATTATCAAATAGTCACTCAATTATTAATATTCAGTTAAAACACCCCAAAATATATCGAATTTGTTTCTAAATGCATAGATTAAGTTGAAATTCATTGATATAACAATCAACAGTTTTAAAATTGATAGTATTATATTAAAATATAATGGTATGTAATGAAGTAGTATCCAAATACATGTATTCTATTTAAATATATATATATATATATATCATTGAACAACTATATAATTATTGGTATTTAATTAAAACAACATAATATATAACGAACCGGTCTTGATATGCAAGTATTCAAATTAAATTCATCGATATAGTAACGAATAGTTGTATAATTATAAGTATTTCATTAAAATAAAATGATATGTGATAAATCAATCTCTTAATGCACGTATTTAATTCAAATACTTTGATACATTATCAAATTATTGTATATTTGTTTTTATTCAATTAAAATTCTCTGATAGATATTGATTCAATCTCTAAATACATGTGAAGAGTTGAAACACATTAATATGACATTAAATAATTATAAAATTATCAAGTATTCTGTTAAAATAACTAGATATATAATTAATTAGTTTCTAAAAATATGTATTTATCTTAAATTTATTGAAATTGTAATGAATAGCTATATTATTGTCAGTATTCTATTAAAAACATAATAATGTGTAAGGAATCAATCTCTAAAAGCTTGTATTCAGTTAAATTATTAGCATTCTATTAAAATATCATAATATGTAATGAATCAGTATCTAAATGAGAGAATTCTGTTCAAATATATTAATTTATCAGTAAATAATCGTACAATTATTAGTATTCAATTAAAATAACTTGAAATATAATGAACTATGTAATTAATTGAACTATATATTCAACTTAAATTTATTGATACATCAAAGTTTGTAATTAATTGAAATTCTTCTACATATCATGTAATTATTGTATTATTGTCGATATTCAATTAAAAAAATAAAATTAATTGTACAATTATTAGTATTCAATTAAAATAACTTGAAATATAATGAACTATGAAATTAATTGAACTACATATTCAACTTAAATTTATTGATACATCAAAGTTTGTAATTAATTGAAATTCTTCTACATATCATGTAATTATTGTATTATTGTTGATATTCAATTAAAAAAATAAAATATATGTCAAATTAGTCTTTAAATATATGTGAATAGCTCAAATATGATGATATAGCATCAAATAATTGTAAAATTCTCAGTGTTTCGTTCAAATAATTAGATCTGTAACTGACTGATCTCTAAACTCGTATATTCAACTTAATCTCAATTATATATCAATAAATAGCTTTATTATTAATGCTATTTAGTTAAAATATATTAACATGTATTGAATCACTCTCTAGAAGCGTGTATTAAATTTAAATATAATGACATATCATCAAATAATGGTGTAATTATAATTATTCAACTAAACTCCCTTGTTTGTATCGATTCAATCTTCAGATATATGTTTTTAGCTGAAATTCATCGATATAATATCAAATAGATGAAAAATATCAGTATTCTTTAAATATTGCCAAACTATATTATTAATTAATATTTAAATATAACAAAACAATATCGATTAGTTGTATAATTACTTATATTTTAGCTTAGACAATAATATATATAATGAACCAGATTCAAATGCATGTATTTAGCTCAAATTTATCTTTATAAAGATAAATAGTTATATAACTATTAGTATTCAATTCAAATATATTGATATGTATTAAAACAATCATTAAAAGCGTCCATTCAATTAAAATAACTTAAAATATAATAAATAATTCTCTAAATGTGTATATTTATCTTAAATTCATTGATATAGTAATTGTTGGTCCACTTGCACACCCAAGAGGGGGGTGAATTGGGTGTAATTATAATTTTAAAAATTGATTAATATATATGTTAAAAAAAAACTAAGTACTTTTAAAGCTACTTAATATTGTGAGGCTTTATTATTCTTAAGCAAGAGCGTTCAAGCAAGAGTGTTCAAGCAACTCTTTTCAGTATAAGCAATTTGAGCAATTGAGCAATTTTAAAGTAACACCTACAAAAGAATAAGTAAGAGTAATATATAAATCTATAGATAATATATAAAGTTATACTAGTATAAGTATAAATATATATAGAAATTTAATTTACTAATATATAAGATGTGAAGTGTGTGAATATGAGTTTCTTTATTTTTAAATAATAATAATATATTATATGTATACATATAAATAAATATATGTATATATATTAGTATATATATTAGTATATATATTAATATAT
>KZ454132.1:2350606-2421301 GCA_002786265.1 Apostasia shenzhenica
ATTATGTCATAAAGTTAGACCCTAAAAAGAGCCTATCTCTTTAAAATTGATCGAATACCGACGAAGATAGATGTTGTAATCTATACCGGTATTACATTAAACGCAATCAAATGCCCCCAAATAGATCGGTTTCAATATCAATGTTTGACTTAAAAAATTTACATCAATATAGCAAATCATTAGGTGTGTTAATCAGAGTTTTTATGTCAAAAAACCTTCATTTAGACAATATTAAAGTCAAAATTGACACTATATTACTATTCAAATGCCAACCAAAAAAAACTTATGGGAATACACAACACAAATCGCTTTTATTAGTTTTAAATAACTTATTATTGCAATGAATCATACTTTAAATGCGTGTACTCAAGCTTTAATTCAACGTTAATGTACACGAATCAGTGCAAAAAAACATCACTATTCAAACTTTAAAATTAATTGGATATGTCATAAGTTTAGACCCCCTAAAAGAGACCTAATCTCTTAAAATTGACTTTTTTTGAAACTTTTTTATACGACAAAGATTAGATTGCCTGTTAATTATAGGTTATTACACCTCAAAACGCATCAAAATGCCCAAATTAGATCGTCAATAATATCAATTTTCTCGATCTAAAATACAATAATATAGCAAACAAGGTGATGTAATCTAAGAGTATTTATGTCAAAACAACCTTTCATTTAGACAAGATAAAGTCAAATGCAAATATTCCTTCAAAAACAAACAAAAAACTATTGGAATACACACAGCAATCCGTCTACTTTTATTTAGTTAAAATAACTTATTATGCAATGAATCATACTTTAAATGCTTGTACTCAACTTTAATTCAACGTAATGCAATGAATAGGTGCAAAAACATCACTATTCAACACAAATTCATTAATATATCATAAGTTTGACACTAAAAGACCATATTCTCTTAAAATTTATCGATATACCGATAAATAGATGTGTAATTATAGGTATTACATTAAAACGCAATCAAATGCCCCTAATAGATCGTCAAATATCAATTTTCGATTAAACTACATCAATATAGCAAACATAAGGTGTGTAATTAGAGTATTATGCCAAAAAACCTTCATTTAGACAAGATTAAAGTCAAATTGCATATATTTTTTTCAAATACAACAAAAAGTAATAGAATACACACTCAATCGCTTTTATTTAGTTAAAATAACTTATTATGCAATGAATCATATTTTAAATGCTTGTACTCAACTTTAATTCAACGTAATGCAATGAATAGGTGCAAAAACATCACTATTCAACTCAAATTCATTGATATGTCATAAGTTACACCCTAAAAGAGCCTATTCTCTTAAAATTGATCGATATACCGACATATAGATGTGTAATTATAGGTATTATATTAAAACGCAATCAAATGCCCCTAATAGATCGTCAAATATCAATTTTCGATTAAAATACATCAATATAGCAAACATTAGGTGTGTAATCAGAGTATTATGTCAAACAATCTTCATTTAGACAAGATTAAAGTCAAATTGCATATATTCTCTTCAAATACAACAAAAACTAATGGAATACACACACAATCACTTTTATTTAGTTAAAATAACTTATTATGCAATGAATCATACTTTAAATGCTTGTACTCAACTTTAATTCAACGTAATGCAATAAATAGGTGCAAAAACATCACTATTCAACTCAAATTCATTAATATGTCATAAGTTAGACACTAAAAGACCCTATTCTCTTAAAATTTACCGAAATACCGATAAATAGATGTGTAATTATAGGTATTACATTAAAACACAATCAAATGCCCGTAATAGATCGTCAAATATCAATTTTCGATTAAAATACATCAATATAGCAAACATTAGGTGTGTAATCAGAGTATTATGTCAAAAAACCTTCATTTAGACAAGATTAAAGTCAAATTGCATATATTCTCTTCAAATACAACAAAAACTAATAGAATACACACTCAATCACTTTTATTTAGTTAAAATAACTTATTATGCAATGGATCATACTTTAAATGCTTGTACTCAGCTTTAATTCAACGTAATGCAATAAATAGGTGCAAAAACATTACTGTTCAACTCAAATTCATTAATATGTAATAAGTTAGACCCTAAAATACCCTATTCTCTTAAAATTTATCGATATACCGATAAATAGATATGTAATTATATGTATTACATTAAAACGCAATCAAATGCCCATAATAGATCGTCAAATATCATTTTTCGATTAAAATATATCAATATAGCAAACATAAGGTGTGTAATCAGAGTATTATGCTAAAAAACCTTCATTTAGATAAGATTAGAGTCAAATTGTTATTATTATTATTTAATTAAAATAGTTATATAATTATTAATATAACAATAAATATTATATAATTATATTAAAATAGTTATATAGTTATTATTATTTAATTAAAATACCTTAATATGTATTCACTCGGTCTCTAAATACATGTAAATAGTTAAAATATATCGATATAACATCAAATAGGTGCACAATTATTACTATTTTATTAAAATAACTTGATATATTATAAATCATTCTCAAAATATGTATTCAACTTAAATTCATTGATATTACAATAAATAGTTATAGAATTATAATTATTTTATTAAAATATATTAATATGTAATAAATTGATCTCTAAAAATGTGTATTCAGTTGAAATAAATTATTATATCATCAAATAGTTGTATAATTATGACTATTCAATTAAAGTTTCATGATATATATCAAATTAGAGTTTAAATGCACGTGAAATGATAAAATACATTGATGTAATATCAAATAGTTGTAAATGTTTTATTATTCTATTAAAATACTTTAACATGTAATGAATTAAAATCTAAATAAAAGAATTATATTTAAATATATTAAAATATTAGCAAATGGTTATATAAGTTTTAGTATTCTTTTAAAATAATTTGATATATATTGAACTCATACTTATATGCATGTTTTCAGTTTAAATTCATTGATATAATAATAAATAATTATAAAATTATCAGCATGTAATTTAAATATATTAATATGTAGCAAATCAGAATTTAAAAGTCTATATTTAGTTAAAATACATCAGTACATCATCAAATAATTATATAATTATTGATATTCAATTAAAATACCTTAAAATATATCAAATTGGTCTCTAAATATATAGATTCAATTAGAATACATCGATATAATAATCAATAGTTATAAAATTATTAGTATTCTATTAAAATCAATTGATTGTGACGAATTGATATCTAAATGTTAATATTTTTCTTCAAATATATCAAAATATTATCAAATAATTATATAATTATAGGTATTTAATTTAAATGACTTAATATATAATGACTCAGTCTCTAAATGCAATTATTTAGTTAAAATAGTTACTAGCATTTAGTTAAAAGATATTAATATGTGACAAATCGATCTCTATAAGCATATATTCAGCTAAAGTCTTTCATTTATTATCAACTAATAGTATAATTATCGTTATTTAACTGAAATACCTTTTTATATATCAATTGATCAGTCTCTAAATAATTGAAATTTGATGATATAATATTGAATAGTTGTAAAATTATTAAGTTTCTGATGGCTTGGCCCCTTTACGATTGTAGAATTTGCTTCACACTTCTTTTTACTGCTGATGGCAGCTTATTGCATCATAGGAACATCCATTATTATATATCGTGTATTTATCATGTTTGTGCACAAACTTACACAAAAGGGTTGGTAAGAGTAAGTGTTGGCTTCGAGAGATGGAAAGTCGACAAACGTATATTACATTTGTAGAATTTTGCCCCTCGGGATAAGTTAATTTTGCCTTAAAAGGTGATAACTCTAGGACTTTAGAGTTTCTAGAAATCGTACGATTTTCTACATAAGGAAGCCTCTGTAGTTAATAACACATCCTCTATTGGAGGATTTAAACTTTTAATTAATAGGAAATATCCTTTCATTATATTAATGATCAAGATTTAGAAGCTAAAATGATTACATTTATGATGGTTGCCTTTTAGGTAAAATCAGATGATATTTATTCTCCTTACTGAAATTTATCTAGTTGGAATTTACCCACTTGTATCTTTTATCATTTTTTATCTCAGCTCATTGAGCTTGCGAAATAACATTTCAAAAAGCATGGTAGCCTGCTATCAAGAGGTAGGCATCACAAGCCTTAGAGAGAACATAGGGCCTTTGGCTTTATTGGCGTTATATTGAGTTTGCTGACTCATTAAGGCATCACTTTATTCAAGTTGAAACAAGCATTTTCTTTTAGTTGAGTATCTTTTTCCCATTGCGATTTTCTTTTTAGACTCACACAGTGTATTTAAAAGCCTCTTCCCTTCTTTTTCCCCTAGGTGCACCTCCCAAGCATCGAGGGCGGTAGGAATAAGGGATCTATCATACCACTGACTATAGTGGTTGCATTATTGATATGACTATCAAGTTCCCCCTCTCTTGCACTCAACTCTGCATCTCCTAATGATTCACCTTCTTTCACAACCAAATCGCCCAGGGATGCAGTTGATGTCGTAGAAGGCTACCCTAGTGAATTTACAAATTTGAAGAAAATGAAAAAGATCTGCATTCGCATTGCAATCCCATGAGTATTTGCAATCTCTACAAAGTCTTCTTCTTTAGAGCCATTTGAAGATCAGGATGACATCATGAAGTATTCTCCAAATGAATGTGATATACAATAGTTGCATTTTAATCTTTCATACCTATTTATGTAGAGTAAAAAGATAAGCAAATTTTAAGAGTCCGAATATGCCCAAACCACTTTATCCTCTACTTAGTCACATGACTTATTAATTTGTTGACCCTTTCCACCAAATCTTGCCGCATCCAAAGTCAAAGTCGTTGTGTATCCCAACTTCCATCAACATCAAAGAAATCTTGAATTTGAGCAAGGGATTGCCTAGAGTAGCAGAAAAAGATGGGCCGTCTATTTAAAGGTAGGCAATCAATCTAGACGTCATTGAGTGCTAAGCGTCTTCCCCTCGAGCCAATTTTTTAGACTATGTTGGTGGTAGCAACCCCATTAGTATAATAGCTTCCAACCTTAGGATCTCTACAGTGAATAGAAAAGATATCATTTCTTCTCCTATTCTTTGCTAAAAAGCAACAAACTTAAAGGATTTTCTTTCTCTTAAGCAACTGTGCAGCTAGTTTTGCACTAGGGCCTTCCTCTATGTTCTAAGTTGGTGGATTACCCAACCCCAAACTCCTTTGGCTTGGCAACTGATTCCCAGGAGATACAATGCGATGCTCTTTTTTGAAGGTCACTACTTCAGAAAAAACCCTTGATTATCCATTCAATCTCTTTCATGATATTTACTAGTACAAAGGTGTGGCACAGTGAGTAAATAGGTATCGATGTGAGCGCATTATTGATCAAAGTAACTTGATCTGCTAAGGAAAGGCCCCCATATGGAGATCCTTCCCCTCATAGCTTTAAGAATATGTTGAAAATTTCTCTTGGCTTACTCATGATGAGAATTCCAAGTACTTTTATTTTTTTCTATAGTCTAAATCTACACTTATTAATAATCAGTATTTTCCATTTTTGAGGCATTCTTTTGCTAAGAAAATAAAAAAATCTATTTTATTGATAAAAGCATGATATAGATATTTAAATAACAACAATAAAATATAAATAGAAATGATATCAACTCTCCTATGCTTATATATATATTTTTTTATTATGTAAAATTATATGTAAATATATAAGATAGAATTTTTATGTAATAAAATATTTATTATTTTTATGATAATAAAAAATGTTTATTAGCTAGTATATATATGTAATACTTTTATAATTAATAACATTTCTTCTTTTTAATAGAAAAAAACATTTCTTTTTTTTTACTGTATTTATATTGATTCAAAAATAGAATGTCATTAGGCTACTGCCTGAATGCAATAATTTTTTCTGCTGACCGCGTAGGAGCCGTTGACTGTCATGACGGGGCCCACATCCACTCTGGCTGAGCAGGCACAACCTTTGGATCATGATCTGACGGTTCAAATTGCCTCGACCACGCGTCCTATGCCGTTCTCCCGCTTGCTTAGTCTCCAATCCACTCCGCTCAGCTTCCTCGAAATTTCACCCCTTCCGCCCTTTCTTCCCTTCCGTCTTTCTCCGAATCACGATTGAAGCTAAGCAGATGGACATGGCACCAGTTCCTTGATGCGGAAGATTTCTTTCTCTATGGTCGATTATGGCGGGACTGGAGGTTCTTCTTCTTCAATCGCTTCCCTTGGGGTTCCGCTTCCGTCCCACCGACCAGGAGCTCGTGAACCACTACTTGAAGCGTAAGATCAACGGTCGCATCAAATCCGACGTTTCTGTTATCCCGGAGATCGACGTCTGCAAGTGGGAGCCCTGGGACCTTCCCGGTACCTCTGCCATCCTCTCTCTTTCCTCTGCGCGAACCTGAGCTAGAATATCTTTTTTCATTGTGGATTTTTGCTTCTTTGGCAGATAAATCACTGATCAGATCTGAGGATCCGGAATGGTTCTTCTTCGCGCCGAGGGACCGGAAGTATCAGAACGGCCGTCGCTCGAACCGGGCAACGGAAGCTGGGTACTGGAAGGCCACGGGAAAGGACAGGACGATCAAGTCGCGTCCGCCTTCCCCGGCCATTATCGGTATGAAGAAGACTCTCGTCTTCTACCGCGGACGAGCGCCAAAGGGCGAACGCACCAACTGGATCATGCACGAGTACCGCACCACTGAGCCAGAGTTCGAGTCCAGTGACCAGGTGATTGCCTCTTTTTGCTTCAGTGGACTACTTCATTTCTCTACTTGAGGTGTTAGTTTGAAGAATTCTCCTCAATTTTGTTGCACTATTACATTTGGTGCTCCAACACACATCTGATCTGACTCTGGTGATTTGTGTTCTTGGTTTTCTGTTCCTCTCATTAGTGCAATTGGTTCTGTTTATCTTGTCACTTGATATTCGAAGTTTATGGTATTCTTTATAAAGGTAGAAGGTAAAGCTTTATTTTGCAGGTCGCCTATGTTTGCATAATTTCTCAAGTTTTAGAGTGTAATGCTATGCATTTATTGGAGGTAGTAAAAATTTCTTTAAATTGTTGAAATTTTTTTGGACTTATTTGAGCCTTTTTTCTATATTTGTTGACTAAAAAAGTTACCTGAAGAATTGGACGTCACAATAGTGGAAATCATATGAAATCCAGTACACCTGTTGAATATTGTAGTTCATTACTATTTCTAGTTTTTATAGCAAAAATCGACCTATCATTCTGTGAAGATTGAAGTAGAGAAACAATATGCAGTATTCAGGATGTGGGAACAACAATAATATGCAAAAAAGCTCGAAAGCCATAGAAATCAAGGAAAAGCTTTGCTCAATATGGCTGATAAAGCTGTCATGAGATTTGATTCAGGAACAAATTGTTAAAGTATTATTTACAAAAAAAAAAAAATCTACGCTTGCATCTCCACCATCCACGTGGCTTAGCTTACTAGTTTGTGGTCAACAGTCGACACGGTGATCAAAGCAGGCAGAATTGGACTAGGACATGTTCATCTACATATCTATTCATACTCATGTACCTTGACTTGTACCCATGGGATTTTAAGGTTTAGCTCCTCTACCACACCAACGTGTAGATGTCACCTTTACATTGGTAGAATCACTTTCATACAAGTAGCAATCCAGTGCCATTCCTTTTATTTTGTGGTTCGATAGGTTCTCAATATTACTGTAGCCAAAATCCCACTATTTCCTAACAAAACTTTGAGTATGTTCTGCTGCTTTGATTTACTCCCACGTCCATGTTGAAGTCATCATTGTCCTAGTTCCATCCTTCCTACAGATGATTATATGTTTGTGGTCCCTCTGGACTTCGATATCCGGAATGCAGGAATAGATAAACCATTCTCTTAAACTTGCATTCTGCTCCACCTCCATGCCCAAATTTTTCAAGAAATATTGTAGAGGTCAATCCTTCTTGAAGAGATTTTCTAATGCATCTTCTAGCTTTGCATTGATGTTTTCTTCCATAGATCTGGGTCTGAGTGATATCACAAGAGAAGGGAATCATTAAAGTAAAGTGTGACTCTTGGCGAGCTTCTAAGTTAATAAATAGTGGTGATAAGGATACATTAATGAATTCTCCCACATCAAAAACTGAGGGGAGTTCCCATTCCTGAGCTGTATAAATATATAACGTGATTTCAAATAGTAGAGACACTCTTTGGGAAAAAATGTGAGGCTAATAATGGAAAATTTCACAGTTAAGATGAAGAGCAAAATCTACTTCATAGCCCTAAATTGTGGGCTAAGACCCTTCGTCTTCAAAATAAATCGTTGCATATGAAATAATGTTTCATTTATTTCGGGAGTTGAATGTTTAAAAGAAAATCCATGCTTGCATCTTCGTTGTTCGCATGGCTTAGTGCACAGGTCTGCAGTCAACAATCAATATAGAGGTCAAAACTGTTAGAATTGGACTAGGACATGTTTGTCTAGAATTCCTACCTGTGTACGACTCATACCCTTGGGATTTGGGATTTAATGTTTGGTCCTTCTACCGTACGCACGAGTAGGTGTTACCTTCGCATTGGTAGAATTCCCCTCATACTAGTAGAACAGAAAAAATTTAGTTATTATTGTGTGGTTTGACAAGTTTTCAAGATTACTGTAGCCAAAATCCCACTAGTTTTGATAGATCTCTTGGTATGTTCTACTTTTGCTGTTTTGATTTGCTCCAACTTCCAAGAATCTTCTACCATCATTATATCTAATGGACTCAGTCAATAGAAAAAATATGGCATCCATCCATGAGCTTTTTGGCAATAGATTGTCAGAGCATCGCCTCTAATATTTGCGCGGTCATGCCACTTTCTCCATGCGCTTTAGCAGCTATAGAAGAAGATACTTTTGGTCCTTGCTAACTAGGATCATCGTTGCCTATGAATAAGGCTTCAGAAGATGTTCAAAGCACAAGTAGAGGGACAGACACATTCTCATCTGCCTTCTCTATAGACAAGCTTCTTTTTCCCTCACTCCCTTTCTCTCTCCCTCTACTTCCTTGTGTTCTCAGCGTCACCCTGTAACTCTCCTCCAATGAACTTTTTCTTCAATAGTGGAATCTTTTATGTTGGGTTGAGTGATGGATATAGGAGAATCTTTCAAAACCACCTTAAATTTGTCTCATTCTTGTTTCTATATTTTTCTCTATACTTTCTCTCTTATGGTCAATAGGAGTGCGTCTTTCCCACCTTTTTGTAGTACTCATGAACAAAATTCTCCATCAACAAGTATGTACTCATTCCTGACACAATTTAACAATCATCTCTACTATCCTTATCCTCATACCAACATATAATTTGGCAATTCAGTCCTTCATCATCACATGTTCTTGACTTGGTTATAGATTATTATGGACTGTTAGGAGAATGGCAATTTAGCCTTTGCTGTTATGTTGTTGCTCAAAGGGCATGTCCATAGTGGGCTTGCATCCCAAAAACTTCATGTCAGCTAATCCTTGGTTGGCATTCAAGCTTTTTTAAGGTTGTTCTATGTAGGTCTTTTGAAGAGAAATATGTTCTTGCATTTTAGGTAACCAAAGGGTATTGATATACTGCATTACTGCTTGTTGAGTCATTACTATATCACATCAAACTGGCATGGGGAAGTTTTTGTAGTTGGTAGATCAAACTTGGAAAAGAAACAGGTCACTGAGGGATATAGGTAGTACAAGTATAGCGAGCACTTGGCTGTGTATATATTTTCTAAGATTTTATTTCATCATGATATAATCATTCTTAATATTGTTTCATGTGTCATCTGCTTAGCTTTTATTGGTAGATGGTTGCTGCTTACTTTTCTTTATCTCCACACCTCCTGAGGAATTTATGCTACATATTCACGTGTTTCATTTGAATGTTGGAAAAATATTTGGCATGCACTTATTTTGGATGTAATATCACGTTCTAGTGCATGTCTTGCATTTTCATGTGGTGCTAACCTAGAATACTTCACAGGGTGGTTATGTTCTTTGTCGCTTATTCAAGAAACCTGAAGAGAAGACCCTGAATTCCAATGCTGAGGAAGCTGAGGCAATGGAGAGCAGTGGCTTTTCCCCATCCAAGTCATCTCTTGATGATTCAGTACACGGGGAAGAAGCATTGCCTGGAAAAGCATATAAAACAATAGCAAAACTTGATAGCCCTAGCAATAGCAATATTACTTCAGACATTGGTTTTCAAAAGGTAATTGTAGTTACCAGTATGGCAAGTAAATCAGTATCTGAAGTTACAAATATTTCAAATTGCCATTTGATCCTATTAATAATTTGACATTGTATCAGAGTTGAAATAGGCTTGTTCTCTTTTGATTTGTTTGTTCAGAAATGACAAGGTGGCATCAAAATTGTGGACCATGTTTCATTGTATACATCACTTGTGGTCTATGAAGCATGAGTACGATATGTGATACGATGATATTGATATGACAATATAATAAATCTTTAAAAAGTAGAATACAAATTTCAATAAAGAAATAAGATACCAATATGTTACGATATTGTGATTAAATGTAGTAGAAATAATTAAACTTAATGTAAAAAGAATAAATGAGCTGTATTGTTATATTCGAGGTGTAGCTCATATAGGATAGCACTATTGGAGGAGACCAATTGGTGGTCACGGCTTTACGGGGAAAGCCGTGTAGTAGGAAAGCTCCAAGTGGCATTTACATATAGGCTTGAAAGAGGGGGGGTGGAGCAAGATGATGTTGGGAGTCAATTGTTGGTAATGAAATTTTCAAAAATAGGATGAATGCAATGAAAACCTTATTGTTCATCCAAAGCTAAAAAAAGAAAAACAATGGAGCTTCGCTTGAGCAATCCAAGATGCAAAAGTCAACCTGTGAAAAAAGTCACTTTACAAAAAAGTTGCTTTGTGAAAAGAAATTTACGAATGAAAAGATCCGAAGAAAATCTCTTCGTGTCAACTAGATCATCATGAAGCTGCTCAATAGCAGAAGGACTAGAAGTCTCACCTAAAGCTTGAACAATCGGGGGATTGTTCCAAGAATTCAAAAGCTGATGGATGGTCATTCCCTCCTTATCCGTCTCCTTGAGGTTCTCTTCAAAGGCCCTATCCGCCAAAGAAGAATCCAAAATTTCTCATTTGCCAAATAACGGGATGGGTCAATGGTCAAAAGCCGAAAGCCAATAAAAAGGCCAACAAGAAAGAAGGTCAAAGGAAGTAACCTAGAATACTTCTTGCTCTGCAGAAGGCTTTGCGAAAACTTTCCCTTTACAGGAAAGCTGCAAAGAGGGAATTGTCTGCAAAATTTTTGCAATTGCCAACAAGGAAGAATCCTCCCCAACAAATGCCTGACCTTCCAAATGCTTCCCCCCCGCATGAGGGCAACCTTCTGGATAGGGAAACAGTGGGCCCTCAAAAGTGGGAGGCTCCGATGAAGTCACCTTCCTCAACAACTTTAGAGGATGAAGTTGCAGAGCCTAAGCCCTTCAAAATCTTAAACAAGGAGGAGACTTATCAATAGGAGTTGTCTCACTTGATACGACTGTCGGCCCCTCAGACATGACTATTGGACGCATTTCCTTGGCACTAAGACTAGTAACTAGAACTTTAGGAGAAATTTTCATGTCTTACTAGTTCACTTATAAAATCAAAAGTCATAGGTCTAAGTCACTCAAGGTCCTACGAATGTTCTCTACTAAAAGGGGAAGTCTCCCTTATAGGCCTTACCTCTTCAACGGGGGGGTTGAACTTCAGAAACCCCCTCAATTTCCCTGACACTTCCTCGCTCACCTGGCAAAGTACTAAGGATAGCCCTGAAGAAATTCTAAGAAAAAGACAAAAGGCGGTAAGGGATTGTCTCCTTACTTGCTCCACTACTGACGAAAGCTTCAAAAACTCCACCGATCCATTGCAAGGCCATCTTGTTGAGAGGAACCACTACAATGGGACCTCGCCTTTCCAAATCTGAAGGAGCGCCTTCAGCCTAGCCCCTCTCGCTCTTCTTCTTCCTTTCCCCAATGAAATGCTTAGCTTTTAGACACCTCAACATCATCACGACTCTTAGGCAAAGAAGTAGCCGAAGGGAAAAGAAATAAAGAAGATAAAAGGATGGATCAAAATGGCCAAGGGCCAGCCTTTGAACTGGGCTAAGGACAATCTTAACTCTACACATGGGCCAAGTTGGTGCTTAATCGAAAGAGAAACGTTTGTTGCAAAGAGAAGATACTTCCAAGGCGATCTTTCAAAAGCGAAGAAGCAAAAGGAAACATTGCAAAACAAAAGCCTTTGCAGAAAATTTGCGAAAAGGAAAATATCCAAAAAGAAGTTGCAAAAGGAAACACTTTTCGCAAAATGCATCTAAAAAGAAAGTTTTCGTAAGAATCCTGTGAAAATGCCTTTTGTAGAGAGCTTTTCACAGCTAGCTCTCCAGAAAATTAAAATATTTTAGAAGTTAAAGGACAAAGTACCATCTATACAACCAATAGTACAATGCAACTCAAATGTATGCAAACAACAAATGAAGCAGATAAGGCAAAAGAGGGAAGAGAACATGGCATACCTTCTCAATAAAAAGCTCCCTCGCGTGGAACAATAGCTTGAGGAACATATGGGTTGTCTATATGAAACTGGTTGACTACTTAAAAGAGATGATACTTCGAAAGAGATCTTTTAAAAGCGAAGAAGCGAAAGAAAATGCTTGCAAAAATAGAAGCCTTCGCAGAAAATCTACAAAAAGGAAATCTCCAAAAGGAAGCTTTAAAAAGATAATATTTTCCACAGAATGCATCCGAAAGGAAGGTTTTTGCAACAATCCTGTGAAAAATATCTTTTTGCAAAGAGCTCTTAACAACCAACACTCCAGAAAATCAAATTGTTTCAAAATTTAAAAGACAAAAGTACCATCCATACAACCAAAAGCACAATGCAATTCAAATGTGCGTAAACAGCAAATGAAGTAGATAAAGCTAAAGAGGGAAGAGAAGATCGCATACCTTCCCATTGAAATGCTCCCTCGCATGGAACAATAGCTTGAACATGTGGGCTTTCAATGTGAAACTTGTCAACCGAGCATGCCTCTCCTACAACACCATCAAAATAGGGCATATGCTGAACATGTTGTGCAAAGGGTGGCTGTCCTAAGAGACCCCTCTGAGTCCTGCCGTAGTTGCTAAAGCTCAAAATTCTAAGGCTATAAATGTTGTGCTCAAATAAACTGCCAAATGAATTTTAGAACAACTTCAGTCTTGTGTAAGAGACGCCTCTGGGTTCACTAAGAGGTATCAAGTAAAACTCTGATTTCATGCTAAAGCAAACATGCACCCCACTAATGGCTAACAAGCTCCAATTGCTCAGCAAAAGAAACTAAGAAAAGATCAAAGGGAGAGCTAACTCCTAAAAATTTCGGAAGACCATCCTTATCTGTCACCTGGCAGTATCCAAATTGGCAAGCTGACATGTTGGAGTTATACATCAACAAAATTTGTCTCTCGTGTCTATAGAAAAGTCAAAGCTTGGAGCAAACTCATAAACAACTTCCGTGGAAATGTAGAACAATTAAATGAAAATAAAATAGATGATCTTTCCCCTTACCTGGGGAGTTAGTCAACTTCTTTCCAATAAACAAAGCCTAAATGTTTGGAAGACCCGAGTAAAAATGAAAGTAAAGCGATCATGACACTTCAAGCAAAGAAAAATAGGAGAATGCTATGTATCTCCTTGCAAGGTGTAGCTTCAATCAGCCCCAATAAGAAAAATAGGAAACCCACGCTTAATGAAGTATGAGGGAATGGCTTGTGAAGAAACATAGGCCCTTTTGACACGAGCGACAATCCAACCATGGATATATTGCTAAGGAAGAACAATTCTATGGTTGTCTAAAGAAAGGAAAGTGCTAAGAATAGCATGAAATCCTCTGAAGATATATGCCAATACAACAAGAGCCAAAGAAACAAGTTCACCCCCAACCAAAATACTTGCCATAAGTAAACCCAAAGCCTCTAGGAAAAATGTTTATTTTGAAATACAAAATAACACAACCTAGCAGCAATAAAATCCCTAAGAAAACCCTTTGAAATTTCTGCAGTGGCTGTACCCCTGTCATCTATCAGAAAGGTGGGTTTGGAAATATTCAATTGCCATTAGTAGCTTAGTCAAACAGGTCGAGAAGAGAAGGTTGAATCATTTTTTGAAATTGACCCATTAAGAAATATGAAATCCAGGTAGAAAGAGAAATTCTCCTATCCAGAGACTGTACCAAAAAGGAATGAGCTATATGCAAAACCGCCCATACACTTACAAGCTATGAAGCATGGGCACTTCTAACAAGGTTCTGTGATGGTGTCGAACAAGTGTTGAATGCTGACATGTCATGAACACTCCTGGACACACCAAAATCTGTATCCAAATTTATTTTATATAAAAATATATATTAGATACTTCTGGACACTCGATGGACACTTTCAGGACACTTCAAGAAAATGCTTTATTAAATTTATTATTTTTTAATTTTATTTTATAAATGATTTATTTTGTATGCTTATTCTCGTTTTTTAATAATTCATTTGTATACTTATGCAGACATGTTTTGTTGCGCTACTACACTTATGAAAATGAAGGTTTCTTTTATTCATCTTATTAGTTTTTCTATATTATATTTATTATTAAATTATTTATGAGGTCCCAACTATGCTGAAACCCTCAGCTTCCAAAGCCTTCTTCTCCTACGATTTTGGTCACAAATTTGCTTGATGCTCAAGTTTAATAGAGTCCAACACTCTCTATGGGAAAATTGGGAAGTTACGTATTATGGGCTTCATTCCGAGTTTCTAGGCTTGAATGGTTATCCTAGATACTAACCATCTGATTTATCAACAATGGTCTCTTACTCGATAGCGCAAAACACTAGTGATGATTGTGTGCAAGCCTTTTTTTCATGGTGTTATGCTGCCAAAATGAATTCTGAACTCAGCAAAACTTAGCAAAAAGCTTCAAAACCTCTAATTTTTGAAAGAAAATTAACTAAAAATACTACAAATCCTCTTTGAAACTGAGAAAAAAGAACTTCAAATGAAGGCTCTGTAAAAAGAATGAGCTCGAAACTAAAAAACCCTTGGAAGAACCACTTATGGAAGAGAGTTTTCGAAAAGAATTGTAGAAATCAGAACTCTTCCGAAAGGACTCTGCAAAAAGAAAGTTTTCACAGTGGAGTAGCAAATAGCTTAAGCCGTGCGAAAAGACGAAACTAGAAGGAAAACACGCACAAGATGAACTCCCAAACTCCTAAACAGAGAAGGGGAAAAGAACCTAAACCTTTGTAGAATGCTCCACAAGGAAATGTTTTAAAAAAGACTTTTCGCAGAAACTTTGGAAAAAGAATCTTTTTTGGAAATTCCCTTCGAAAAGAAGCTCTTCGCAGAAATATTCCGAGGAGAAACTCTTCGCAAGGTCTTTACAAAAAGAAACTTTTCATAAGCAATCCTTCAAGGAAAAATCTTGTCTGAGAGAAATATGGACTCTTTCAAAAGGCAATAACTCCGACCACAATGAAGGGCCTACTTGACAAGAGATCCTTTAACATTGTGTCAAAATGAACACTTGTAAAGTGAGTGCTCCCAACTCGAAACTCCATGGTGTAGCTAAGGTTTCTCTTTCATCATTCCTAGCAGATCTTCACACCCCAAGGGAGTCAAGCTAAAGATAAATCTCGTCTTCCCCAGTGAACATTTTTTAATCTTTACTCTAGAGTAAAAAGGAATATCCTTAGCGGAGCATCGCCAAGTCCAAACTTCAAAGAAAGGAACCTTCTCAAAAGAAATCCCAAGTGTGTCCATTCAAAAATTAAAGTACTCCAGTTGGTCTCCCACTCCAAAACCACAGAAATCCCCAGTGGATCTTTTAAATTCTCATCAAAGTCTTCACCCAAATCCAAATCCAAATACTCCAAAATCTCAGATCAAATCAAATCTAAAGCCAAATTCCAAATCAATTTCCAAATTAAATCTATGATAACAGGCTCTCATGCCTTGATATGCTATTACAAATTAAATCCTCAATGATATGCTTGCACGCCTCCGAATATGTCATCATAAGTAAAACAATCGCAGACTTTTAAGTCCATGCTGTCATTGTAAGTCTTTGTAACAACAAGCTCTCATGTCCTTCCTACATTATTACGCATTTCCTTATGGAGCTCAAGTCCTCAAGGAGTTAATTTCACCTAAGGTCTTTATCGAATTTGTGACGCCTACCCCTTGATAGCAGATTTCCACGGCCCCAATACGCTTTCTCATAAGCTAGATGAGCCAGGTACGAAAAAGTTAAGAAAGATCACAAGTGGGTAAACCTTAATTCTTTAACTAGGCAAAGCCAGCATAGAAAGTTAAGTTGACCTAGTTAGCTTAAATAAATTAGATCTGCGGTTGATCCCTGGATGATAGAACCGTAAACTCTTGATAGGGCTCTTACCTCGTTTCTTTCTCCTATTCCTCCATTCAACCACATCATTTTGTTGGGCTTGGTTAAGCTAATTATCCCCTTAATCAAAAGTTTCATTCTTTGATGAGAAAATGGGTAATTAATTATAGAGGCTTGCGTCTGTAGGAAGCCTGTAATCTCCTAAATTCTAAAGTCTTAGAGCTAACTCCTTTAAGGTGAAAATCTGTTTTAATTATGTCTCAAGGTGAGCTTCCACAGTTAAGCCAGATTAGTTCGGCGTACTCGTCGTCCCTTATTCCTCTGAGTGCACATCGATGATACCCAAAAATGGGTTTTTTTGGTAATAAAAAAAAAATTGTTGGCTTGGGCTACCGTGCAAAGCCCAACTCAGGCTTACTAGTATCTTTATTGTTCATTTGTCTATATTGGGTTGTATCTTTATTGTTTAGAAAATTATGTGTTAGTGGTGTATTAGAGCGTATCTTATTTGATATGCATGTGATAGATACGTTAGACTTCTTGAAGTATTAATGTTTCATAGCAAGTTGGGGCTTTTTGGATGGTAACATCTTAATGCCAAATATGATTTTTGAATGTCATATAGAATTAAAAAGTTCAAATTTTCATTCTGTTATGGTATCTGATTAGTACTCGACTTTTCCAGTTTAAGTTAAATGTGATGTGTTGTTGTTCACTAATACTGAAATTTTTTCTTCTTGCATCAAATTCAGGCTGACTCCAAATTTGATAATTCCCATACGTTAATGGACAGTCATATGCCTTGCCCTTCTTTTGATGATAGTAGTGTGGGTGTAATCTCAAAGGATGAAGATGCTGATCGAGACTCAATTTCTGACTTCTTGGATGCCATTCTTAGCAATCCGGAAGATGAAACAATACCTGAAACTTCACAAGCACTTGCTAGACCTGCCGAGGTTCTGCCAAAAGTTCGTTCAATTAGACGTGAACATCCATTGGATACTTTTTCTGCTATCGACAGGGTAATTTGCAATGACTTAATGTCTGGAGATTTATGGCCATTTGTAAGGACTTGATGTGCGCTTAGTTCTTTTTTTGTTTTTTGAAGTTTATAATCTAGGCTATTTGCCATCTGCTTATCTAGCATTGTCTTCATTTTTCTCTTACAGGAAGATCAAAATCTTGAATCTGGCGATTACCTTGACAACCTCTTGTCAAATTTCTCCTACAGTGATGACTTTGGAGCACAAGAATTCTTGCCTATGGATTTCTGTCATGACAATGACAATTGCGAGAGCATTCAGGAATTAATGAGTCAACTTGGAGCCAGCAGTGGACTTGACGTCTCCCAAGATACTTGTGAAACTATACTTGATCCTGCTCGGGAAGAAGATAATGGTGGGATTGGAATTAAGATCAGAGATCGCCGGCTGCAGGATTTCTATGTTGGCCAGCAGGGTATCACTGATCAGGGTCATGCATATAGAAGAATGCGATTGCAGAAATCGCTCCATACTGTTTCACTGGCAAGTGGACATAATGAATCAGCCAAAATCAGTAGCAAACGTGATAGTAACGCTGATATACCTGAGGTGGGATGTTCTTTTCACTCAAGCCAAGAATTGTTAAGAATTTTCATATCTGAATGTCATGGTTGCTTAAATTCAATCTTCAGGTTGGAGAAAACTCCGAGCTTATCTCCAACGCAGAGGTTAGAGACAGCGAACAGCCAACTTCACTGTTGAGTTTGACAACTGAGTCTCAGGAATCTGACATTGGTAAATTTACTGTTAAAGGCATATCCGTTAATGTTCATGTCACCACTGGTCTTACTAGCTGTTTTTGTATGTGTTGCAGATGACACTGCATCATCGGCACAGGCAGAGGAAAATCACCCTAACTTTTATAAACCCGAAGCATCCAATCATTTTCTTAGATTAACAACCAATCAGTCTAATGACCTTTCTATAAAGCTGAAGCCTTCACCACTTGATGGTCCTAGGGTTTCTTCAGTTTCTATTGGTAGAGTAACCTTGATAGTTCCAGCTATCATATTGGTCATGTGTGTTGGTTTAGGTTGGTATTTCAGCTCTTGAGAAGGGATTTATTGTCTTTATTGATGAATCCATGAGGCAGGGATGTTGGAGTTCTGCTGCCATGGAAGACACCATTTACAGTGTTTTTGGAGTTCTTACTTGTCCTCCCTCAGGCCCAGTTCTTTGTTAACAAGGTATTGTATAATATTGTGCTAGTAGCTTACCATTTTCATTTGTAAATTTTCTGCTTTATATATATATATATATATATATATAGTGTTCTTGTAAATCTGACTAATATATGTTCATGTTTCTCTATTAGATTAGTGTTCTTCCATGTTTGCTTATTCTGTTTACAAAGATGCATATTAGCTGGTGCAAGCCACATGGGCTGAAAGTTGCTGAAGTTTTTAAATTTCTCAGTTTAG
Organism: Apostasia shenzhenica; assembly: GCA_002786265.1. Taxonomy (NCBI): domain Eukaryota; kingdom Viridiplantae; phylum Streptophyta; class Magnoliopsida; order Asparagales; family Orchidaceae; genus Apostasia; species Apostasia shenzhenica. Next base: position 2,369,519 of record KZ454132.1, read on the forward strand.
TTATATGTGGAGAACACTTGATTTTAAATGCTCCAACTGATAATTGTTCTTTACAAATTTTTACAATCATGATTCTAACATTACTAACCTGGCAGAAATAGTTGTTTTTCAATCCAATAAGTTTCTTCGGAACCACCAATATTGTCGTATTTCTTATATAGAACATTCTACCAGATTCTAGGAGTCCCGAGACATCCTTTGCCAAAGACACTCGATTCAATGCATGCTCCTAAAGAAAACTTCCTCATAAGTTCATAAAAATTATTGAATTCAGGTAACTTATCGTATAAGCTATTCAAAACTTAATAATAGGATGTCATGTGAGCGGGCTAGATGCACAGCACCCAGTGGCTTGAACAGTGTTAAAACACTTCTAAAAGTTTTTGCTAGCATGGATTTTATTTTGCTTATTATAGATTTTTTTTTAATATAAACATTTTTTTGCTTAATATTTGTATTATAGCTTACAAAAAATGTATATAACAAGTAAAAAAGTGTCTATGTAAAAAATAATGTCTATATGAAATAAAAATATGATCCATATTAAGGCCGCTGGGTGTATTGAGTTTCAAATCTCTTATATGGCAAGTTGTCATTTTCCACAAGTTACAAGGTATTAGTGTAAGTTGAAGAGCTAGGTAGAAGTTATATTGCTTGTTTTTTTCTAAAAGCATTGTTTGATGCGAGGATCAAAACAAGATCAAAATAGTATTAGTTTAAAAATAATAATAATAATAAATAAATTTATTTTAATTATTGTACATAAATTTTAATATAAAAAATAATATTTTATTTTATATACTCAATAATTTTTAATAAAAATATAAATTTATTTTACATCTTAGATTAAAATACTCAATTTGAATATTTTGGTTTAGAATGTGAAATAAATTTGATATTTTTATTTAAAATTGTTGAGTATATAAAGTAAAATAATATTTTTTATATTTGAATTTGTGTAAAATATTTTAAAATATTTATATATTATTATTATTATTGTTTTGTAAATTAGTACTATTTTGATCATATTTTGGTACTCGTGTCAAACAGGGCTAAAGTTGGTTGCCTAATGCATTCAAAAACAAAAAGTACAAGTACAATTCAAGCTATGTTTTACTAAGTCATCACAAAACTTATTTGAACAGGATATTCGCCGAATGTTAGCTATTTATAGGCATTTGAGGTTGTCATAGGTGTTGCTCTACATTCAAGTTACTTAATACTTTAGGTAGTATTTCTTTGTTCATCACGAGCATTAGTCTTTTACATTAATTTTAATATAGAAGAACTACGTTTATAGAGAGAGAGTGAGAGACTACGAGTAAAATGTGCATTATTTTTTATCTATTTAGGGGGCATTTACTTTAATGTTATTTTGATATTATATTATTTTTTGAGTGATGATTTTAGTATTTTTTTAAAAAATTATCTAATCATTAAACTAAATTGTTATTTTTTCTAGATAATATAATAAATTATCAAAATAATGTTGAATTAAATGCTTTTTTTAAGGTAGTGTAAAAGCTATTTGGATGTTGCCTTCGATGAAGGAAAATTTTTTTTTTTGAACTGAATTTTTTTAACTTGGGTTTTGATATTTTGATCTCGAATGTGTCTAGGTTGAAGGTGATTTAGGATTAGTTCTTGCGACTATCAAGAGCTGATTAATATTTTTGAGATAATACTTTAGAGTTATCAGCTGACTCATAAGTAGGGGTGTTAAAAATATTCGAAATTTGAAACACGCTCGAAATTTGTTCGATTTTTTATTCGACTCGAAAACGGTTTGAAAATTTTGAATCGAATTATGAGCTAAGGATTTTGGCTCGCAATTTATTTCGAGTCAATTTCGAGTTGGGCCTAGCTCATTCAAAACATGATTCAATTTGGCTCGAAATTATATATATTGCATAAATAATATTGATATACAATATATATATATATAATGTTATTATATATAATTTAGTTAGTGATTTAGTGGTAGAGTGGAGGAGATTATATATATAAACATGGTTTAAGGCTTATTTTCCTCAAGGTCCAGGGATCAAATCCTCTTGAATACATAATATTTCAATATTTTTTCACAATTATGAGCCGATTCGAATCATGATTCGAGCCAGCTCGAAATCGAGTCATTTCGAGCCGAGCCGAGCCGACTCGAATCATATCCCATTTTGATTTCGGACCGATTTCGAGCCTAGCCAAACTAGAAATTTTCGATTTCGAGTTGACTTCGACTCGCTCGAAATCGGTTCAATAACAGCCCTACTCATAAGGAAGACCTAGGGCTCATTGGGTTCAAGCTTTATGTTTAGCCCAACAAAAATTTTAATTATAAAAATTAATTTTATTTCACATTTAATAGTAAATATTAAAATTAATTTTATTTAACATTTTACATACTTTTTAGTATTAAATTAATTTTTTTTATTAAATTAATAAGATAAAATATTTTTGTCACTTATCTAAAATTTAATCTTGGAACAAAACAAAGTCTTATTGCAATAAAAAGAAATGCAGGTGATATTTAATTTTAAAGTTAATAATATTTAAATTAATTATAAAATATTTTTTAAATATAAATAAATGATAAATAAGATTTATAATTGTGTAAATTAAATTATTTTAAAATTAAAATTAAAATTAAATTAAATCATTTCATACATAAAAATTTATCAATTAAATTTGGCTAATCAATTGAAATGCAACATATTGGATTTAAGATTTAAAAAATTAAAGTTAAAAGTGTCGCAAATAAATTCTACAAATTTTTTTTTCTCGGATAAATATATAGTTACGTTATTAGAATTAAATCAAATAATCAAGTCAGCTAATGAAATTCTAATTGAGTTGAAAACTTATAATGAAATAAATTTAAAGAGATGTGCGCTCGAATTAGAGAAATTGAGGTCCAGAATGAAAATTTCTGAGTCGGAGGAGCTCTTTTTTGGTATTCAATGCGCATAGGTCGACTCAGGTGGACTGAGTGATGACACAAGTCTGGCGCGGGTGCCGTTTGGTGGCTCTGCGAGTCAAATCAACAGGGAAGGCCGTTGGTCCGGCGCCGGCGCGGGTTGGAGACCGCACCCGGCGCGGTGGGCTACTCGCAGCGGAGGGTTGGAGAAGAAAGAGAGTGAGAAGGAGAGGTTCCGTTTTTTTTTTTTGGATAATTACCTGCATGTCACACCATTTCACTTTATTTATATGTTATTCATCTATTCTTAGTTAATTACGCTATGCACACTCAAAACATTATAAAATCTTACATACACATACTTAAGTTAAAATTTAATCAAAATGTATTTGAAAAAAAAAATTCGTTAGTAAATTATTAAAATTATATTTTTATCAGTACATTTTTTCTCTTCCTCGATGTCACACTAATCTGTACTGAAATCAATTCACGTCGCGCATATCTCCTTTCCTTGCCACCACCTAAACGTTAAAGTTTTAGGATTTTCACTCAAAATATATTTAAATATCCTTAAAATAATATAATGAACGACTCAAATTTTCTGTAACCTAACTATAGTTAAAATATTGGAAAATTATGAATGCTTGTTATAATGAAAACAAGTGAAAGTGTGTATGTAAAATTTTATAATGTTTTGAGTATGCATAGCGTAATTAACTAAGAATGGATGGATAAGACATAAATAAAGTGAAATGGTGTGGCATGTAGGTAATTATCTCTTTTTTTTTAATAAAAATAACTAATAAGTTAATTCGAGAACTTTTATTTAACAATTCAACTATTCAGTACAAATTTTATTCATTAATAATGATGAAGTCTATTACAATGCTACGTGATATTTTTATAATTTATATAGAAATTTTATGATAAAATTTTAACATATTTATGGGTCTGTTTGTTTGTAAGATTAAATTTAATAAAATTAAAATTAAATTTGAATAGAAATATTTTTTTATTAAAAATTGTGAATGATGTGAAATAAAGTTAGTTATTGTGTTAAGATATGTGAGGGATGTGATATAAAGTTAATCATTATGTTGGGATATATAAATGATATAAAATAAAGTTAATTTTTAATATTAAATTTTATGTGTGATGTGATATGTCAGGTTAAAATTAAATTAAATTAATTTTTAATTTAGAGACAAATGGAGCCATAATATTAAATATTAAAAATAAAATATTAAATAAATCTAAAAAATATATATAGAACTAATTCTATCATAATAAAATTAGATTCAAATATGATCAGTCTTTATATATTCATATATCTCAAATCTATTCTAAATTAAATTAAAGGGGAGTTTGATTCATTTTTATTTTAGTGTTATATTATATAATCTAGATGTCATGATATCTAAATATAATCTTTTGACTAATAATTTTATAATCTTATAAAAAATTATTTATAGATGTCATTAAATCAAATAATTATTTTTTTAGATAATATAATATAATGTCAAAATAATATTGAATCGAACGCCCCCTAAATCAATTCTAGATATAGCTAATGTGAAAATCTCTCAATAAATTTTGATTCTGTACATGATATTATCGTTGTCATCAGATTGAATGCTACACCGTGTCTCTATGACTTAGATGTTGATTTCTTTGATAGCAATTAATTAGGTGATACGATCACAAATGGACACTAATTTGATCTGACTATGCACAATTTTTTTTAGTTGTGTTCTTTTTTAGTGTTAGCGAACAAGCTTTATATAGACTTTGAAAACACTAGCTTAGCTTATTAGCCTCTTACATGTCTTGTCTCGAGAAAAAATATAATGTAGTATTTGCATTCGTACAAATTTTACGAAACCTAATAGCACAGTTATCAGAAAAGCAGAAATGAAAAAAATGTCAATATAACCTTAAAGTAATTATATTCAAATACGATTTGTGATTTGTTAGTAGAAAGGCGTTTCCTCGTTCATATTCAAATACAATTTATTAGTAGAAAGACTAAAGCATGTGAGAATTTGAATTTTTTTCTTATTTAAATATTAAACGAGCAGAAACTCATTTTTGCGCAATTTTTTTTGATCCATCGTGTAACATATTGGAATAGAAAACATGTAATTTATGTTGTATTTAAGTTTAGTACTTTTTTGAAATATAATATATAATTTAGCTCATTTGTATGAGTTAAAATCATACATAAAAATTTTTAACTATAAAATATATTAATAATTATAAGATGCCTTAGTACACAAAATTGTTCTTTTTTATATTTGAATACTCAACATATATATATTTAAATGCATGTGAATTTTGTGCAAAAAATTATATTTAAATATAATTTTAGCATATTTCTACGTAGATCTTTTATTTTTCTTTGTATAATATTGTATTTCAATATGAAAAGTTTAAAAATGTGCGCACTGATTTTTTCGATTTAAATTAAAAAAATACGTTAAATGTCAATAATAAATTCTAATTTTTTTAATTTAATAATTATGAATATGTTTTATTAATATGATTAGTATTAAAGTTTTTTTACTTAATATAAATATTTTATGCTTTGTAGGATATTGTTTTGATTAATATAATTTTTTTTAGTATTACATTTTTTAAATTTAATTACATAGTAATAAAACATCTATACTAATAAACAAAGTGTTTATAATAATCGAAAAGGTCTTCTTACTAAGTTAGAAGTGAAAATTAACGACATTAGCTAGTTGTTGCAGGGCTGTTATCGAACCGAGGCAATTCGAAATCGAAAATTTCGAGTCTGGCTCGGCTCGAAATCGGTCCGAAATCGAAATGAGATATGGTTCGAACTTGCTCGAATCATCATGATTCAAATTGGCTCATAATTGTAAAAAACATCAATATTATTTTTATATATATATATTTAAATTACACATCAATATTATTTATGTTATACATATAATTTCGAGCCAAATCGAATCATGTTTTGGGCGAGCTTGGACCAACTCGAAATCAACTCGAAATGAACTTCGAGCCAAAGTCTCTATCTCATGATTCGATTCAAAATTTTCGAACCGATTTCGAGTCGATTCAAAAATCCTGCCGCTCATGCGCTGTGCCTGCAACCATTAGCTACTAAACAGGTATTACTTACCAAATAATTTTTCATGTTATCTAAATGGAGCATTATATATGACAATAGCAATAATAACAAATAATGATTTATACATGATAAATATTTCATTTTAGTCCCTAAGATTGAAAATCCATCCACTTTGAGTATAATCCAAATTGTTAGAGACTAAAGAAAGTCCTTAATTGTAAAGCAAAATTATCAAAATTCTCTTTGTTTCACTCTCAATTCCCCTAGTGATGATCTTATATATATATATATTATTATCAATAAAATTACATATAAGTAAAAATAATCAAAATTAAGGACCATTAGTTAAACAACACAGTGGCTTCTATCAAATGCTTATGCTTTTAACAACGACAGCAATTTATTAAGACAGTAAAATAATTTTATAAGATAACAATTTTTTTCATAAATTTTTTTTTTACAATTATAGAGCAATGTAAACAAAACCTAAATTAATATGTACAATGAACACCTAATTAATAACATAAACATCACGTTTCAAACCACATGAAAACCAAAAACACAAAGGAAGCACAACACATCCATTGTTCATGGCATTACATAACGGAGCACGCGTTGACATTGTCGTCGTTGAACATGTTGCTCACCGGATCCTCCCCGCGGTGGCTCGCCGGAAGCTTGCCGTGCTTGTCCCCGTCGTTGTAGCCGTGGCGCCAGTAGTTGTAGCTCTCGCGGTATGTCTCCTCATCCCTGTAGTAGTTTGCCGGCGTTGTGAAGTAGAGGGGGAGGTCTGGGTTTGGCCAGAACTCCGCCTTCTTCCCGCTCCGACGAACCTCCTTCAGCACCTTGTTCCGGTCAACATAACCTGTCACCGTTACTTTCTCCAGCTCCAGATTCACCTCCACTTTGTCAACACCTTCACATTTTTTTCAAATTATCTTTGAGTCACTGATATTACACAGGATTTCATATTGGTCCACAATTCAAATAACAGCAGTTTTGATTTCACATATTTAGCTTAATTAGTGCTTTTATGCCTAGTTTACTTTAAAAAGGTGGTGCTATTACATCTGAAGTTTAATTGTCAATTAATTTTCATGAGTGAAAAAATAAAGCACTATTCTTCTCTTTTATCTCCTACTTAAAAAAATTACTAGTCGTGCATTTAATTGAATGAAATAACTATTTTATTTCAATTTTATTTTTTATAAAATAATTATTCCCACATTTACTTTAGTGTAACAGTTATTTCATAAATTTTATTTCAAGTTTCATAAAACTGTCAATCCTTCCACCAATTCAAGGAAAAGCTATTATTTACAGCCTAAAAATATTATTCTAAAATTACTCTTATTTAAATATACACACATACATATATATATATATATATATATAAGTATGCATTTTTATATAAATACTACATGCACATTTATATTTATATAAGTTATATTCATCTAATTATTTGTGTAGAATCAGACTTAATAATAATAAATAATAAAAAATTTATTAAGTTATATATATTCATGTGTATTTTAGTACATAATTTTATCTTCTATTTATTTCTTATTCCTCATTTTGTTCAATCCAAATAAACAAAGGATTCGCCAGAATGATAATTTTATTATCATGAAATAATAATTCTATTATCTAACTTTATTTTATTCTATTGAAGCAAATGTACCGCAGGAGTAAGGATTTTCAACTATTTTAGAAGCTGAACATATATAAACAAGTTTCTTAGAAGAATGATTAATATTTCTATACGATTTGTGTTTCGTGTAATATATATAATAGGTGCCCTTAAATAACTGAAAAAATTGGCCAGTAGTTGAAACTTTTTTTTACGTAGAATCTAAAAAAATTAAATCATTCATAACTAAATAGAAAATGGTCTATGTAAGTGATAAAGACATCTATATAATGGGTTAACGGTCCTTTTCGTTTTCTACCTACTTGTGAATCCCATTTCTATTTACGGATATTGTATAGTTATATGATCTTTAATTTTTTACTTTTTACTCTGTATAATCCTTATAAAGATATATATATTCTTCTTTTTAGAATCAATATATATATATAAAGATATAACTTATATATCATGCAATTTTTATATTTCTCACAAAAGATTTATGAAAAATACGCTGTTAGCAACTATAAAAGAAGTTTTTTTTTTATAAGAAACTATAAAAGAAGTTGTTATTAAAATATGATATTATTTTCAATTAAATTGTGCTACTCTTCTCACATAAATGACTCTAAATATTGAAATCAATTAAAATTTCTCATGTGATAGGTAAAATTAATTTTTTATCTATGTTGCACTATATTATCTTAATTAAATTTAAAGTTTGGAATCATAAACTATAAAAAACATTTCTCTTTTTAATAATCTCTCTCTCTCTCTCTCTCTCATCAGCTAAATCTAATAGAGTGGACCCTGTCGTCAAATCTCTCTATTTGCTGTCTGGCGAAGAAGGAAAAGTTAGCAAAAGCAGAACATGGATGAATATATTCGAGAAACATGAGCTAAATAGAAACCACTGAATCTTTAGGACCCTGTTGTCATTTCTCCATATTGAGATTCAAATACTGTACCTCTAAGCTTATGGAGAGCATGCTTAACGACCCTCTCGCAGCCTTCGCAGCACATCCTCACTTTAAGCTCCACAGTCTACATAAACATTACATATTAATTAATCACAAAACATGAAGCAAGTAATTATTGCACCTTAATCAGCTCTTAGTCTTCCTCAAGAACCAAGGTCTACGCAGAGAGACCGTGGAAAAAATTCTAGCAAGCGTGAGTACAACACAAGAATATAGAGATATAACAAGACACGTCGATATGAAAAATTTTCTAATTAATTATATAGCTATTTGATATTATAATATAATAATTAAATAAATAAATAACTATTTGATATTATAACTTACAGTAGTTTTTACTTATTATTATAGAAACACTCAGAAGTATAAATATGATATGAGAACATGAAAATACAATATGATAAGACATATTGGGCTTTACAAATATGTCTATGACTCCTTATAAAGGAAGTCCTAGATAATTACCTGCAGCGAGAGATGACGGCTTTTTGCCATTTTTCCTCCAGCGCGGCTAAAGTCGTAGTGGAAGGCAGTGGTGCTGCGAGCATTTGGAACATAGTAGTTGTACAAGGTGGCAGTTGTGCCTCTCTTGTTGTTGCCGACGATACATCCAAGACAATCTAAAGCCCTCCCCAGAGGTGCAGCCATGGGTGGCGAGCAGGCCGTCAATACCCGGTCACTGTAATCTTTATTAATGATGTACTCGGATTAATTATGCTTGATTAGATTATAATGAAAATTATTAAGAGAATAAGACCTTATATTTATTTCAAAACTACACAATATTTTATATCACATGCATGATGAGATGTTGTATATTATTATTATTAGTCTACTTCACAACTTTACTCTAAGGAGAGAAATAATCTTGATGAGATGTTGTATTTTTGTAAGAACAGGGGTGAATTGTAAGAACCTAAACATTATTTATTATCAAATACTTCTCATTCTAGTTGACAGCAAGTTGTTGAATATATATATATATATATATATATATAATGATAAATACATATCTTTCTCTTTATACCTCTCGGCACCGGCACCGTCGACAGCCCCACCTCCGCTCTTCTTTCTATACCCTCACTCTACCTCTCTGGCCGGTGGCTGCCATGACTGTGGGGAAGGAGGAGAAGGAAGAAGAACAAGAAGAAAAATGGAGGATTGGGATCTGCACCTCTCTCTCTCTTAAGCCTGCAGAGGAGAAGGCTGCTGCTTCTGAGAATTTGACACAATTGCAGTTTGATCCCCTAGTTTCTAATTCTCTTATAAGTTATTTCAAATTCGTATAACTAGGTCTTTTAAAATAGATTCTTTTTTAAATCGCTTCCAACCCAACTTATTTAACCTATGTAAAAAAGTACAACATACCTAAACTAATTATGAGTTAAACAAAAATATAATATATCATTAAGCTTACTAATTAAGTAGTTAAAAAACTCAGTAATTATTAATAAGTAAAAATTGAAATGTTACACAACACTACTAAAAAACTGAGTTTTAGCCGCATTTTATTTGCTGCGGGTTGGGAAACGCAGCGATCAAATGTCCTTTAGCTGCGGTTTTAACCGCGTTTCATTGGCTAAATTATAGCTAACCGCGGCATTGACTATCTGCAGCGGTTAAAACTGCGGTAGACGAAATAACTGTAGCCATTAATGTTTTTTGGTAGTGCAAAAACTTTTATGCCTTGATGCATGATGATTGGAAGGAGGAAGGAAGGAGCGAAGATCAAGATATTCATTCTTATTCAATCAGCACTTCACCGTCGTATTATATATTTGAGAATTGTGTTGGATGTGAAATAAAGTGATTGTTTAATGTTGGAATTTGTGTGAGATGAAATATAAAATAATTTTTAAGTTTTTTTTAAAATAAATTTAAGATTTTGGCCACGGGTAATTTTAGCCATGATTTTTAGCCCATTGCCAAACAGAGCCTTAGATTAGGGTGGATATCATGTACGTAGGATGGGAATAAATAAGTGGATCAGACTCACTAAGCTGGTTTTGATGATTTTTTAAACACCATTAATTGTTGTAGATGATTTAATTGATAACACGTTAATCATGTAAAGCTTGTTGGTATATATCTCAATCATATCGAGATAAAAGTTGTTGTACCACTGAGTTTACACATTACAAGCACTACAAAGATTTATCAATCAAATTTGAGTGTTAATTACATGTATTATTATAAGATCAGAAGTCATAATAGTTAATGATTAACTAGGAAACATGCACAATATATAGAAATATGTTGTCGAAGTGCCCAAAGATAATTCAGAAAGGAGAGATATATACAAAGTCGACATGATTCTCACAATGATGGATTACCAACCTACATACATGTCTCATTAATGCTCCACGAGATGTCATAAAGGCTTGGTTCATATAAAGTATATCAGCCAGGCTTTTTATATCTTTTCGATTGAACAGCTATCTTATGTCCCAGCAATGAGGTTTCTCTGCAAGCTATACATCGTGGCTTTAGCTTGAGGAACTCTTAGCACCATCGACGATTGGCATCACCAACAACACCACAGCATCTTTATCTATAATTTTCAATAAAAAAATATATTCATCTAGTTTTAACTTTAATTTTATTAAAATTAATCTTTAAAAACAAAAAAAACTCTTAATATTAATATTTAAGTTGTTAAGTATATTAACATTTATTTATATGTTAACTTTAAATATTATCTATATTTTACTCTCTTTACAAAAATTTGAATTATGAGATATATAGTATTTATGTAAACATCTAAGTATGTAAATAATATTCAAAATTTTAAATAATATATATGTAAATACTCTAACGTTAAAATTTCACCATGAAGCCATCATATAACGGAAAGGACCTGAACAGCTCGTTTAGGTGAAGGAAGTATGACTGCTTTACCAATAAATATTGCCTCACTATTAATATTTTTATTAGAAACTAAACATTAAAAGAAAAAAGAGATCACTTCTTTTAAGCTAATTATCTTATTATCTCAACATTTTTTTTACTTCATTTTGAAGATTATAGGATTGCGTATATTTCAATTTCTGAATTAAGATTTGTTTAAAGAGTTATGTGTTCTTATTTGCACTATAATTTATTTAAATTTAATGATTTTAGAGAGCTCAGAGAGCTCTTATCTGCACTATTTGACAAACGTACTGTTAATTCTATGAATGCGAATCCCTACTTCTTGCATCAAAAAAAAAAAAAAAAAAAAAGAAAGAAAGAAAGAGGCCATAAAGCTTGGGATGCAAAGATGAAATATTCCTTGTTCTCCCAAGGGTACATAAAGTTATTCGTCCCAAGCCTTTTATTTTAATTTTCTCTCGAACATTAAAAAAAAAAAATCTCTGTTGCATACTTGGGGACTAAGTTTTTGAGTTGTTGATAGAGAAAGGGAGCTCATTGACCATAAAGAGTTAAATGAGTCCATTATATGATCCGATAGACGTGACTCAACTATGACTCATTCGGATTAGCCTATTCATGAGTGTGTCCCAAGAATTATATATGATAAATCAAGTATTCAACTTCTAATAAAGATTTTAAAATTTGATTTCAATTTTAGTTTTAATTTCAGTGCGTAATTTCGATAATTTTGAGAGTTTTAATTTTGACTGCTTTTTTTCTTTTGATATTCCAATTTTGATAGTTTTGATGTGTGTTAACTCAAAAATTTACGTTTTAAAAAAGTTTTATTTTAAAAGTTTGAGAGTTTGGTCGAAGTGAAACCTATGAGTTTTGAATCGTTCTTGATCGAAATTAAAATGAATATGAACAACCGACGAAACTAATCATTTTCGATGAGCCTTTAAATCATGATTCTAACCTTTAAATACCAATGAACATCTTTGAAAGAGTTATGAATGAAAATTGGCTCAAATTAAATAGTACTTGTGAATTGAAATTAACCCAAATAAATTTTTTAAAAAAAATCCCAAAACCTCAATATGATTGGAATAAGTTTTGCATAATAATCTATATATTTTGAATTGTATCACTTGTTTTTTATTTTTTGCATATTAATTCACATGTTTTGAATTATAACATTTAAATATTTTATTATGAAGTAGTTCTCCAGTCATTAACTTATTTATAATTTACTTTCAATTCAAATTAAACAAGTAAAATATTACAAAATGTGAAAGAACTAACTAACCCACACATGATTAGCATATTTGTTAAAATTAGTATAATATATGCAAAATATTAATCCTACGTGGCAAAAATTCTTCCTGCTCATAGAAAATAAATTAATTTCAAAAAGATTTTTATTCTGCATGCATTTATAATGACAGAGGAATGAAGCACATAAGCAGATTCTTTTGTGCACTAATCATAGAATAAATTAGCTTATCCATTTACTTCCTTTGTTCTAAAGAAATGTGGAGAATATATTCTTGAACCATAAACCATAGCATTACTTAAAAGAGTTCATTGTGTATACTGTTATTGGAATTTAGTTCGATTTTATTTTTATTCTATTTCATATTATATTAATGTAATTTAATTTTTGATGATATTTTTGAGTGATAATTTAATTATTTTGTTACAATGCCATACAAAAAGATCATTTAACTAAATAATGAAATGTCACGATAACATCGTTCAAACACTCTCGTTATGTTATCTAATTAATGACATATTTAAATGATAATTTTATAATTTTTATAATATTTTTTAAATATGTCTTCAAATCAAATAATAAAAAATGTTAGATAAATAATATAATATTAAGATAATATTAAACTAAACAAGTTCTACAAACTTTCTAGTTTATGTATTAGATACAAAATTTTTATTGGGTAAATTGCACAGGTGTCCTTGAAGTTAGAATGACACTGTAAATAAGTCCCATGATTTGAAATGCCTAGATTTGGGTTCCTGAGTTTGTGTTTGCGCTGTCATTTGGTCCCACGTCTGAAATTTGCTGGCTTTTTACTATTTTACCCTCAAATTTTTTACTTATTCTTCACACTATTCTAAAAAAATTTGAGAGAGTTATAAAGGCATTTTGGTTTATATAAATATCACTAACAGTCAAATTTAACTGTTACTGTCTAATTGGACTATCCAAAAAAGCGATATTTAAACTAAGGAACCAAATGATTACAGTGCAATTAAACACAAACTCGTGAACTCAAATTTAGGCTTTTCAAAATGTGAGACCTATTTGTAGCACTTTCTAATCTCAGGGGCCTCTGTGCAATTTATCTTTTTTTTATTTAGTCTTATGTTTTTTTTACCTTTTGATATGTTATACAAAACATTCATGTGAGATATTGAGCATGTCCATTCCACTGAATTTTTGTGTTGTTCATGGTTACAAAATATCACTTTTTATAAAAATGAAAAATTTAATTTCTTAATGAAATACAACACTTATTTGTCAAAAAAAAGAAAATAATAAAAATATAAATAATAAAGTTTATTAGTTTGATATTTAAAATAATTCTTCAAATTATCAACCAAATTTGAGTGATCCAAATAATATATATCTTTACCAGACAAAATCTAACATTAGCTAGGTTACATATTGTTGCAGGCTTTATTTCTATGAGAGTGAAGAAAACAGTTTGATAAAAAAAATGAATAATTATCGAAGATCTCATCAAAGGTGGTTGTCGAATAAATTGTTTTTTCAACAATGAAGAGCTGAGATTTAGAAACTCAACGATGACATGAAATTTAACTATTTATGTAAGGGGGCGTTTAGTTCATTGTTATCTTAGTATTATGTTATGTAATTTAGATATCATGATATTCAGATGTCATTTAATTAATAATTCTATAATCTCATAGAAGATTATTTATAGATATCATTAAACCAAATAATTACTTCCTCTAAATAACATAATATAATATCAAAATAATATTGAACCAAACGCCTGCTAAGAGAATTCTCAATGAAAGTCTTAGGCCTAGATCTTCATATATGAAAGGAAGCCTCGGAGAACCAGTCACAAAGAATAAATATTCAAAATCAAGACTAGATTTGGAAAACCATGTAACATATCATCAAGATGCATCAATTGTATTACTTATGCAAGTCATTTGTATGTAAAACTCCAAATTTATAACTTATATGTAAGTGTGTCATTGTTATGATCAAGATATCTATTAATTAAGTTGATCACTTAGTTTCAAATTTTAATAAAGGCACCTTATTTTTTATTTTTTAAAAATTTTAAATTGTTTGAAAGATATGAGTTAGCTCTATTAAGGCTCAAATTAACTAGCTTGAAGTTGACACGAGCTAGCTCGAATTTGAATTAAATTATAACAAGTCAAGCTCAAGTTATGTTTGGCTTAGCTCAAATTCGAATCGCTCTCAGTACTCTTATTCTTTGAATTTTGAGAAAATTTTGTTACATACTCTATTCTCCTACTATAAAAAATTATAGAGAGGAGAAAGCATGATTATTGTCATTATTATCGATGTTAGTGTGAGTGTGAATAGTAAGAGAGACATTGAAGGGATTGAGGCTAGTGTGTGAGAGATCCATAATGACAACTCTCTTGGTGATCCATTTCCAATTGTGAAGTTCAACAGTCAATCAAGTCCAAAAATCAGTCCGTCATTCATTAGGAAGTACTTGATCCGGTCCTATTGAAATTAATCTCTACATCAAGAAGAAGAATAGTAGAGAAGTGAGTTTTTTATTAACTACTCAGTCTTCGAAAATAATTAGATGTAAATTTTCTACAAGTTATATGAAATCTTGAGTTCTAGCGAGGAAAACACAATCACTTTTTTAACTTAGTAGTTATCTAGCTTAAGAAAACTGTGAAAGAATATTTATACTTTAAAGTTCTATAAAATGGGGTAAATTGATATATTTTTTTCTTTTCATTAATTTGTATAAGATCATTGTTAGAGGAGTTTTATTTAAAATTAGTGTAGTTGAAAAATTGTCAAAAATTTGGTGCCATGGATTTACAAGATACAAAATTTTGTCAAGATTATATATTTAACTTAAATTCTTAAAAAATTGTGCATATCATACTAAATTCTTTATATTATATGTTTCACTCATGATATAATCAATTTTATATATTTCAATTTCTTTAAAATAAATATTTAATAGATTACATCTAATTAGTTTAAGTTAAAAGAAAATTACAAATAACTTAAGCAATAATTTTTATTTTAATAATATTTTGTTTTAATAATGTAAGCAATAATCATTTTGATGGAGCTTAAAAGTGATGTATTGGAATTGGGTGTCAAGTATGCAATTTTTTAAGAACTTAAACACATAATTTTGACAAAATTTAATATTATGTTTGTAAATCCCTTATATGAGTTTTGAAGTTTTTTATTTAAGAATAATGCAACATTAATTAATGTTATCATGCTGATATTTTTGTATTCATATATAATTAGATTCATGAAATTGCATTATATGCATTCTATAATTTTGTATAATCTCACTTCCTAACTTTTGCAATAATATAAAACACCTATTCAAATATTTTTGTATGTATATCATTTGCATGAATTCTACTCAAAGCATATTTAAAAATAATATATATAGCAACTAGCCATTTTAGTTTTAACCTATATATAGACACAACATATACAAGCTGCGATTGCTTCCAGAGACTGATCGATAACTACACTAGTGAGCTACTCGGCCTACAAGAAGAGAGAGAAGAACAGTTAAAAGTATAAAAGTTATTTTATTTAATTAAAATTAATAATGAATATATAAATATTTAACAATAATAGCTTTTTTGAAAAAAAAAAAGTTAATAGAATTGGTAGAAAGAAAGGCATGAAATATATTTTTAGTGAGAAAAAGCTTAGATGAGCATCTTTAATTTAGCAAAAAATGATCTAGATAAATGGTTTTCACTGTGTATAAACAGAAGGATGTACTTAAAGAGTTACAAATGTAATTTATACTAAATTAAATTATTAAAATATAATTCAAAAGTTTTTTACATATCATTAATCTGAGCACTCTTTTGTTGGAGCCTTCCAAAATCCAATTATCTAAAAGTATTTTAATTAATTTTCAATATTTAATTTACTTCGTACATAAATTTAAGTACTAAAAATAATTTTATTTCACGTTTTATACTAATTCTTACTATAATTTTATTTCATATTTTACATATTTTAATAAAAATTTAATTTAATTTTACATCTAATATATTTTTGAATATAAATAATAACAACAATTAGGCTTTTTATCTCACTAGATAAGGTTGGTTGTATGAATTAAATTTTCAAGGTATCTAAAGAGCTTATTCCTCTTAATAGTTAATTATTAATGATCACATTATTAATACAAGTATTTTTTCTTGACTAATATTTATTTATTTTATTTACCTATTTTGTTTAATATAATTCTCAATAATAAAATAAATTTATTTAATATTATAATATTATGATAATTTTTTATCTTTACTTTAAAAAAATATATGTATACTACTAAAATTTAATTTTATTTTACAGATTTTATGCCTAAATATTTAATATTATATATTGGTCATAAAGATTATATAAAAATATGCAACAAAGTTTTGATATATGTAAAATAAATGATGTAATTTTTATATAATTTTTTTTGGCTAATATATATAATCTCTATTTAATATTATGAGTTTGTGAGAGTGTATTTCACATGTGAATTTCGTTTTAAAAATTATTGGTTTTTTAGTGTAAAAATATTTATAAAGGTAGAGCTTTTCTTAATTTAGTGGAGAGAGAGGAGCTTGCTTAGAATTAGTAAGTTTAGAGTTTAAATTTATATTATTATAATTCTAATTAGGGTGGGGAATTATGATATTTAAGGTAAAAAAAATTAAATATACAACAACAATAATAACTAAGCGTTAATCGCACTAGGTAAGGTCGGTTATATGAATCTTTTATTTTTATTACACTTTATCAATTAATAAATTCTTATCTAAGTTTAAGTAACTAAGAGTATTCCTTATAGTTTCTTTTCATGTCATCTTTGGTCTCCCTCTTTTTCTTTGTACATGGACAAGATCCAATAATTCACCTTAGCATTCTCATTTCTGTAATATTTATTTTATTTGTATGTTTCTTCTTTGCAGGTCAACATTTAGCACCATATTCACCGCTAGTCTTACTATAGTTTTATAAATTTTTTTTAAAAATTTGGATGAAATTTTTATATCGTATAGCATACCAGGATTATTTCTTTATTTTACTATCCTTCTTGAATCCTACTAGTAACATCATTATCTATTTCACCATCATTTTGTATGATTGATTCAAGGTATCTAAAATTCTTATTTTTCTTGATAATTTAATCATCAATTATCATATCACTAATATAAATATTTTTTTTATTAAATATACACTTCAAATATTTATTTTTTGATTTAGTGAGATGAAAGCCTTTAAAGAGCATTCCTCAAAAGCTTGAGTTTCTCTTCAACTCTTTTTTTAGTTTTATTAATAAGAATAATATCATTTGTGAAGAGCATATATCAAGGCATTTCATCTTAGATATATTTAGTCAAGATTTTTATATTCAAAGCAAAAAGATACAGATTTAAAATTAAATTTTAATTAATTTAATTATAATAGAAATTTTTAAGTTAAATTTTATTGTGTCTAAATATTGGTAATTATTTTTTTATATATATCATTAATAACTTGAATATAGCATTGAAAATCAAAAGAATTAAATATAATTATAATTATAATTGGCCTACTGTGAAAGGCGGACGAGCATTTCGGAAGAAAGACAAGGGAGGCGGAACGCGGCGAACGCCAGGAGCAGATCAGGCTATGGCCCGCGCGATGCTCGGCGAGAATGAGGGATTCGAGGCGATCGACGGCGAGGCAGCGACGTCTCCACTTCCATCTGAAAGGAGAACCTTCCAGTGCCCATCACCATCCACCCTCACTCCGCTCGACGTGCGCGCTCCTGAAACCCTGCAAAATTTAGGTTTGCCTCCGCCTCTCCTCTATCGCACAGCCGGCCATGTGGTAGGTTTTACAAAATGCTCTGGAGGCTACAAAAGGAGCATCCATTATCTCTCTCCTCTCTCTTGAAGATCTGTTTAGAATTTGTTTGTTTGGGGTTATGGCAATTGTCAGGTTATTATGTTCAAACTTATTCTTTTTGGCTAAAGGTGAAAAAAAGAAACTTTGTATTTTAGATTATAGCAGTTTCTAAAATTTGATTTTGGTTTATCTTCCAGTGAGAAGCAAAAAGGAGAGGCAAAGAAGGCTGTGGAATGGAGTCTTACATGGATAAATCTGTTGAATAAAATTTTTTATTGCAACAAAAACTGAAATTGATGCTGAAACTCCTATTACGCTGCTGGAACTAGTGAATTTGATGATGTAAATGTGAGGTTTCTATGCTGAAAATACACTTATTGCTGGCACTGTTGATTTTTTTTAATTACAAAAATGGTTCCATTATAATGTTTTGTTAACTACTCTCAGGGATATATAAACATTTGGAGAATCACATCAAGCAGAATTTCCATCACAAAACTAAAAAATGATCCATATGAAATTAATTTCAGCATTAAAAGAGAGTGCGTACAATAATCTGAATAAGTATAAAGCTAAATATCTCTATACGTGAAAAAAAATAGATAGCAATGCACAATTTTCGCTTACTAATGTCTGTCTACCCTGTTATATTATTGCTGGATTTCATGATAATTTAAGGTGAATACACAACATTTTTTGTTTCGTTTGGTTACTATATGATATTTGAAGAGGCTATGTTGCTTTGAATCTCATCTCTTTCTTACTCTCAAATTAACTAAAGATGCAACAAAACTCTAATTATTTGCTTTACCTTTCCAGGTTCATTCTATTTATTCATTTCATATTACAATTTTATCAAAAGCAGGCGCTTATTCGTTTGCAAAAGTTAATTTTAAGAATTTTAAAGTTAAATTTGAATGAAGATATTTTTTATTGAAAGTTGTGAATGATATGAAATGAAGTTATTATGTTGGGATGTGTAGGGGATGTGATATAAGCTAGTTATTATTTTGGTATATGTGTAGGATGTGAAATAAACTTAGTTTTTTATTTTGAATTTTGTGTATGATGTGAAATATAGTTAATTTTTAATTTTATGAGTGATATGATGCTTGTTTAAAATTAACATATAACATTGTTAACTTTAGTGTCCCTTTTCTTTCTAGGGAGCATTGCGGTTTTGCTTATTTTGGAATTGTATTCAATTTCATGTTTGCTTGGCTTTTGTATCTGTTCTGTGGATGAAGGAGCTTTAGTTATTTTAGAATTATAATCAATTTCATTTTTACGGGATTTATGTAACTTCTTTGCACGTACTCTCTTGTTTCTCTAATTCATTTACTTTGACATGTAAAGTTTGTTTTCCTTCTCATATTTTCAAAAATGCACTTACATAATTTTTTTTTTAATATTCTGCATCTTTCTGCTTCATTGAGGTTTTCCAAACCTGCTTTTGATGGTTTATTGGCATTCTCTATTCACTTTAATTTCCAGCAAAAAGGAAACTATTGATCTGCTGGACATCAGATCATGACATCTGTTTCAAAGAAAATTGGTGCTGTGTGAATGCTCCATTACACTTCATTTATTGCCTTGTAAACAAAATTTCGACTCACCATTATATTTGTTAATGTTGACCTCTTGTTCATGATTTCCTGAACTTCTTATGTATGTTGACCTCTTGTTATATCTTCAATTTTTTGGTTAGATTTGATCTTGCTAAAAATTCTACATATACAAGAGAGCTCAAATACATTGTAGGTTCTAAAAAGGCGTTTCCTATTAAGATCAGATGATTATTCTACAATATTATCCAAGTTATCTAAAACATACATACTATATATGACTAATGATGATTTTAAAGTAATGCGTGCCTCTTCACTAGCATGACAAAATTAATGAGAAAATGTGATTAGGATCATGATAGATGCATGTGTTTCCACCCATACAAGTAAGAAAAAAGTAATAGACAATCGGAGAGATGCAATGCAAGAGTGAGCTGGAAGATGGATGACCTGAGGGAGAAGGACAACTAGGCGGATTTCAGAGCTGAGAAAGCACAAAGGGGAATCTGAGTGCCATTTAATCTTAAAGAAAAGGAGAAGATTTTTTTTAAATAAAATCGTTTCTTTTTTATAATAAAATCAAGAGCTTCTACCTCTCAGAGTGAAGTGGGAGCATGGAGATAGAGGAAAATAGGGAGGACGGAGGGGCATGAGAAAGCCCAAGTTCGAACCATCGAGTAGACGCAGTCGTAGTTGATAAAACAACAACGACAACCAAGCCTTAATCCCACTAGGTGAGGTCAGCTACATGAATCCTTTGCTTCCATTTTACTCTATCAATTAATAAATTTTTATGTAAGTCTAAGTAACTAAGATCACTCTTTATAGTTTCTTGCCATATCTTCTTTGGTCTCTCTCTTCTACTTTGTATATAGGCAAGATCCCATAACTCGATTTTTCTAACTGGAGCTTCAATCGGCCTACAATTTATATGTTCAAACTATCTAAGTCGACTTTTTCTAAGCTTATCTTCAATTGTTGCAACACCAACTTTCTTTCGGATATACTCATTTCTCATTCTATCCTTTCGTGCATATCTACACATCCACCTTAGTATATTCATTTCTGCAATATTTATTTTATTTGTATGTGTTGACGTGAGATGTAGGGGATCCCAAGAAACACAAAAAAAGATAGAGTCCTGAGAGACGGCGACGCATAGAGGAATAAGCCCGTCAGTCAAAGCTTAAGAGGGAGAGAGAGTTCGGGGCATCCAGAAGAACACAGAGAGATTTAAGGTGGTTCAGGGAGGAAATCTTCTACGTCCACGAGGCGATCAGCGAAGAGATTCACTAGAGAAAAAGGTAGTCGTGAGGGCTAATACAATGCTTAGAGAGGGAGAGAGAGAGCTCCTCAGTTGGGGCTCTAATACAGTCAAAATGGGAGAATCAGGGAAGTTGCTTGTGCTTTGGCCGCTCTTGTTAATTCTTTTTTTCCTCCTTCGATCTTCTGATGATTTGCTTTGAAGACTGTTCAAGAGTATTTGTAGGCGATGAACTGTACAGCTTTGTCTTGGTTTTCCGGAGAAAAGGAGGTGAACAAGCTCTGAGCTCACGCCGCTTGTCGGCCGCTGGAGGGATCAAAAGCAGCAACAGGGGAGCATGATCTTTTAATATTGGTACTACTTCTGGGGATCCGTGACAGCTGGAGCATACAGATCCTTGATTTGCGGGTCTGGAAAAAGGTATCTTGTACAGGGAACGGCGCGGTCGGGCCACGCTGACTGTGACAGGTACAGCTGAGTAACATCGTCATCGATGTTAGCAGGGATGGTTCTGGCTCGTCTTGGACGAGGCTTGGTTGAACCCTCGTGGCCGAGGTTTGACTGAGGTTTGAGACCTGTGGGAACAGAGAAATGAATTAGTAAAAAGGCTAAATGCCAGCTCGGCGCTACGTGTACGACAGGGATGCAGCGCTGGAACCACGTGTTAACAGTATGTTTCCTCTTTGCAGGCCAACATTCAACACTATATATCATCGCTGGTCTTACTACAGTTTTATAAAATTTACCTTTAAGTCTGGATGAGATTTTTCTATCACACAACACACCAGAAGCATTTCTCCATTTTACTTATCCTGCTTGAATCCTGCTAATAATATTATTATCTATTTCACCATCATTTTGTATGATTGATCCAAGATATCTAAAGTGTTCATTTTTCTTGATAATTTGATCACCAATTGTCACATCATCAATGTAAGTGTTTCTTTCTTGACTAAATGTGCAACTCGTAGTTGATGCAGGTGCGAAATTCGACAAGCTCAGACATTAGTCTAGAAGGCACCGTGGGTGTGAATTTTTCTTGTGAGTGAGGCAGTCGACGAAAAGCTGCCTAAGGTTTGCGCATGCATGTATTTCTCGACTTGAGGTCAATCGAACAATTATCATGGTTTGCTCTCTAAACCAATTTATAAAATAAACCATTTGGTGATTGCTTAGGAATTTAAATAGGTTAGTTTTCTGATTTTTTCACTAAATTTTGTAACTAAATATAAAGTTTGTGTTTGGAATTTTCGATTACTTCAATTTTCAAGGGAAGCTGTCACACTAACAGGGACTTCCGGATGATTTGAACATTGCATTACAAATTTTGTAAGTGCCTTAACAGAGTTTGAGTTGTTTGGTTATTCTTACTCTTTGAATATCATCTTATTTTAATCTATTAAATTTTACTTACCTCATAATTCGTCAAGAACTTAGTTTTGCCTTCCTCTTGCAGTTTATGAGATACTGATGATGAATATGAAAATTTTATTCAGAAGATGAACCTACATTGGTATGCTACTTTGCTATTGCCTAATCACTACTTCACCTCTCTTTGGTGTTCTAGCTATACCAATCTAAAAATTGATTGATGCCTTTTTTAGCTTTATCATTGACAACGAAGCCTGCTACTTTTAACATAATAGCTGTCCAAGTAATCCTTGATTTTCTTTATATGTGCATATCATTGTTTCCATTTTCTGAATTTTTGCATGTTATACTTTACTATTAGATGACAGTGCAAACAAGCATGAAACCTTGTCGGAATCTTGCTTAGTTTATCTATTAGATGACAGTGCAAACAAGCATATCATTGTGGTGTGGGAAGGCTGTCAGACTAGGGATTAAACTACTATTAGAGGGATAATGGATTATATAAAGTTAGTATATTCAATACACATTAATCTGTTATCAATCTTTTCTGCTTTTTTAATTATGTCAATATTTGTGCTGATAAATGATTCTTTGTCTCTTTGTAGTCACTAGGGGCAGATTCTTCCTATCCTCTGTGAAATATTAGTAAACAGTGAGATTTGTGGGTTTTATATGTAAATAAAAATTTTACTCTTATATATAAAAATTTTACTCTCTTATATTTTTCTCTTTTTAATTTGTAATTTATTATTAATTTTGAATTCTTTACATTTGTAATTTCTTTTTTGCATTTTCATCTGTCATTTTAATGTACAAATAACCATTAGCAGAATTTTTTGTGTTTTTTTTTTGGGTTGAATTAGATAGATATTTTGTGGAGCTTAGTTTATCTATTTAGCTGGAATGCTGATTTCAAGACGTGATGCTTGCAGGCGTGAAATGCAATGTCAAGATATGGACCCATCTTATATATTAAAAAAGATATTGATTATGGACCCATGATTCCCAAGTAGTTATCATGTACACAAGTAAGGTCCTGTTTATTTGCAAGGTTTAATTTTAAAAAAGTTAAAATTAAACTTAGATGAAAATATTTTTTTATTGAAAGTTGTAAATGAGTTTAAGTAAAGTTAATTATTATATTGGGATATGTGAGAAATGTGATATAAGTTAGTTATTATTTTGATAATGTGTGTAAGATGTGAAATAAAGTTTATTTTTAATGTTAAATTTTATGTATAATGTGATATGCCTGTTTAAAATTAAATCAGGTTAATTTTAACTTGCCAAACAAACAAACCCTAAATGATGAATTCTTTGGTTCTTCTATCATCGACCCATGGAATCAAAGAATCCCGAGCCAAGCAAAGAAAACAGAGAGATGAATTTTAAGGTGGGAAAATTGCAATGAAGGGCTTGGATTTCTTTGAGCTTAAATTATTTTAAAATATGAGAAAAGTTGGGGAAATACCTTAAATTACTTTAAGGTATTTAGGGATTTTCACCCAAGGCCTCAACTTTTCTCTTTACCGGGATATAACACGCAATAATTCAAACTCAAATTGATTTCATTCCAGGATTAAGAACAGATAACACTAGTTCATGTTTTTATATAGCCCTATTACATTTGAAATTCAAAATGCGGAAATAAATGCTGAAATAAATGCGGGAATAAAAATGATTACAATTATACCAAATACGAATGTCTAAAAAAGAAGTAAATAAATGAAATCAACCAAAAAATTAGAATATTCCCATTCAAATCAATAAATTGATTTAAATGGGGATTTCCAATCCACTAATCAGCCACCAATCGTGCCTGCTGCCAAATCTGTAAATATCAATCCTCCATCAAGATCGACGACACATGGTGAGATCTCGAATGTCAAGTGTAGACCCTGTCTGGAATAAATCGACGGTCTGATGTAATTGTGTCCCCACCATGGCCTCTTAACAAGCTTTGGGGAAAATCTCACCATGTTTGGTTGAATATGAGGGAAAAGCTGACTCAATTATAGGAAATGCCGCTAATCTCCGATCTCGTATTAGAGGGAAGGAGAAGGTTGAGTTCACTTTGGATGTATTTTATGCTTCCTCTGTTGTTGAATGGCTATCAGATGCGTGGCGTCTTCATCCTGATGACGAGGGCTAGTGGGTTGCAAAGAAATGATGTAATTTCATATGCCTCTAATTTGCATTTACACCATTTATAGCATTTGAATGCTTACATGTTCTAGTGTGTTTTTATCCTGGAAACTTACATATAATACACATGCATCATTTTATTGCTTGTTCCTGATTCTCCCACTTGCTTACATTGCAATATCTTTGGTCGCTTGGATGATTGATTTGTTGAAATTTTATGTGAGCAACCTATTAACTTCTTGTTATTGCCATTCATATCACCTCATTTGGCATCAGAATATCCATTTTTAATTTTTCTTTACCATGCAATTAATTTTTGATAACAATGTTACATGATGGCGTGTATGCACCATAACATCCTTTTCCAAGTATTGCCATATTTCTCTCAATTATGAGACATTAAGCAGTACGTTGGAGTAGCTTGGATGAATTATCATTTTTGTAAAGTTTCTTGAAATTTGGTAGTTTTACTTCTATTTAAATGTTGATTGTGTTGTAGAATTCGTAGCAATATGAAATTTTCTGTTGAACTTATTTAACTTGCTAGTTAAGCACAATTATTTCATCAAGCTTGATTGCATTTATCTGATTTCAAGTTTTTGGAGTCTTTGTTGTGGGTACTTTACCTTGTATTTTTGGTCAAATTGTAGTCTGCTTTTTAGCCCAATGTCAAATAACTGGCTTACTAACAAATCATCAAATTTTGTGGAGCTTTTTCCCCCCAGTGCACATTAAAATCATCAAATTTTGATGATTTGATTGTGTTCAGAAACCTTGTCAATCAGTTCTCTCTCTACTAGAATTTTTGCTTGTTAATTGCTAGGGCGGATAGTAGAAATTGACTGGGATATTTTTGTTAGTAATGTAAATGCATTGCCTATCTTATGAAAATGATTGGTCCAAAACTTATTATTGCATGCCTTCCCTTGATGCAGGAAGATTTTGCAGATGTATGTAAAGCTTTGAATCAGTAATATTAATTTGCAAGTTAATGCAATTAAACTTAAAATATTTTCTAAAATATATTTACATAATAGATAACAAGTTAAATCTTGCAACTTAATTTGATCATAATTTCAATTAAAATAGGATCTTTAACATAAGAATATATTAACACGTTTGAATTAAATTTAATAGTTCAAATTCGCGGTTCGGAATTAGATTAGGTTTTTCAAAAAGTATTCTAACAGTAATTTAAATTTCAAATATAATGTATGCCTCTCATGTAAAGCAAAATCAGGAGAGTTAGAATAAGAATCAGGAGCCTAACAGGCAATTTATTAAAATCTAAGTGACCTAGTTTAGAGTTGAATAATAAGTTGTGATAAGTGACAATGCTTATGATGCCATGTGGAGAGGAGTTGATGATAATTACCATGTGTCTAATAGATTGACTTATTTTGGGAGAGTTAGTTTTAGGATGTAATTGATCATTTTCAGCTGATTTCTTTCGTACTTAGAGAAGAAAAAAAAACTAAAGCTATAATTTAATCTCAAATCTCGTCTTATCTTATTCAGAGAAGAGAGAAAATCCTAGTTTAGAGTTTGGTTAGACTGCAACTGTGAGGTTGCGCGCGAAACTGCGAGGCTGCTTGGGGAATTGCGCGGAATTGCGAGGCTACGCACGGAACAGCGTGGCTGTGTGCGGAACTACAAGGCTGCATGGGGAATCACGCGGAATTGCGAGGCTGAACGTGGAACTGCGTGGCTACGCGTGAAACTGCGAGACTGCGTGTGGAACAATATGGCTGCACGCGAAACTGTGAGGTTGCGTGCGGAACTGCGAGGCTGCGCGCGGAATAGCGTGGCTGCAAGAAACAATGAGGTTGAGCGTGAAATTGCGGAAATGCAAGGCTACACGAAACAGCGAGGCTGAGCGCGAAACTGCTGGGCTGCGGGCGGAACTGCGGGGCTGTGCAGTGAAAAACTGCGGGGCACCGCGCGGAACTGCGAAGCTGCATGGGGAATTGCGTGGAACTAAAGGCGCGCGGAACTGCGAGGCTGGATGGGGAATTCCTGGAACTAAAAGGCGCGCAGAAATGCGAGGCTGCGCGGAACTGCGAAGCTAACCACGGAAATGCGATGCTGCACGAAAAAATGGGGCTGTGCGCAGAACTGCAACGATGCACAAAATTGCGGGGCTGCAAGAGGAACTGTGAGGCTGCGCGCAGAATAGCTTGGTTGCGCGCGGAAATACGAGGCTGCACTAAACTGTAAAGTTTGGCTTGAAACTGCGGGGTTGCACGAAACTGTGAGGCTACATGCAGAACTGCAAGGCCGAGCGCAAAATTGCGAGGCAGCATGCAGAATTGCAAGGCTGCATTTGGAATTGCAAAGCTGCGCGCGGAACAACGTGGCTGCACGCGAAATTGCGAGGCTGCGCATGGAACTGCGAGGCTGCGTGCATAACTGCGAAGCTGCACTAAACTGTGGGGATGTGCGTGGAAATGCAAGGCTGCACGAAACTGTGAGGTTGTATGGGGAATTGCGTAATTTTACTAAGCTGCGCGCGAAACTGCGAGGCTGCATAGGGAATTGCACGGAACTACGAGGCTGCACTCGAAGCTGCTAGTCTATGCTTGAAACATCGTGGCTACACGCGAAATTGCGAGGCTACGTGCGGAACTGTGAGGCTGCATAGGGCATTGCGAGGAAGTGCGAGGCTGAGCGTAGAATAGCTGTGCGCGGAACTGCGAGGCTGCGTGGGGAAATTGGTTGTGTGGGGAAATTGGAAGTACAAGGCTGTGTGAGAAACGTGGCTGTGCGCGGAACTGCGAGGCTGCGAGGAACTACGTGGCTACATCGGTAATTGCGTGGAATTGCGATGTTGCGCATGAAACAGCGTGGCTGCACGCAGAACATCGAGGCTGCGCTCGGAACTGCAATGTTGCATGGGGAATTGCGCGAAATTACGAGGTGGCTACAAGGGCAATTGCGCGGAATTGCGATGCTGCGCGCGAAATAGCGTGGCTGCACTCAGAACATTGAGGTTGCGCCTGAAACTACGAGGCTGCATGGGGAATTGCGCGGAACAGCGAGGCTGCATAGGGAATTGCACGAAATTGCGAGGCTTCCCTCGGAAGAGCGTGGCTGGGTGCGAAACTGCGAGGCTACGCGCGGAAATGTGAGGACGCATAGGGGATTACGCAGAATTGTGAGGTTCTGTGTGGAACTGCGAGCCTGCGTGCGAAACAACGTGGCTGCACGAGGAATTGCGAGGCTACGAGCGGAAGAGTAAGCTGCGCGCGAAACTGCAAGGCTGCATGGGGAATTGAGCGGAACAGCGAGGCTGTGCGCGAAATTGCGTGGCTGCACGGGGAACTCTGAAGCTGCGCGGGGAATTGCGAGGCTACGCGAGGAAGAGGTTGCACGAAACAGCGAGGCTGTGCGCGAAATTGCATGGCCACACTCGGAATTGCGTAGTTGCACAAAACCATGGGGCTATGCGTCAAAATGTGAGGCTGCGCGCGGAGCCGCGAAGCTGCAAGAAGCTGCTTGCGAAAATGTGAGGTTGCGCGCGGAACTACGAGGTTGCTCAGGGAAATGCGAGACTTCACATAGAACTGCGCAAGGCTGCGCGGGGAACTGTGCGAAACTGCAAGAATGCGCGCGAAATGATGATGCTACGTGCAAAACTAATTGGTTGCGCATGATAATGTGAGGCTGCGCGCAGAACTACGAGGCTGCGCGAGAAATTGCGAGGCTGCGCGCGAAACTTCGAGGCTAAGGCTGCGCTCGAAACTGTGAGGCTAAGGCTACGCGAAACTGTGTTGCTGGGCGGGGAACTACGTTGCTGCGCGGGGAAATGTGTTGCTGTGGGCGAAACTGCGAACCTGCGCCCAGAACAGCCGCGGGAACAACGAGACTGTGCCCGAAACTGCGAGGATGCCCGTTAAACTGCTTGGCTGTCCAAGGAACATTGAGGCAGCACGCAGAATTGCGAGGCAGCATGTGGAACTGCGAAGCTACGTGCAAAACTGAAAGGTTGCGCATAATTGTGAGGCTGCGCGCTGAACTGTGTGGCTGCCTCGCAGTTCGCGAGGCTGCACGCGGAATTGCAGGGCTACATGAAGAATTGTGAGGCTGCTTGCGGGGATCTGCGAGGCTGCTTGCAAAATTGCCAGGCTGCACAAGGAATTGCGAGGCTGCTCGGGGCACTACTAGGTTGTGCACAAGGATGCGTGGCTGCGCAAAACTGCGAGGGAACTACGTGGCTGTGCGCGAAACTGTGAGGTTGCACGTGCTGCACGGAAATGTGAGTGCACGAAAATGCGAGTCTGCGCAAGGTACTGCCTACTGCTCGCAGAACGAGGCTGCGTAGAAATGCAAGGCTGCATAAGGAACTGTGAGGCTGCACACAGAACTTTGTGGCTACGCACGAAAGTGCGAGGCTGCGTGGAACTGCGAGGCTATGCGAGGAACTGCGAAGCTGCGCAAAACTGTGAGGTTGAGTGCAAAACTGTGAGGCTACGCGCTAAACTTCGAGGCTGAGCGGGGAACTGCGAGGCTGCGCACGAAATTGCGAAGCTGCGCACGGAACTGCGAGGCTGCGCTGGGAACTACGGGCTGTGTGTGGAACTGCGAGGCTGCGCAGAATTGCAAGACTGCATAAGGAACTGCGAGGCTGCACGCGGATCTGCGCGGGCGATGATGCGATTGGTCATGGTCATCTGGATGTGTTGGGCAATGAAGATGTCGTCACGTCTGGCTAGGGACGGCACATGTAAGCAGACGAAAGGGATGATGAGTGGGAGTCAAAGTACAGAAAGGTGAATCAAATCGAATGAAAAAAAATTTAAGCAATTGGATAGGAGTTTAGGGATTCTCACCTAAGGCACAAGCCCTTCCATATCCGGGATATCGATTCATTCCAGAATTAACAGTTCCAAAGGAGAAGGCAAATAATATTCATTCAGTATTAAGGAAATAAGAATAGCAAAGAGACGTTTATATAGGCCTTCATATAAACTGATTTAATAAAAAAAATACATAATATAATAATTTTCTCGCACAAACGAGAAAATATTAAATAACATGTCTAAAATAACTAATATAGAATAAATGTGGGAAAATAAAATTAGGCCAAAATGGAATCTCTAATCAATCAGAATGAATAAGAGATTTCTAATCCACCAAGTCAGCAATCCGCAACATCCATTTTTTCAAATCTGTCCTGATAGTTAGTTGATCTAAATCGAAGCAGTGTGGTTGGACCTCGGCCGTCGATGATAAACTCTATTAGGAATGATCGTGGTGTCCCTTCTATTGTTCTTGGAGGAGGAGAAAAGGATGAGAAAGCCCCTGCAAAGCCCAATTTGGATATAGTAATGAAGTGCCAATAAGGAAAAAGGCCTTCCCTAATAGGAAAACATCAGAGCCTCTCCCTAAAAAAAAGCAAGGGAACTGAAGGAGAAGAATCACTCTCGGGAGGGGCTTATGAGTGGACGTGCAGCACTGAGCTCCCATTTAGCCTCAACTTTAAAGGAGACTTTGCGAGTGAAAGAGTGAAGATTGTTGTGAAGGTACAGAAAAACAAGAAACTAAAGAGTGCTTTCCCAACAACTATCTGAACTGGGGTTCATCCTGCTTGCTGAGATGGGGCTGGCAGAAGGGGAAGGCCTAGTAACAGAGACCTAGAGAAAAGATTTTAGGAGACCTCTACTTCAGACATCTATGCCAACTTCACGAACAGGGCAATTTCTATACTATTGTGCACGATGTTACATCATAGATAACAAGAAGTATTGCAAAGATGACATCGATTTTGGAATAATACAGCATCATTTATGATGTTAGGTCATTTGAGATGAATCAAAGCAAAATAGCAACATCGCTCCTAGAGGGGTCATCATTCACGATGTTAACTGGTTCTAAAATCCAAAAAAATGCCATTTTGAAGTCTTCCATAACAATTGAATTTCAGAATTCTGCAGATTCGCGGTATCCATGAATATAACAAGAGTTCCAGAAAATCATGAATATAATAAGAATTTCAGAAAATTATGAATATAATAAAAAATTTAGAAGACCAATAAAGAATTGAGATCTCATTGTATCTTTATTGAGAAAACCCAGAGCTTATAGAGTATGGAGTTTTAGGTATAGAATTTTTGAGATTGTCTTCACTCCATATTCTTGTAACTGATAGAGCGCAATGAAAACAAAAGATTTATGTAGCCGGCCCACCTAGTGGGATTAAGGCTTGGTCGTTGTTGTTGTTGTTGTTGTTGTTGTTGTCTTCCTCCATATTCTTGGAATGAGTGCCATCAGAATTTATTAGATAATATGCATTGGGTCTTGCTACCTTGCAAACGATATATGGACCTTCCCAACTAGGTTCAAGCTTTGGAACTCCAAGATTGCTACCTGTCATCTGTCGTCGCTTGAGAACGAGATCACCTTGGGAAAAATTTCCTGGTTTTACCTTGCAGTTGAAATAACTCTCAATGTGATGTTTTTGCTCTCTGCGTTTGAATGCAACTAATTGTCTTCTCTGTTCTAGAAAATCCAGATTAAGACACCATGAATCATTATTTTTTTCATCCACCCTTCCAAATCATCAAAACTGAAGTTTGCTGTAGCCTTTCCTCATCCACCCTTCCAAATCATCAGAACTGAATTTTGTCGCAGCCTCTACTCTGGGTGAGATGTGTTCCAACTCAGCAGGTATGACTGCATCCATCCCAAAAGCAAGCGATAAAAGTGACTCTTGAGTTACCTCAGATGGAGTCGTATTATAAGCCCAAAGAGCACCTGGAAGTTCATCAGGCCAGCAAGTTTTAGCCCCATTCAAATGCTTCTTTAGAATATTGAGGATATTTTTGTTAGCTGTCTTAGCTTGACTATTAGTGTAAGGATGCCAAATAAATGCGTATTCAAGATTAATCTGACGCCTCTCGCAAAAATCCCAGATTCTTTGACTTGCAAAAGGAGTATCATTATCAGTAATGATGACCGTAGAAATATTGTATCTGCATAGAATGTTGTCCCAAAGAAAGTCTTCTACACGTTGAGCAGTAGGTTGAACCATAGATTTAGCCTCAATCTATTTTATGAAATAATCAACAACAATCAAGACCCACCTGTAACTCGGTACAACAAGTGGCATTAGACCTAGAAAATTCTGCCCCCACACTGCAAAAAGCCAGGAAGAGTTGATGGGTTTAATCAAACCCATTGGCTGCTTATGTAGATCTGCATAATATTAGCATTGTGAATATTAGGCTAGAAAAATTTCTGTCGAAGAATGCGCATGACCGGACTTCGACCTGTGGCATGAGTTCCACATTCTCCTTAATGAACAGACTTCATGACCTTTGTCGCCTCTTCTAGTCTCAAACACTTCGTAGGTTGTTTAGAATATGATCTTCTGTATAGCTGACCATCGATGAGGACATATTTGGTACATTCTAGCTTTAATTTCCTCGCCTCCATTCGATTATTGGGTTGGACACCATCTTTCAAATAATCAATAATTTTATCCATCCTGCATGATGTTTTGTTAGTGCATTATACTTCTACCTATTCGTAATTAGGCTTATCAAATAGTTGATGCTGATGAAAATCGGGAGATCGTCTTTTTGCTAGTTAGTCAGTCACCTGGTTTTTTTTCTTTAGGGACATGAGTTAGAGAAAACTCCATGAGTTAAGAAATTAGAGAACGAACCTTCGCCAAGTATTTTTTCAAAATGTCCCTTGTCTCATAGATACGATTAACTTGATTAACTATCAACTCTGAATCACTAAAAACCCGAATATGTTGCACACCCAATTCACAGGCAAATTCAAGACTTGCAATGAGAGCTTCTTATTCAGCTTGATTATTGGTGACTTTGAATTGAAGTTATAGATCAATATAAAAGTAACATCAATTAGACTTGTCAAGAGAATGTCAACTTGTGACTGTTGTCCAGAGGTGCCATCAACATGCAGAGACCAAGGTATTACTTTCTTTTCAATTGGCTCTGATTCTGAGATAGTTAATTCTGCCACAAAATTAGCCAGAGCTTTCGCAACATATTTAACTTCGAATTCGCCAAGTTCAATAGACCACTTAAGCAATCTACCTGAGACCTCAAGAGTATGCAGTATCTTAAAGAGTAGTTGATCAGTGACAGCCTGAATAATATGAGATTGAAAGTATAGTCGCAACTTTCTAGCAACCATAAGAAGTGACAACCGGAAGTGTAATGAAGCCAAGGGCTGGACCCTCTCTTCAGAAAAGCCCAAAAGGGTAAGGCCTTTATGGAGAAGGTTTGTGTCTTTGAGGCCCATATGGAGGAAAGCAGACTCAAACAGGATGTCTGTCGCTCTTTTAGAATAGATTAGAACTCGCCAAACATCGGAATCGGTAATATGAGGTTTACAATGGGGTCATTATAAGAATTATCATTGTTGGGGAGATCTTCTTTGGAGAAGATGAGAGGGATGGAGGTAGAGACTTGTTGAGAAATGCTGCTGATTTCGGCAATTTGGTGGTGAGCAATAGTAGAGTCAACGCTGAAAATTGCATTGATAGTTCTAGCGGCCGGGGCATATGTTCGGCTTGGAGGATCCAAATCAGGCGCTACTGTGGGGCATATGTTTCCCTGAGCCTAGCCGGAAGAACTCAGAACTTTTAACCACATAACTATTAATTACTCTCCCTTCTGTGTAGCTGCTGGTGTACCTAAATATATTGATGGGATGAGTCCTACAACTCAGAACTTTTAACCAAACTCATATGAAAATATCAGTACATTAGCATATTAGAATTATAATAAATCAAACATGAATTTAACAATAATATCAACAACAATAATAATAATAATAAGAGCAATATCAATAACAATAACTATAGCATGTCTTTTTTTTCAATCTTGATTTATTTTATATTCCTTTAAGTTAGGGCCCTGGAGCTACTTTAGACTGTTGTCCAATCTTTACATCTCAATGAAGAATTACTCTTATCAGTAGTGCAATGGGAAGACCTCTATATCAATATCAATCTATGGTCATTCCAGGAATTACTTCCATTAGTAGTGTAATAGGAAAACCTCTAAAGAAATTACTCTCATCAGTAGTGCAATAGGAAAACCTCTACATATATCTTTCAACTAAGATTTTACTAAATTTAAAGAAAATAAATTTAGTATGGATTTGAAAACACCTACAAATAGCTATAACTAGGTTATTAGTCCCTAAGGCATACAATTGAAATAAAATGATCTTTTTTTTGTTAACTTGCCTAAGAAAATGATAATATGCATCAAGCTATATATATAAAAAAATTTATACATTTCATCTTAAATATGAAAAGAGCGTAAGGTGATCATATGAAAGTATAAACTGAAAAGCTACAATAAAAATAGAGAAAATAAGAGATAGCATGATGACTTAAACCCCTTAATCTGTAGCTCGAACCAACATCAAATCTGTAGAAGTCTAAATGATACCTTCATACAAGACTCGTCCAATCAGAGATCCCTTCGCTAGCTAGGTAAGCGGCGACATCAGTAGCATGGTGGCAACAGTGGCTATACAGAGGTGGCTACACGGTGGTGGCGGTGGTGGCGGTGGCAGCGGCGGTAGCAAACTATACTATGACAACGGTAAAAGTGGTTTCACGGCAGCGGCGGCGGCAACCAAGGTAGCCAATGGTTAATCCAATGGGTTTAACGGTGCAATATTGTTCTCATGGATTTCACCACATACTTTATGATTTTCTTTAGGCTAGCCCATGAAATAAGGAGAACTAGAAGGCAAGCCTATGAAGTAAGGAGAAGTAGGGGGCAAGCCATGAAAAAAGGATGAGTTGAGTGGCCCACTATAACCAGTTGTTTAGCCACATGGGGATCAGGGGGTGCAGTTGCACCCCCTGATGTTTTTTTTAACTTACAACTCTTAAATTTTTTTTTTTTTTACTTTTAGTCCTTAATTTTATGTGATAAATATTATGTCATAAATTGAGATAATAAGCTGAAAAAAATAATATTAGATTAATAAATTATTTAGATAATTTATAATTTTAATTTTTCATATATATATATTTTTTAATTATGTAATATATAAATCATATAAATGGACTTCATGTTAGTGAGAACTCATTCAACTTAAAGAATTTATTACATATCTTATATTTAAATTAAGAAATTATTATATAGCCCTAATAAATAGTCAATTAACTGTTTATAATTTAGAGTTTTAATTCACTAAATA
The DNA here is from genome assembly GCA_002786265.1 of Apostasia shenzhenica. Lineage (NCBI taxonomy): Eukaryota > Viridiplantae > Streptophyta > Magnoliopsida > Asparagales > Orchidaceae > Apostasia > Apostasia shenzhenica. The sequence goes on from KZ454132.1 coordinate 2,404,682, forward strand.
TTTAATGAACTAGTACTTAATTCATTGAATAATTTAGTGTATTAAAATTTTAATTTATGAGTAGCTATTTTATTAGTTAGTTATTTGAGATATGTAATCTTTCACTTTAAATGAAATATAATTTAACTTCTAATCTTAACTTTTTAGAAAAAAAAATATATTAAAAATAAGATAAAAATATATTGTAAAAAAATTATTAATAATGATAAAAAAATATATCAATTAATTACCATAATTCACTTATAAGTAAAGTTTATAGAAGATTATTTATGTTAGTTTTATGATAATAAGAATTTTGAATTTTTTTAATTATTTTATAATTTAAATAATTTTAAATTTTTATATTATTGTTATAAATAATTTATTTGACCCCTATGTTTTGAGGTCTTGGCTCCGCCACTAACTATAACTTGTCACCCTAATAGAGTTTTAGGTCAACGTGACCCGACATACATATCTTTAACCTGAAAATAACCCAAAATATATTTTACTCAAATAAATAAAAAAGAAAATCTCATTCTCTCACATACAATAATACATCATAATAGCTAATAATAGAAAGATCAAATGAAACTCCTCTAAGCTTAAGTCTGATGCCGATATTGGAACTGTATTACGAATATTCTATATCAAGGCACCTACTATGAGTACTAAAGGTGCTCGTGTAACCCCATTTGCATATTTGCCAATTGACTTGATTTGTTGATTCACGCTTACCTACGAGGTACATGAACTGCTGGGATGAGTCGCGCGATTTTTAAGGTAAACAATAGTTCTACGCATCATAGATACAAACTGGTTCTATGATATTTTAATATTCTATATCAAGGCACCTACTATGGCCTTGTTTGGTTGGAGGATGAATTTGGGTAAGGAAAGAGAAAATAATTTATTTTATAGAGTTGATGGGAAAGAAAATTATTTTAATATTGGGAGGTGTGTAAGATGTGAAATAAAGTTGATTTTAAGGTTGGAATTTGTGTTGGATGTGAAATAAAGTTGATTTTTAAGGTTGGAATTTGTGTTGGATGTGAAATAAAGTTATTAAAATTTATAATAAATTTAAAATATTATTAAGATATTTTTTTGCCTTTTTTTGGGCTCATGCCAAACAAGGCCTATGAGTACTAAAGGTGCTCGTGTAACCCCATTTGCATATTTGCCAATTGACTAGATTTGTTGATTCACGCTTACCTACGAGGTACATGAACTGCTGGGATGAGTCGCGCGATTTTTAAGGTAAACAATAGTTCTACGCATCATAGATACAAACTGGTTCTATGATATTTTAATATTATGATATAATGGGCTGGTTTGGCAAGCTTCTAAATTTAGCCAAAATAATATTTTAATAATATTTTAAATTTATTATAAATTTTAATAATTTTATTTCACATCCAACACAAATTTCAATATTAAAATTAACTTTATTTTATATCTAACACAATTCTAACTTTAAAATCAATTTTATTTCATATCTATTATTTCATATCCTACTCATCTGTAATATATTTAATTTAAGTCTTTAATTTATCGCTCTTATCTTAGCAAGCATATATATATATTTCTCTTTTTAGTATCCAACTTATTATATTTTTCATAAAAATAACCTTCTTATTAGACTTTCAAAAGTCACATTCTTTACATTACAAACTACTTTTGGACTCTTGTCGACCACTATATATTCCCATTGCTCTTGTGTTTAAACTAGTTTTTATAATTAATTTTCTTCTCTTTAATTTTTTCTCGTGCATCTTGTTTCCACCACTGAGCATCTTTATTATTTGAAGTTTTTCCTTTAAATTCTCTCATCAAATCCTTTGCATCATTTATGTAAGATCAGTTTTCTTCTCAATATCCCACTACCTAAGTTTTGAACTCTTCTCTTAAAGATATTTATATTCTCATCATTTAGATTCCACTATCGAGTCTGGTGGCACTACTTCGGCATATTATATCTTCTTCAACTTTTCATTTTGAAATATAAGATCATTAAACGATATTGGATAGTCAAATTTTGACTTGGAATAACTTTACAATATTTAGAATCCAAGCAATCTTCTTTCTTTGCAAGGAAATAATCAACTGCGTTTTTGATTTCTCGTTCTTATAAGTATTAAATACTCAACTTTTTTTATGTTGAAATATTCAGATTTTTTGAAAAGGATATTAACAATCATAAATTTATAAGCTAAAGAAAATTTCAAAATAGTTTTACATTCCTCATTAGTCTTTATAAAATCATATAAACTATGAATGCTATTAAATTCATCACAAATACTTTCGACATGCCTATTTAAATCTCGTCCAATAAATATCCTATTCTCGTGAGATATCCCTTGCATCAAATTTTTTAAATCATTGCAAAAATTTTTCTTTATATTCACATCCAAACCTCCTTTATGGGCATATGCATCCAAGCCTCATCTATTTCTTTTAATTTCTATTATGTTATCTTTTAAATTCTTATCTAGAATTATACTCACCTCATTACTAGTATTATTCTTATCCCAGTACTAAAGCTTGAAGCCTAAATTATCAATTTTTTTGGCTCTCATTTATTTTGTTTCCTGAATACATAAAATATGAATCTTCATATGAATTATGATTTCCATCAACTCCATTAACTTGTACATTAAAGTTTTTATATTTCAAAATATTAGTTTTATCTTTGTATCTTGGACTAGCTTTTTTACCTGTAATATCCATGATGTAAAAATTCTTGCTCACTTTTCACTATGAGCACCGTTGTAGTACCCCTTGAATATTTTTCATTGTATTCAAACAACACTGCACGTGACTTTTAGGGAACGCTATAATTGTAACGCAAATTCTTAAAATATTCATATCATATTTGTTAGACAAGTTTTACGCTGACTGTTGACTGCCTAGCGTAACCCTAGCTTTAGCACATCTTCTCATTGTTCTTGCATTTTACACACTTTCCATAAGCCTTTTTTATTTCTAAAACTAATGGATAGCTTTTCTTCAATTCTCTTGAAGAAAAGGAAAGGACTGTTTTTGTTGTGATTTATATGAAGTTTGTGAAGCCATGCATTATAATCTGCATGGGTACTATTCATGGACTTTGTTGTCTGGGTATTTTCATAATTGAGTTTTTGAAATTCATAATTGAGTTTTTGGTTCAAAATTACTGCAGGTTTTCCCTGTTGAGTTACTGTTGATTCGTCCATTCTATTTGAATCTTCATGACTTTCCCTTCATTTTCTTTCCAGGTAGTATTTTTGCAGGCTTCACATGCTTAAAGGAGATCAATGGTACTATGATGATGACAACTGATAACAACTATACAGTAGCTGGTGAAGGTGGTGTCTCTAGCATGCTGTCCTGCTTGCTTTTATTTTTTATTTCATCCATTTGCTCTTGTCCTCTTATACATTGCTTTTGTTTGCTTTTGTAAAACATTGATTATACATCTATGGTTTCTCTTTTATCTATGTAGATTTCAGTTGCTTTTGTGGTAATTCACACTAAAGTTAGAGATGGTAGTTAATAATCATACCTATGGTACATTTAGGATCGATATCTGAATATAATGACAAAATAGCACACAAATCTACGTGATTCGGCATTTTTTACCTACGCCTACACAAAGTTACTAGGAAAGTTCATCGTGACCCTTGTTTATGAAGTACAGTGGCAACCAATTTACAAAGTAATCGTAGCTCTCAATAACTAATCATATTGATTCCTATTTCTTCGAAAATCGAATTTTACAAAATTATAATATATCTTTGAATATATATTCTTCTAAAAAATTTACATGACAATGAACAAAATTATTAGTAAGAAGCTAGCCTTTCATTTTGAAAAGTAAAACTGGGCTTTGTTAGAAGGGAAATATCTGGGGTCCCAAATTAAAGCCTATTATATAAATGGACACACATTAACCCAAGAACATACGACTTTTCGACCGTCAATGGGGGATAATTTTGTACGTGCATTTCCAATAGGCTTCACTCCAACACATAGTACATCAACCGCCGGTAGATATCCGTATCCTCAATAATATGTGAAACGCGGCACTTTGACCTGTTTGGAGGTTTCAGGCGTTGGCGAAATGACGGATGACGAAATCTTCGCCGAGAAAATAGAAACAAGAAGACGGGGTTGACGCTTCAGTTATGGCGAGATTCAGAATTCTGAGAGGTGGTTATGATGAAACTGGCTTCTGCCTGTACTACGGAGTGGCCTATTAATTAATTCAAGCAGCTATTATATGGACCTGTGGAAGGTGAAATGCATTCCAACCTGGCTGATTTTGGATTCTATTGAGAGGGGGAGTCCCACTGATCCTTGTACCTGCATGATTTAAAGCCTGCAGGCTCTGAAGAAACTCATATTTCTCCTGTAAATGGCCTTACAATCTGATCCGACGATCCAATCCATCCATCTGACTAACAGAGACAGTGGAAGATGCAACATTAATGCGAAATTGGCAGAATTATGAAAGTTTTGATCAGTTGGAGCTAACAGCATATGGCTGTTTTTCATGTGGAAATTGTGTTCTGATTTGTGGGTGATATTTATATAAATATTTGGAGATCTGATTATATCCATGTATTAAATATTCTGACTGGCATGAGAAATATAATCTATTTTTGATGTGTTTGTCATTAGTTTATGAATGTAAGCATATTGTTTAACACCATGCTGATCTATTTTCTGGGCATTGACATAAAAAGGCTCTGTTTGGTAATAAGAAAAAAAAGAAGATTTGGTTGGAATTTTTAATGATTTTTGAAAAATGTGTATGATGTGAAATAAAGTAAGTTGGTTATATTAAAAATTGTGTATGATGTGAAATAAAGTTGATTGATTTATTGAGAATTGTTTTGGATGTGAAATAAAGTGATTGTTTAATGTTGGAATTTGTGTAAGATGAGATATAAAATAATTTTTAAAGTTTTTTTAAAATAAATTGAAGATTTTGGCTATGAGTAATTTTAGTCATGATTTTTAGTCCATTGTCAAACAGGTCAAAATAACCCTTCAGATTATCTTATTTATGTATTAACCATTTAGCTCTTTGTATTTATTTTTGATATTTTTTTCTGTTTGCGTTCTATTTTTTAGAAATTATCGTCAATCTTTACAAAAAATAAAAATAAAATAACTGCCTAACAGAGAAATTGATATGCTATGTAATTAGAAAAAATACTCCAATTGGGCCAACCCCCAGCCCATTACGTTCAAACTACTCCAGTTGGGCCAAAACTCTGGCCCAACAATTTGTTCAAAGTTAGTAAATCTCTCTTATCAAATTCAACTGATTCATGAAATTGCTCGGAAAATAAATTAAAGTACAATAAAAAGCTAGATTAAATCCCAAATCTTTTTTAATCTACTAATTTTCCTTCTTAGATATGATGATTGAGGATTTCTTCAAAATTATGTCTATAGAGATTCAAGGATTATTTATGATCAATCGATCTTCAACTTCCCTTTTCTTCTCATGCAACATCAAGTCATTCTTGGGATATCGAAATAAGAAAAGAAAAACATTGGATAACATTTCAGTTGTTAAAATTTTATCTTTATAAGAACAATGATAACAACAAAATCTTAAGTCTTGATGCGAGGTTTAAAATAGTACTAATTTAATAATAATAATAATAATAATAATAATAAATAATAATTTTTTATTATTTTAGATAAATTTGAATATAAAAATATTATTTTATTTTATATACTCAATAAATATTAATAAAAAAATCAACTTTATTTTATATCTTAAATCAAAATGCTAGAATCGAGTATTTTACTGTAGGATGCGAAATAAATTTGATATTTTTATAAAAATTATTAAGTATGTAAAATGAAATAATATTTTTTTATATTAAAATTTATGTAGAATAATTAAAAAAATATTTATTATTATTATTTTTTAAATTTTACTATTTTATTCATGATTTTGGTCCTCGCGCCAAACATGGCCTTAATCTCAACTATTAAAGTCAATTACATGAAATTTAAGTAACACTCATGACCACAAATTAATGATTTAAGGTAATTTTTTATAATTTTTTCAGAGCAAAAGTCATTATTTCAATTTTTTGACACCATAATCTTATTTATCATATTGCAAGAATAATAAAATTTACAGCAGCTTAAGTTTTTAGGTCTGTTAATAACCGGAGATTTAATGTATATAGTGTGCGAGTTAGATATATTTAAGTTTAAATTGAAATATATTTAAAGAATATATAAAAATATAAAATTATTTTTCAATTATAACTATAGCCATTATCTTAAATTTTAATTTTTTTTTTGTCAAGTGATCGTGTGTATTATATAGGATCATATATTTCATTTTGAAATTTTAAAAAAAAATTAAAATAAAATTAATTTTTTAAAAAAATTTTGCAGAATATAAAATAATATTATTTTAAAAAAAAATTATATAAAATATAAAATAAAGTGAATTTTAATATTAGAATTTGATTAACTATTCTCTTTACTGGTGACTAAAAACACAGAGGAAGCTTTCGCCAGCAGTTCTATGCCCAAAGATAGCTAATTTCTAATTAAAAAATTATGTAAGATATAAAATAAAATTAAATTAAAATTTAAAATTAATCTGATTTAATATTAAATTTGTGATCTCTATTAAAGTTATTCTAAGTAAAGAGCAATGTTTTACAAATCAGATTGGACTAACCGGTTCAACTGATTAAATCGTGAACTGGTGGTCTAAATGATCCGATCAAATCTCAAAATCAGTTCCACATTAAATCAGGATTGGACCAACCCGAACAGGGTCGAGCCAAAAAATCAGTTGATCGTTGCAGTTGAACCAGCCATTCACAAGTTTTTTTTGAGGCACTCTAGCTACAAAATAATATGAAGGGAATTTTATACTTTTCTTTTGCAACGTGAAATTAAATCTTACTATGCATTATATAAGAGTGATAGTGAAAAATATTTTCTTCATTTTATTTTTATTTAATTAATTTTTACAAAACTATATCTCATCATTTGTTACTCATAAAAATAGGCTCTAAAATATCAAAATTTAATTCTTAATTTTTAAGAATACTTTTTACTTTTTATTATTTATAAAAATAATTTTATAATTTTTGTTATTTGATAATTTTTAAAAAAATTAATATTATTAAATTTTAACTTTTAAATTTAATAATAAATAATTATTGTATTTTATGATGTATTGTACTTATTATTATTATTATTATTATAAAATAATATTTTATAAATATTTATTAAATTATTAAGGTTAGATTTCGATTTGAACTCAAAACTTAAAATCTTAAATGTATGTAAAGTCAAAAGTTGAGGTATGCAATTATGCATGGCTTTGCAAATTTCACCATGAGCCGCGCATGCTTCCAGCTGTTGGCAGCTGCTCATCTAGTACTTTTGATGCCATCATCTCTCTCTCTCTCTCTCTCTCTCTCTTCTTTCTCTCTCTAAGGTTGGACTTTTCAGGAAGGAGTAATGTACACAGCAGTGAAAAGTATATGGTTTTCTTTGTAATTTTTTTTTTCCATTTTTCCGGCATCTGCGCTTCTTTTGGGCCTGCCCGTCTTCTTCATGCCGTCGGCAAGAAGCAGAGCAGAAAGCGACCGAACGGCGAAGAAGCTTCAACGGTTTTCCTCAGAGAGCAGGAGGGGATCGAGGGCTGCCCGAGCTGCCCGTTTGTGTTCCTTCGGGCAGGAATTATTTGGGGTTCCCCGCCCGCCTGCAGTGCTCCATATATATTCCTATTCCATTTTCCATCTCCCATCTTCCATCTCCCATCTTCCATCTCTTTCTCTCTCTATCTCGTGCGTGGGCAAAGTGAGAGAAAGCAGGAAGAAAAGCAGAGCTGGTAGAAGAAGAAGAATAGTGGCAGGTGGAAATAAATGGTACCTGGCCGGTCCGGGAGAACTGAGAAGAAGGCGGAGTTATGTGAATATGAACGTAAAAGGGGTAGTAATTTGTAATTTCACCACCCGTATGCGTAGCCAAGAGAAGGAAGTAAATCGTTTGGTGGGTATAGGAATTGGATGGGAGCTGGGATTCCGATGGCCTTTTGCCAGGCTAGCTTGCAAGGTTAGAAAAAAGAAAAACGATAAATTATTTAATTTAATATTATGCCAAATTAATTAATACATGGCTGTATATTTTGTGCACGAAAATAAATAGTAGTTTGACTTTCTAAAAACTTAAAGTATTACTTACAACAGCATAATATTGTGCGAGTACGTGATTCGATCGCATTAGTTTCTGTAATAGATATCGCATAATTTGGTGTTAAGAAGGCCTCTGCAATGACATTCTGCAAAGAAATTTTATTGTATTAAAATACAAAACACACACAAGGGACCAAACGACAGCGCAAATACAAACTCGGAGACCCAAATCTAGGCTTTTCAAAATGTGAGACTTATTTGCAGCGTCATTCTAACCTCAGAGGCCCCTGTGCAATTTACCCTTATAAATAATTATAGGTAGAAATGTAGAAGAAATATTGGGTGCACCTAATTAAATGCCAAATCATGTACATATCGCACTATCTTTAAGCCTACACGTATAAAATAGTGTACACATATCAGCTTGCATTACACCAATTGCATGTAGATCTTCATTCACGATGTGGATCCGTGACACGTGGAGATAAGAATAGTATGAGATATGAGACTAGGTATATAGCTAGAGTACTAAAAAAAGAGATAAGAAAAGCATGAGGAGAATTTTGGGGGAGAAATACGAATTGAGAAGCAATTTTTTTTTTTTTTTTGGATGTTCCTTTTTGAGTGAAATTGGATCTAAGATCACCTTCACTCTAAAGTTTGTAAGGAAACTAATTATCATTCAAAAAACAAGATCATTGTAATTAATTAACTTTATAAGAGAGACAAAGTTAGAACCGAGAACCTCTACTTTCAAGTAAATTATTATTCTACATTTGATATTCAACAATGAATTATGATAATATATATATATATAGGAATGATAGTTCTAGCTCATTGAACTGGTCTTTTGAATCAGAAGATGTGCAATCATTAATTTTGGCGTGTGAATTTCGGCCGGATTCAAGTGGCTCATGCAAGTGATATGCTCCCATAAGTTTTAGGTATCTTTCATCATGATTGAGAGAACAATTCAAGAGTGGATGAACTCTTGGTGATCATGCATGCATAAGCTATTAGAGAGAAGCTAAAATGTAGACAGAATCTCTTGTAGGAGAGATTTGTACGTTTGTTACATGAAGAAATATTGTCCAAAATAGGAGCACTAATAATTAAGAAGTTGGAATATTATAATTTCTCTAATCTATTGGCCTAAGCTTTTTAATTGGTAGATGTCCTTTTATTTTATGTTTAACCCAACTTATGGGAATTACGATAGATCTCCTAACAAATAATATCAGAGTTGATATTTGACTCCCTCAAGCTCTACTTGGTCGATCGATGCCAGCTATATTCTCCGATAAATTAACTTGCTCTGTAAATCTGTGTGAATAATCGTACATCTTTTTTCTTAACAGTTCCTTCCTGTATATATATTTATTAAAAGTAAATTATAAGACGCAACATTAATGCTCTCCCTCATTGCTCATGATGCTGTAGGCTTCCAGCAATTCTTGATCATCTGAATAAATGATGACCCACAAAGAAAGAGACAAGAGAGAGAAAGGAGCTGCAAAGTTATACATATCTACAAGACCGAGGTCCCCCTCAATATTGCATCTATCTATCAATCGCTCTCTCTCTCTCTCTCTCTCTCTCTCTCTCTCTCTCTTTCTCTCTCTCTCTACCGCCCCTTTATCTTTCAAGCCCCACATCATCATCTTCAGAAGAAACACTAGCTTCTTTTCTCTCTCTCTCTCTCTCTACCCACATTGACCTGCAGGGTTGCCCACACCTCCCTACTCACATGCTTCTTATTTAACATGGCCGCAAAGAGTACTAGTTTATAATAACAAGATAGACGCGGATCAACCAAAGAGAGAGGGAGAGGGAGAGGGAGAGAGAGAGAGAGAGAGGAGGGGGGCAGCCCACGTAGCAACATCAGAGCACTGGGATTTAACCCCTTCTCCTTCTTATTCTTCTTCAAAATGGAGGTCGACATCAAGTACTGCCGACCCCTAACAATGAAGTGTGAAACCCTAAAAGGAGTGGGCCAATGGCTTTGGCCGCAGCCCATGCCGTAGATTTAGCTTTTGCACTGTGAATAAGTCTTCCGTCCATGCGATGGATTGATAGCGAGATCATATCTTATATATATTCTATGCGAGCAAGAGATTATGTAAATTGTTCTCAATTTTTAATATTTTTTATGAGTTAATTAGGTCCCCCGATGATATTTTGTGCCTACTGTCATTAGTTCTTGATGTCAAAATAGTTGTTAATTGGATGGACTTTTGTTGGTGATATTAATCAACTAGATACACTATAAAAAGGTTGTTCGATCAACTGGGGTCTCTCTTGTTCTCGAAGTGAGGATTAGATTTGTTCTCTTTGAGACTTGTTCAAGTATAAGCTCTTACTCGACTACCATCAATAATTAAGGACAAAAAAAGAAACAAAATACAAAATAACTATCACCTTAATTTTTGTAGCAGGATCATGTACAAATGAAGTTACAATATTAATTAATGACACAAACTCGAGCGCCTCTAGCTCCCTCCACTTGGAAAATGTTTTCTGATTACTTACCTTTTGGAAGGTGGAGAGTTTCTCATATTTGAGCTTAAATGAATAATTATCTCACATTAAATATTCAATAAAAAGTTGAGTTAGATACATATTTATTTAAATAATGACTCTTATCTACTAATTTAATCTCTCTTCTAAGATGTCGGGTCACTATTTAGTTGTGCATATTCATGAGCCCAACTTAAGCCTGCTCTAGATATTATTTCTTCCCAAATCTAATGCATGATCATGATCAAAATTCCATACGAACAACTGCCTTATAGGTGTTACTCTATAGCACGCCTTTGACCTGATTTAAGATCATATAATGGGAAGCAAAAGATTTCTTGTTAATTTTATGATGATTTAGAGTGATATCACCGAAACCTAGACTTTATCTCATAATTAATTTATGTTTTTATGAAAGTAGTGTTACACTTGAATTGAGTCATGAGAGTTTTGTTATCAAATATCTTCCTAAAAATTCAGTAGTTTAATAAAAATATTAATAAAAATATTTTTAGAGAATTTTTTTTTTGGCCCAAACAAAAAATAATTATAAAGTGTAGGGAATAATTTAGATAAACATGAAAAACTTTCAAGTATAAGAATGGGTGAATAATTAATAAAGTTGAGCAGGATTGGGCTCAGAGGTCGCAGTCCACAAGGATAGAGTCGGTCCCCCTCCTAGTAGGAGGCAGTAGGGGAGGGTTTGTAATGAGTTTGTGCTCAATTGAGTGAGTCCAACTAAATTTGAAATTAAAAGTTTTAATTTTAAATTAAAATCTACCAAGTTCTTTAAATTTTATTTTATTTTAGTTTATTACTGATCTCACTTTTTTACTTTAAATATGTGTGATGCACATTATGTGCTACATATACCGTTTTATATATATATTTGTGTGTTGTGCGTGCATGTATTATTTTATATAATATGAAAATAATTTTAACTCAAATTTATGTTAAGTGAGATTCGAGTTTCAAGCATTGTTGACGATGGAAGCATCACGTTAATCTTAATATTTTCAAATGTTATAATTCCTCTAATCTCAATATTTTTAAATCCATAATTTTTATATATAATTTACACTTTCATGTAATATATCTAAGTTAATTAATGTATGTTTAATGGCTTATAAAGAAAATTAAGTTATTCACGTTAATTTATATTTTAAATATCAATATTATTATTTATTATAATAATTTTAACACTTGAAATATATTTTTGTCTATTACATAAACTCGATCACTTAACTCGAATAAACTCAATTTCATGAACTCGGATGATTGTAACTCGACTTGAACTCAAAAAGCTAAAATTCAAAATGAGATCAGCTTGCTCGAACTCGACTCGCTTGAAGGCCTAATCAAATCCATCCCATTTAAAGTCTATATGCAAACAGCAATATATTTCAGGAACTCGAATTAAATTTATCATTAATTTAGCTTTTTCTTCCTTAAGAATCTTATTTGTGAAAGTTCGTGCAGAAAATAAAATAAAATAAAATAAAAATAATTTATATTTTCAGAGGCTACTAAGTCCAATCATCATAAATTAATTAATATGCATATCAAACACTTTTGTTTCCTCATTTAGCCTTGTGAATCCCACATAATTAAATTATGTGCCACTCATGTAGTTCCCTTTCAGGAATCGCCTCAGGTGCTAGAAGATGATTATTTTTATTTTATTTTATTTTACTTTTATTTTATTTAATTATTTTGTGATGAGAGGGACCCACATGAAATAGGATTTTTTTTGGTGTGGGAATAGTAGAGCTCTTTATCTTCACGTGATTGATTATTGGAGCCCTCAACGCAAGCTGACGTGGCTCGACGAAGTCATCAGAGCCCACTCTCGTTCATCTCTTCCAACCTTCTACTTCATTTTATTTTTTTATTTTTTTAAATCGGGATAGATTAAGCTCATATTACATGAAGGTCTGTAAAATTTGAAATTCTTTTATATGGGTCTGAGAGATAGGCTCTTCTTTTTTTCATTTCTTTTATAAAATTACTCAAAATACTCTAAACAAATTATATTATCATCTTTCTGTGCATCTTCTTCGAAACAATTAAATAGTAGGGCAATACACTGCTTTATTCCCTTGAACATTGTGATGAAAAAAATTAATGTTCAGTCGACAAGCTGCTTTACTAGTAAAGCAGTGTATATGGCATATGCTGGGTTTAACGAGCTTGGAGATGGGGACTACTGGGTTTAACGGTAGCCTTATCTACTAATCTGTAAATGATAAAAACTAGTGTCAATAAGTTTTGAGTTGCCACAATGTTGGTAAAAGAATTTATTTTTTCTATATATGACGCATATAAAAGGGGAGCGAGGTTCTCTTCCCACGGTATATTTACCATGAGATTCTTGAGAAGTTATCTCAATTCGTAATAAGATGATCTCTTATACTACATTAAAATTGTGTAAAAATCGTCATTTCAATTTTACCTTTAAAATTTCTCTAAATTACATTTTTGATTACTAATTTTTCGATTTGTCCTTTAAATATTTACTATTATCTTTTCAGCATTTTCGATTTTGGCCTTTAAATGTTTATCTCTTATTTATCTTTTACTTATCTAGACATTCTAAAAATAAAATAAAATAAAATAATATATAAAAATAAAGATTTTAAAAATAATAATAAAGTTTTATTTACCTTAAGATTACATATGTTGTTTAGTGAATTTATTTATTTTGTTTTTGCATTTTATTATTATTTTATTTTTGCAATCATTTCTTGATGTTGCATATTAACCAAAATTTTCATTTATTTAAATTATTTTTTATTTTAATTGTTTACAAATGACAACTCAGCATGCAGACATGAAAATGAAATGCTTTCTTTTCTGTTATCCGATTCTCCAGTTTTTTTTTTTAGAGTCATTCATTTTTAGAAATAGAAATAAATATATTATTTTTATTTTTATTTTTATTTTTCGTATAGTCTGCAAGTATTTAGAAACTTGTTAAAACTTAAAATTGAGTACAGAAACTTAGATGATATCTATTATTATTATTATTATTATTATTATTATTATTATTATTATTATTATTATTGTACAAAAGCTGGCTTCTTTATATTAAGCTGAGTTAAAGTCAACTGCAGCCTGAAACAAAAAATAAAAATAAAAATAAAAAACAAAGATAGCAAAATTTTGCTAGGATTTGACCGGAAGTTATTCAATTTTAAATTAATGAAATTTTATTTATTTTTTCGTACATAAAATATTTTTAAAAAATGCATTCAAAACAATTAAGATTGGAATGACATTTCAAATTGGCCTCATTTTTTTAAAAAACTTTAGTTTTAGTCTTTAAGATTGTAAAAATATTATAATTTTAGTCTTTTTATCTAAATCTCATATTTTTTGCTGTCCTTCCTAATAAAAAAAATATAAAAATTGAATTTTTTAAACTGATTTAAACTATTTACAATTTTTGTCCTCTCCTTTCTAAAAAAACTGCTAATTCTTGCTTTCTCTTCCTTAAAAATTAAAATTTTAAAATAATATTACCATAAATTAAAAAAATAATATTTATGAATAATATATTAATATAATGCTAAAACTTTTGAGGAGAAACTAAACCGTTTTTACGGTGACATAGCACCAAATTATAGTTTTTCGAAAGTTGAGCTAATTTATAATGTTCTTCTTACCTCAGGGCCTTGGTTACAATTTAACCTAAAAGATAGCATAGCGAAGAATCTCCGGGTTCAATGGCATCCTGGTCTAGGTTCAGCTCCCCTTCCTCTGGGCGCGCTATTTGTCTGGCTCTCGGATCCAGCGGCTGACGCTCAACCATAATGGGCCGGTGGGCCCCAACCCACGGGCCCGAAGGCCTACTGCCTGGAAGTTACGAAAACGAGATATTTTTGCCAGTTAAAAATAACGGATTCCACTGTAATACGTATATACACACATAGAAAAATAACGGATTCGCGCCACTTGACGACCCGACCCACGAACCCCACGTCAAACCCGATACGCAATGACGTCATCACTGACGTCGTTTTGATCAGGGATATCATCGGGTAAATCACATCCAGATTTATTTATTTGTAGACATTCACGTGGTGGACACAAAAATTAAACTAATTTACGAATTTTATTATAAATCACAAAGTATTACAGATATCATATCTAAAACACCTATTTTTTTATTTTTCACATCTTGCGGTAAATTCTATCAGAAAATTTAACCATAGTTAAATGTCAATAAAATCTCAACCATTAATCGTATTTTTTAACCATCGACCTTCATGTTAGGGCATCGCAGAACTGCATTGATTCTGGTGGTAGCATAGTCACGCGAGGCGGCAGTGTATTCTCGCGAGGCGACAGCGTATTCACGCGAACATCACTCTGCTATTTGCATCTTCTTCTTACGCGGGGCCATTATAAGTGAGTATCGGATCTTTCTGAGATTTAACTATCGTTAAATCTTTTGATAGAATTTATTGTAAAATGTGAAAATGAAAAAATAAATATTTTAGATGTGATATCTGTAATATTTTGAGATTTATGATGAAATTCATAAATTAGCCTAATTTCTGTATCCACCATCTAAATATCCCTTCTTTTCATTTAAAAAAAGACATCTTTTCGTTTTCCAAACATAATAAAGCGCACCAATAAAAAATAAATAAATAAATAAAACATCATTTTTTAAAAAACAATGTTTCTTTTTTCGGACTAGATTTAATACTGCAATATTATTTACATGTAAAACACGAAATTCTTGATAATTTGACTTTAGATATACTGTTGTTATGTTCACTTTTTTATTGACAAATATAAATATTGGATTCTATATCGCTATAAAAAAATTAGTGAAAATAACATAAAACATAGATAAATTACATATTTCAATTATTTAATTTTGCAAAATGTAAATTTTAAAAAATTATTATAGCCATCTTTAATGCTCTCATTGAAGGTTAATGTTCTTTTCCTTCTCCCTTTTGAATAAATCTTCAGTATTTTATTTTATTTTTTTAATTTTATGGAGCATGAATTTTAAATTTAAATGAAAAGATAAAATGCAAATTCTTTTAAGTTCATTTCTGTAACTTAGATTTTCTTTAATGCTACTGATTAAATATTAAAATTGTAATTTACATAAAAAATTACACAAAAAATAAGTGAAAGGAACATTCTCTTACTCACAAAATATCATCAAAAGTAGTCGTATTGTTAATAAAATTAACTATTTTATTAGTATTTTGATTTATTCATATGCATTAATCTATAGATAAAAACTAAAATTATGAGTTGTGTTGCAATACTTTTTCAAAATAACTAGCCTTCATGGTATAGAAAATAAAAATAACACTGAAAATTTTATTAAAAAATAAAATAATAATACTGAAGTTAAATGCTCCTCTAACCAAATAAATATCATATCGACTGACACACTTCTTGACCTATATATCTGCCTTACTAGCACATTTTCATTCAGCTACATTGACAATATGAGAAGTAATTTTGGTTTTTTTCTTAAAATAAATTGGTTGGAGAAAAATAAAATAAAATAATTTTATTTTTTTATAAAAATATATATGATCTGAAATAAATTAAATGTTATATTAAAAAATATGATAAATATAAAATAAAATTAATTATATTGAATGTAAAATAAAATAATTATTTAATATTAAATTTATGTAAGATAAAATATGAAATTATCTTTTAAAAATTAAATAAAGTTTTGATCTTTACTAAAATTTTCATTTACCACATAAAATAAACTGTTAAAATATAGGGGCATTTACATACATATCCCTTAAATCATCTTGAATTACATATTAAACTCCTCATTTTTTAATTTTACAACTTAACCCCCTAAATCATCCAAAAATGAAAACTAGTAGAATATATGTATTTGTAAATATATTTATAATATTTGTATATATATATTATTGATAATAAACATCCAAATAAT